>JARHVA010005053.1:392500-880000 GCA_037957365.1 Torreya grandis | reverse complement strand
CTACCACTCCATCATAACATTGATCTTATTAGGGTTGAATTTTACCTTTCATGTGAAATAATATGAACCAAGTACTTCACCTCATGGATACCAAAAACACATTTGGAAGGTTTTACATAATGATGGTGTTCTATATAACTAATAGTACATGTTTCACATGCTTCAAATGTTCATCCTAATTTTTGTTGTAGATTAGGATGTCATCAAAAAACACTAACACCAACTTCCTTAAAAAGGCCTAAAAATAGTATTAATTAAAATATTAAATGTAGATGGTGAATTTTTGAGACCGTAAGGCATGACCATAAACTCATAATGGCCTTCATGAGTTATAAAAGCTATTTTATGGATATCCTCATCTTTTATCCAAAATTTAGGATACCCAATAATGTATATCTAGTTTGATAAAATAAAAAACACCACATAATTCATCTAGAAAATCATCAATGATTTTAATAGGTAACTTATATTTGATAGTGTACTTATTGAGTTATCTATAATTAGGGTACATCCTCCAAGTGTCATCCTTCTTCACCATGATAACTAGTGAACAATATTCACTTTAACTATGTCAAATAATACCTTCCTATAACATCTCATGTACCATGTTTTCAATTTATCTTTTTTGAGCATAAGGAAACCTATATGGTTTGATGTTCATTGGTGTACTACCTAGAATCAGTCTTATGGATTGATCATGTTCTTTGTTTGGTGGTAGGCCTTTTTTAATTTCACCAAAAATTATTGGATGGACATTAAGAACCATTTTTAAATTAGGATGTTTAGACAGATGTTGGATTAAATTTTAAGGAAAATAAACATGTTACAAATCCTTCTTCCCATTTCTTAAGAATATTTTTCATCTAATGTGAACCAACCAATTGGGGAGACTTTTCCCATAATCCTTGTAGTTTAAATGTCATACCTTAAGAATGAAATAACATGAATAGTTCCTATAAATCATATCTATTGTGCTTGAAGTCATGAACCATTGTATTCCCAAAATAATGGTAGATCCACCTATGGAATAATAAACATAGGAGAATTAATCATGTAATCCCCTATGGTAATATTAATAATATGGTATTTTACAAAATAATTGATAGTGCCACCATATTCAATCATGTTCTTGCATAACCTCACATGTGGCCTCATCATCATATTCATATTCATTGGCACCTTCAATGTAAAATAACTTATTTTCAACACATTTATGTCCTTTGATCCACTTACTATCATAGCCAAAACAAAAAAATTAAGAACACTCCTCTTCAATTTTTTTAGGGATCAATATTTTAAGTCAAGGAAATGATGGCACTATGAAATTACATTCATAACCATGAGTGACATCCCTTATTTTGACTATTTATTTTTTCTCTACCTAGTGCATGAATGGTATAGATTTAGAAGCAATCAATGGATTAAACATAAGAACTTAAAGTTGGATCCTATCCTTGATCCCCCTCAAGAACATGTCAATCAATTTATTCTTAGTGATGTCTTGCATATGTGAGGATAGTTTTTGGAATTGTTGAGTATAATATTTAACAATACTTTTCTATCATAAATTTGCTAACTAACTAAAGTAATTTTTGGAGATGTTGTTGTGATAATGTATATGTATATACTCAATAAACAATGACCATGTAATAAGAGTGACCTTATTTTTATTTTAAACACACAACCACCTATACCAAATGAATTACTTAGGTTTGAGATAGAGACATGCCATGATCACCTTTTTTGCACATGGGTTTTGTTGTAGATAAACTAATTTTTATATTTGATTGATTCAAGTGAGTGGATCCTTACCATAAAACTTGAACACTTCCACTTTTAGAAACATGTGTTTCAAACCGGTATTGGAGTTGTGATTCTTTTGAGTGGGAAAACTTGGTTGGAGTAGTGGAGGATTATTTTATGGAATCTAATCCATAATAGATTTCAATGAAGTAGTCATTAGTAATAACTGGCCCTTTATATAATCCATTTACCCTTTTACTTTATCAATATCATACTTAATCGACATGATTTGGATATCTAAATGAATTTGTTTAACCACCTTTAAAACTAAAAAAATTGAAGTTCTAGACTCCATGTTGTCTTTATAAGGAGTTTGTGGGGTGTCTTGACCTTTACCACATCTGTGAGTGTTTAGACAAAACATGCACAAACCCTAGGATGGAGGGTTTTAAGATTGAAAAAAGTGGACACAAAGATTATACCATTGTAATAATATCATTGAGATGAATATAATAGCTACTAATTTGCATAAGGGTTTTAAAAAAATCACACATTAAAAAAAATTAAAAATACAAGGATGTTGAAAAGATTAAATTCTTCTTGGATCACAAGTTATATTTTTTCAATTATTTAATTATTCAATTCTTCAAATGACTACAACACCATATCCAAAAAATAACATCATGTTCACTAGACCAAATCAATGCCATAATACTACTTGTAATGAAATTAATTAGATGTTCATAATAATTGACTAATCTATTAAAGAATTAAGAGTAGAATAATAGGATCCAAAAAAATAATTGGCAAAATAGAAGAATAATTGAGAATATGATATAATTTAAGGGGGAAAACTCTAAAATAATGAAATAAGAGGAGAATTTGAAATATGATGATAAAAAAATAACTAATTCCTCCTATATATACTATACTTATCCATGGTTATTCCATATGATGAATTTACTAAGAAATCCAATAAGATAATATGAAAGATATGTAAGCCAAAAGTAGGCCACACATATCCCTAGACACACTGTATGTTAAAGGTGTAGTGATGACATGTAACCCTTGCTCATCATACGTCCCAAACCTTATTTCCAACATGGATAATGTATTATTCTCATTAGAAGAAACTATGGTGTCATAAACTATAGGTGTGCCCATAATATGTAAGACTTACAATGCATGAGCATCCTCTAATATAATACCCATCTTGATGGTATCCTTATCCACCACCCATTTAAAGGTATTAGTTAGTCTCTCCCATGATCCTAAGAACATGACAACTAAATCTAAACTAAGCTAGATCCACCACATTTTGCTAATACCATCGAACCCTAATGAAGTTAGTCAATCTTGATCAATTATAGGTAACTAATATAGTAAATATGGTAACCATATAAAATCTAATATTATATATAATATTTGAAGCCTCTACAAAATATCAAACAATAGAGCCAAAAAGGAGATCTATTAGAAAACTTAAATAAAATAGAATAAAAGTAATAAAATTGCTTTTCATTTTAGATTATCTACCGTACCAACCATGTACCTTATTACATCATCCATCTTATATTTTAAAACTATATTAAGCATGTATCTTATTTTATGTAATTAGAAATACATCAGATCTATAAATCAATCCTAATTCAGAGAAGATAGATCCTACTTACACTTCTGATTGGGGATACATTAGATAAACGAGAACATGACCAATATGTGGATCTTCTAGACCCAATTAGGGGATATATTTTCAAACCAATATCATTAGGGAGGGTTTAAAATCCTTCGATCAAGAAAAATCATACAATAACCCTAAGTAAGTCTTATGTTTTCATATTCACTATACTAATAACAAGTAAAGCAAAGAAACCTAATCTAGTTCTCACCAAAGCTTGTGGCATAATATGGGGGTTAGTAAACACATAAAAGTAAACATGCATATGAGATTAAATGGATAATAAGAGTAATATTATTCAAAAGCTAATACTTATGCTTCTTCTATCTACTAAAAAGAGGAGTAAAGTTAGAATACTTACTTAAAATATAAACCCATCAAGAATCAATCTCTCCCTTGGCCAAAGGGGCTTTGCAAGAGGTTGTTATGGTTCGTAAGGATTACTAAGAAATGTGAAAGTATCGAAGACTTTGCAAAAATAATAGATTCTCTAAGTAGAAACCCTAAGCTAAGACTCCTCAAGTAGAATGGTGGAAGAGTAGATTGTAAAGAAGCACTAATGAATAATAACTCTTGATGTCTCTTTAAGAATGGAAAATAATCTTGTATATATAGGAAAATTTAACCCTAATCCCTTTTAAAAGTTTTGTCTAATAGGGTCGACCCAATTAACCTAGTATCATTATTATCAAAAAATTAGTAGGTCATGGGATAGGTTAGACAAGAGTTGACCTAGAACTTAAATGAGTTTCACCAATAAGAGTACAAAGGTTGATCTAGTTTACCTAGTACTATAAATTTTCAAAAGGGGTTTTAGGTTAGGAAAAAGGGTATAAAATATGGTAAAAGGCTAGAGGAGTGTGAAAAATAAGAGTAATAGCTTAGGGGAATGTTTTTAGGATCTGGTTAGATTGGTAGTAAGTGGAAAAAAGGGACAATAATCTTGTGAAGCACTAATGGTATACCCACCCGTTATCAATGCATCCCTTAGGGTATGCACTTAGAGAGATTGAGACTTGATGGGTTCTTGCAAGATAAAAACATTGATATTTGATAAAGTTGAAAATATTATGTGTATATATATTCCCCACTCAAAGCTCATCATGTGTCACTAAGGTGTAATAGTGGATGGTTCTTTGAGAAAGAAAATTGTAACACACAATGTTGAGGCTTAAAAATTTTAGTATATTAAAGCATAAATGATTGAAATTAAATGAATAAAAGGGAAATAACTAAAAATTAAATGTGTATGCATACCTCAACTAACCTTTATCTCTATATAGTTGACTATTGTGTTTGTATTTTTTATTGTGTAGGGCATAAAGACTTCTTTTGATAAACTCAAGAATATAAAATTAAAGATCAAAAATAAAAAAAATGTAGGAAATCTAAGATAACTAGTGCTATGTGGATGGGACATACTTGGAAATTTGGCAAGCTGGGGTGATAAGTGCTAGACCAAATGACCAAGTCAAAAATTTAGAGTAAATCAAGTAACCAAAAAATTCAAGGCTACTAAAGACCAAAAAACTCAAACAAGTAAACTTTAAGTAAGAAAGGTAAACTCACCAAGTCAAAGCAAAGATACATGTCAAAAAAGATGGTAATCAAACATCAATGTGAAAGTAGTAAAACATACTTCCTTAAAAAAATATGGGTAAGAAAAATGGTAAAAATACATTGATAAGTGAGTAGTAACAATCATAACTCAGTCATTAATGGAAAAAGGTGCATAAAAGGGAAAACAATATTGATGAGTGAGAAGTAACAAGCCAACCTCACTCAACAATGGAAAAAGTACATGAAAATAGAAATAGACTCAAATGTTTTCAAAAGAGTAGCATAACAATGATAAATGGTAAAAGGAAATCGAGGCATGTTTATAAATGTAGAGCCATGGTTTAAATAAAGTAATCCATAATTACTCAAACATGTTGTTTTGTGTTAATGATAGATAAAACTAAAATAAAGTAGTGCTACATATTTTTAAGATGTGTAGAAGAAGGAAGTATAGAAGAGGGAAATAGATGTAGAATCAAAATTTTCCTATTAAGGGGGAAAATGAAATGGGTGGAGGGGAGAATTAAGGGAAAAACAAGGTAGAGGAACTCTTTATTGAAGTCAAGATGCTCAAATTAGGTTTGTCAAAACAAGAGGACTTTTGACCTTAAGGACTCTAAAGAACTTCTCCTAGCCACATAAGTCTTAGGTCAATAAATGAAGCATGCATAACATCCCATGAATGTTATATACATGAAAATTAAAAAGGACCTATCTTCCCACAACATGTTCCACATTCCTTAGGACCCCTTATAGAGTCATCAGTCCACTATAGATATTGGGTACTTCGTGAGAAAGTAGGTAGCACCATAGAGTTTATTGAATTCTCCTATGTCAATTTATTAGCCTACCACACTAAAATGGACCTTGTATCTATTGTGAGGCCAACTATGGAGTTTGAACTTTGATTAGAGATAGGATATATGCTTGTAATCACATATTTTTAATGTGATTTTGACTTTTGAGATTTGTATGTTGCTTTTTGTATATCATTGCCTTTTATTTCAAATGCTTTGGCTTTTTCTTGATGATTTTTTCTGTTCATCCTCCATATAGATTTGGAAAACCAAACATGGGTGCTAAAGATGACTTTCATTTGAATACTTGGGACTTGGTTGTTAAGAGAGAGAAATCCAAAGAGCATGGTATCAAAGAGTCTCATAAATCTAGGTGAAATAAAAGCATTATCTTAACTTTAACCTTTTTTTATCCAATGTGGAGTGAAAGGAAAGGAAATCAAGAGGAATGAAGAATGTAATAATTTTAATTACTTTAAATTGAAAAAAAAATTGAGAAATGGTACGAAAGGGATACAATGATAGAAAAGTGTGATTCTTTATCATAAAAATGAGGGAAATGTAATAAAACATGATACAATAGGTTTTTAGGCATATTTTATCTATCAAAATAAGAAAAAGATAAAGTTGAGAACAAGGATAAAAAACTCATAACCATTGCTAAACACATTCTAGAGAAAGGAATGACAAGATGGTGATTTTATGAGGAAGTCCAGGTGCTATCTATGGTCTTAAACTGCATGTCATAAAAGAGAAACCCATGAGGGTGCCAAAAAGTGTTGGAAAAATAAATGTGGTAAGAAAAAGATGGTATTTTGAGGAAGGCTAGGTCCTATCCATGGTCTTACACTACAACTCACAAAAAAGAAACCCAAGGGGTGCAAAAAAGTGTTTAAAAGATTTGAAAATAAAAAGGATAATAGTACATCATGAGGAAGACTATGTCTAATCCATCATTTTACAATGAAACTCATGAGAAAAACAGAAACCAAAAGACCAAAAAGAAGGACTAAGGTTTTGTGAAAAGAGATAACTACTACAAAGGGTGAGACTCATGTAAGTAACCTAAAAAAAGTTTAGATAGATAACATATAAAAAGCATGAAAAATAAGATAAGGATTCTAAACTAATGTCTATTTCAAGGATGAGCATGTGAGAGATAAGCTTATGTCTTGGAAGGTTTCTTTAAGTTGAATTAGTTTGGTAGCATGCCAAGTAGAATAAGAGTGTGCATCACAAGATACCCTAAGGGATAAGTGGATGTAGGGATGGGCATCACAAGATTCCCCAAAGTCTTAAATGTTATGTCAATGGGTATCACAAGATACCTTAAAGGCTACAGTAATCTATGGATGAGAATCACAAGATGCCCCAACAACTAAAAATAAGAAGAAAAGATTAAAAAAAATATAAGAAGCAAAGAGAACCCCTTATAGTGTTTAAATGAATGAAAATTGTCTAATACAATTTTAATCAGGGATTTCATGATGTTGGATAAAAGAAAAATGATGCTAATCAAGAAGAATGAGAGGCAGAGACAAAAAACTAAGTCAGATAGATAAATAAATAAGTTAGATAAATAGTAGAGTAAAGGCAATAATAAGAGTACATAGTTGACTAGGTCAACATAGTACTACAAACTAGTAGACATAGAGTCTGACAAGAGTACAGAGTCAATTGGGTTGACCTAGTACTGTAATTTGACTAGTAAAAGAGATACATGGTCAATGGGGTTGACCTAGTACTGTAGGTAGGAAGGAAAAATAGTTTGTAAGAGACTATTTTGATCATAATGAGAGTTTAATAAAAATAAGGAAAGATTTACAATGTACTTTGAAGTAATAAATGAAAATAAATACACAAGCAATCAGGTCAATGAGAATGAGCCAATTGAGACACACTACATAAAACCTTGAACTAACATTGGTTAATGCATATTTTTGCAATACAACATAGAATGAGTAAAGAGAAAGCATTAAAATGAAAAGTAAATGCTAACTAAGTGGTCATCCTAAATGTCATTACTTTATTATAAAGTGTTATTTTAAGTGTGATAGGGAAGTTGGCTAAAAATAGGGAATTAGAAAGCAATATGTGGATGGTTTTGGGATGTTATACTCAAAGGGATCTATGTTGGTAGTGATACTAGCTTGGTATTGGGGCCTACCCCCTCACTTCATAATCCCATAGTGATAAGGGTGTCTGATTCTTTGTAAATGTATACCATTAACCATGTATTCATACTTGGCCAAAAAACCAAGTTGACTCCCCCCTCAGTGATGAAATCTAAGTAGGTAGGCCTTGGGTAGACAAATGTTTAAATGCATTTTGAAATTATGTGATCTGGTAGTGTGTGAAATAAAGAGAAAAATAGTGTAACTAAATGGTATATTAAAAAACCACCTAATTATACTATGTGAGATAATCTAAGCATACAAATAAGTGAAAATGAAAGTGTGAAGTAATAACTACCATATAGTTGTTAATTCCTAATTTGAAACATAGTACATAGTCAGTTTAGATGACACTGTATGTAAACATTATAGAATAGAGTCAACATTATCATTAATATAGTACAAAATCAAGGGTATTTAAGAACTAATTCAACCAAGTTGACCTAGTCTTTTAGATAAAAGATAGAATACAAAACTAGGTCAACGAGGACAACCAATTTTTTGTATGATGGTAGTTTTAAAGAATGTAAACTTTGAAAAATAAACTTGTAAAGAAGAACTAAATTGAAAGAGAGAGAGAGAGAGAGAGAGAGAGAGAGAGAGAGAGAGAGAGAGAGAGAGAGAGAGAGAGAGAGAGAGAGAGAGAGAGAGAGAGAGAGAGAGAGAGAGAAAAGAACCATGGTAGCTTGGAAGATGTTGAGTATTATATAATTTCTATTAAAGTGCCTTGAATTTTACTTGGAAAATTTTCCAACTATGTTGATCAGGTTGACCTAGTTCTACAATTACCTATTTGATGAAGCATATAAAGATGACCATATCAACTTGGTCAACTTAATATGTTTTATGGAAGTTATCTAAAACACTATGTCAACCTATTCAACCTAGTTTGAGGTTTGAAAGTGAATAAGAGTACTGTGTCAATGTATTCGATCCAATAAGATGTATCTGATGAAGATCTACACAAAAAATAGAGTCATTTTTTATGCAACTATGTGTTAAACCTATGCACATAAGTTAGAAACTATACCAGCCCTATTGACCTGGTATCACACATATAAAAAAAAATGATAGGAAATGAAATTTTTGAAAGAAAACCTACAAGGGTTAGATTCACATCGAGTTCACTAGAATACATTCAATCAAAAATACATCATATCTATAAATCAATCCTAGCTTAGAGAACATAGATCCTACTTACACTTTCGATTGGGGATACATTAAATAATTGAGAACATGACCAATATGTGGATATGTTAGACCCAATTTATGGGATCTCTTATCACAACAATATCACTAGGGAGGGATCTAAAGCCTCCAATCAATAAACACCATGTCATAAACCTAACTAAGTCATATATTTTTATATTCATTACACTAATAACAAATAAAGTAAATAAATCTAATCTAGTACTCACCAAAGCTTGTGGAACAATATATGGGTTAGTAAGCAAATAAAATTAAACATGCATAAGACTATCCTAATTAATCTATTTATAGGTAAGACTCTAATGCATGGAGAAAAAGAGTAATATTATTCAAAAGCCAATACTTATACTACTTATATCTACTAAAGAGAGGAGTAAAGTTAGAGATACTTACCTAAAAGATGAACCTATCAAGATTCAATCTCTCCCTTAACCAAAGGGGCTTTGCAAGAGGTTGTTATGGTTTATAAGGATCACTAAGAAAAGCCAAAGCATCCATGACTTCTCCACAAGACTAGGTTCTTCAAGTAGAAACCCTAAGCTAAGACTCCTCAAGTAGAATGGTGGAAGAGTAGATTGTAAAGAAGCATAAATAAATATTAACTCTTGATGTCTCTTTAAGAATGGTGAAATGATATTTTATATATAGGTAGATTTATCCCCAAGCCCTTCTAAAAGTTCTAACTGACAAGGTCGACCCAGTTGACCTAGTATCATTATTGACAAAAACTCACTAGGTCATGGGCTAGGTCAACCAAAAGCTGACCTTGATCCTAAATGAGTTTTACCAATAAGAGTACAAGGTCCAACCAATCAACCTAGTATTGTAAACTATAAAAAGGGTTTTAGGTTAGGAATAGGGGTATGGAAGATGGTAAAAATTTGGAAGAGTGTGCAAAAGAGGATTAATAACATAGGGAAATGTTTTAGGAGATATTTGGATTAGTTGTAAGTGTAAAAAATGGATAACAATCTTGTAAATCTCCAAGTGCAACCCTTAGGGTGTACACTCAAAGAGATTGAGAATTAATAGGTTCTTATGAGATTGAAAGCATTAGTATTTGATAAATATAAAAATATTATGTGTATACACTTACTACATCAACCATTTATAAATATAAACTATATTGGTTATAACCCACCACATCAACCTTTTACTATACTACATTGACATGCATACACACCATCGACCATCTCCTCAAATTATCATGCACCATTGGCCATATGATTAATGACATAAATCAAGCTAAACTATACTATTTTACTACCACCATCAACCAAGGCATATGCAATCAACCATTTTACTATTTTAAATTATATCGATCATGTCACATGACATTAACCCTAATTGGTTCAAATACATCAGCCACCTTAGATAGATTTGACCAGATTTAATTTCCCTTTTTTTATAGCTACATCAGCCTAGTTGATACCATTCATCCTAAGCCATAATAAATGCTCTAAAACTACATTTAGAATTTTTTCCCTACCTAGTTCCCATCCCATTTTTAAATCTAAACCTACTTTTTGGGGGTAAATTTCATTACATAGATTTTCCCTAGTGCTTAATTTTACTAATCTAATCCATTTTTATCCAAAATGTTACAATTTATAATAAATGCACTTTATACCTAGACCACATTGATTGCATATGTGATACATCCACCAGTGTATCTACCTCCTTATTCATGGGTCATCATCTCTCAATCTACTAGATTTGGGTACATAAAGCTATGGTTTACAAAAAAAATAAATGTGAAAATTAATAGTATTATACCGTGTTATAGTAAAATTTTAATTTTTTTAGCCTTTAATTATTTATTGATAAATTTAGTATTTTTTTCTTATCTTTGTCTCCATTGGTCCTTTTTACAAGCCAAAATAATCCTTAAAACCCTGGGAAGATAGATATTTTTACAATACTAAAAAAAATTCATTAATTTCAAATTTTGTCTTATTTTCAGGACTACCTTCTACTCTACATAAAGGGTGCCTATATTTATATACTTAACATGTAGCTAATTTTTAATAACAACAAGGTAATTTAAGGTGTGTATATATATAGTACTTGAAATCTTTTAATTTAATTTCACTTACTTTATGATATCTAGTACATTATTATTAACTCAATTAATATGTTTTTATGTTCTTTCCCAAAACACCGTTTTATGTTACACTCTACTAACAAGTGATGATCTTCGGGTGGGGCATTTATATACATAATGTTTTCAAATTATATCAATTACTAATGATTTTTATCTTGCATTAACCTATCAAGTTTCAATCTTTATGAATGCATGCCTTAAAGGGTGAATTGGAAAAGGGGTGGGTAAGTTGATGGTGATTCACAAGAGACATTTTTTATTTATCATTTCCATATCCATGATAGTTTCCCATATTTTATCCCCTAAGTTATATCCTTCCATATGTCATCCTCTAGCTATACCAAGACCTAAATTTTCCAACTATGTCACCCCATTCGATGTATTTCTAACTATTATCTACCACATCCCAATTACATTAATTATATCAATGCCATTAAAAAATTTTAGGTGCATGATTCACAACTAATTTGGCCTAGCCAACCTAATTTTAATCTAGTGTACCCATTTAAGACTAAAATAATGTGGTTGATAGTATTGACTAAATCTCTAGGAGGGATTAGGATCATTGATCATTATAAATACAAGCCACCATTTCAATCCAATGGAGAGGAACATTCATTTTCAATTTATATAACTCTAAATTCTTCTAAAAGTCTACATTTGGAGGAGTTATTACTTTGATATTATCTTAGATGGAAAAACTTATCTTGTATAACCTTGCATGCAATAGGAAGAATCCTTTTAGCCTAGAACTTCATTCAGCCTAGCCATTGAGATCTTTGTAACCACAACAATATATGTAAATCACTATTAGCCAAGGGGATGATTGAGGTTTGACATACATTTTTAAAGGTATGTATTTTCTAACCCTAGATATTTAATTTTGATAGATATAAGTTTCATAATTAATTGATTAATGAATGTATGTCTCCTTATTTGAATTCTCTCTACACATAAAATTAGTGTGGCCATAGTATTATTAACACTTTCCATTTATACACCTTAAGCATCCTAGGCCCCATTTGCTTACCATGGATCCTTTCTTATTTTAAATATGTTTTTAACCCATCCCATTAAATTTCTTGATTATGATATTATATTACTTTCTAATTAGATACCTAGTTAGGGTTATTACATTGTGTTGAAAATGTAAAGGCTTTGGAACCCTTTCTATTGACATTGTGTTTTATGTGCCTCTATTTTTAGGTTTAGTAAATCCATTGGTCATATCAAAATTTAATTAAGTATTAATGATATATATTTTATTTACCTTATCCTAGTCCACATGTTTAGATATGATAATTATAAGTAAAATCCTATCTTATTTCATAGATGCTCTATATACCTTGGTACATTGAAGCCAACAATTTTTAGACGAGGGAATATTTGAAATATTAAGCATTGGTGGGATGAAACCACCTTACATCATGATGTTAATAAAATAATAAACCTCTTAACCATTGACAACATCTACACCAAGAAATTTATATAGCCTACAAGAACATGAGATTTGTCCTAGAACTTGGTGATGACATAAAAGGTCACTATAATCCCTAATAAATAAAAAACAAGATGTGAACTATTTATTTTTTCTAAGATCACCTTGTGGCATGATGAAAAATCATATCCAGTTTCATATTATGGGATACATAAGTCATTAGGTTATTTCTAATTCTACAGATCACCTTACAATGTAAGAGAAGAGTATACACACTTCTAATGACATAAAAAAAATAAAAAATACTAATTAAATTAAAGAAAGGTTTAATTTAAAAAACATTAGAAAAAAGTGTCTAAATTTAAAAAATTCGACCAATGGTACTGTAAGAAAACTTGATAGTAGTTTTAGTATAGTATTTGACAAGTGAAACTTGTAGATTAGACAACACCCAAAAAAAGAAAACCAAAAAAAATGAAAAAATGAAAACACATAATTAAATGACTAATTAATAGATAAAAATTATTATTTCTTAGATAAAAATCACTATTTAATATTTCATAATTATTGTTTCTTAAAAAATATAGAAAAAAGAAAATTTATACCTTAGAACATATTCATCGATGATCAATGCATAATCACTAAAGCTCAGTGCAAATTTGCTAAAGGATAGTTTGAAATCACCAAAATTTAGTGTGACATCACCATTTCTCAATTTAAAATCACCATTTCTCAATGTGAAATGATTATTTCTCAGTATAGAATCACTAAACTCAAAAATACAAACTCATATTAAATAACTCAATAGGCTAAAATCACCAAATAGTAGCATAAATTCATCACTTAATAGTGAAAATCATTGTTTCTAAGTGCAAAATAACCATTCCATAGAATATTACAAATGAAAAATAAAAATGGCTTAAAATGATAAAATTTCACTTGAAAAAAGCTAAAAACCTATACAAAAACTATTCTAAAATAGATCTTGTAAAAGAAATAAATAAAACACTCTTCAACAATAAGCGAAAATGTGTTATAAAATTCAAGCAAACAAGTGTCCCATGGGGTATCCCAGAATGAAATAAGAAAATATTTAAGATCATAAAATAAAAACTTAGAAATAATCTAGAATTCCTACTCCAACTAACATACTATTTGATAGAGAAAATGACAGAAAACATGCAATAATCTTACCTTACTTATCAAGTGAAGCCTCCTCTTTCCTTCATTTTCTGTTCTCTTGATTCTCAAAATATGGTTGATCTCGATAAAATTATATGCAAGTTAGTTCAACAACATTACAACAACATGATAATAGATTAGTTAATTGATTTGATCATGAGTGGATGCAATAATATAATAATTATTCTCAAACATGTAGTCTATTGTAGATACTAAAACTAAATATTTATAGCATCTCAATCTTTTACATTTGAAAAATATCAATAAGGGTTCCACCCTTAAGTTTTAGACCTCCTTGTTACTGAAATTCTCACATTCACCATCTTAATATTCCTAAATGCTTATCTCTTAGTTTGATATATATCATTTTGATGACCTAAATATCCTATACTTCATATAAATATTATAACATGATAAACATCCTTGAATGTCAGTTTCATATCCATACATTTTTTCTAGCCTTTTAGACACTATCAACCATAGATGGGCACTATCACTAACAATAGTGTCTATATCCTTATCTAGTGTCTAGTTACTAAAATTCATGCAAATTAAAAATGATTCAAAACTTATGGGTTGGAATATTTGTCTTATTGAAACCTACCATGAGATATTTTCAAAAGGAGTGGTATAAATACAAGTCTAAGCCTTCTCATTATTCATCTATCAAATACTAAGCAAACACTCACTAAATCTAAATCAATCAAATGTACAAACACTCTATTCTAAATTTTTCATCCATATTTTCATATTAATCATAGGATCTATCATATTATAGGTTTTAATCATTCAAAGAGCATCTCATGAGTGATATTTGTCAAACTATAAGCTATATCTCTACATGCATCTTCATATATTATATTTCACCCTTCTGCACATACTTTCCCACACATAGGGGAGAACTACATAAGTATGAGTTCTTCCTTAAAGTATTGTATATCTATGTATTTACATTGATAGAGGTGTATTTGATACATGTTGACACCATGATCCCACTAACCCATTTTTTAGCAAACTCATTCTAAGGGTAAAGAAGGGTGAATAGTTAGGTTTTGATAAATCACTAAAGAGTGACAACCTATATCATAGATCTGAATACTCCAATATAAAGGTGATTGAAAACCAAAATCAATGAATTTGTCTGCATCCAAATCTAGTCATTATTATGTAATAAATACCTACATCATAGTCAGACACTAGCATTGATAGTAGTGTCCAAATGTAATGGTAGTGTCTATGACCACATAAGTGAAATTTTGAGAACTTAAAAACTGATCTAGAATATGCATGACATATTTTACATATATTTCTACTCCATATCTACATGTGCATAATAAACTATCCAATAACCATTGTTTCTTATTTATTTTAAATCTTTCAATAGTTGTACTTTCATATTTTATCAATCTCAATTGTATAAATTAAGAATATTATTTATTTGAGTTTTTTTATTAATTTACCTACTATAGATTAGTCTATCACCCTTATGTTTGAACTACTTACATATTTTTAACCCTATCCCCACATTTTCAAATTTAGGGTTAAAAATATGGTGAATTTGAGCTTTAGTCTCCAAACTCTATACTGACCTAGGGTTTTCTATTTTATGATTTTTTATTGATGTAAAATATTGTTTAAAATTCCAAATTTTTCATTTATAATCAATTTAAAATGTTAATCACAAAATTGTTTTCAAATGGAAGATAATAAAGCACTAGTCAATCATCCCAATAAAAATAAAACCTTAATGGATGCATTTATGTATGTTACAAGAGATGAGATCAATAAAAATGATAAGGCTAAGACATCCTCAACTACTGATGATGAATCCTTAGGTGGTACTATAACTGAGTCAATACTGATGAGACTCCCCTTGAGAACATCATCACTTTATACATATAATGGGGGCATAGGTTATGTGTTTACACCATTTTTCCCTAAAACAAATCTTAATATTTCTACATCCTCCATGTGAACCATTAGTAGTTCAACTCAATTACTATTTTAAATTCCTATATCAACTAAAACCATGGGTATACCTAATTTTGTGACTTCCAAAACTATAAACCTTAGTGATCAAAATATGCAAGACCTTGTATAAAATATAAATTTTTTGCAAGTTCAGGTTATTATATTGAGAAAAATTATAATAAATCAGCTTATGTTGTTGATTTACAAGATGTATTACATAATATTATTTTACTTAAGATATCTTTTAACCCTTTGCCAACTAATTTTGTTTTACCTAACTTTACATTACATGGTGGAAAGGGTGATCTTGGACATCTGTGATCTTTATATGCAACATATATTGATTATGCCTCCCATGATAAAATTTTGACCAATTTATTTTCAAGGAGCCTCAATTACTATGATTTATGATGGTTATATGACTTACCACTCCAATTAGTAAAAATATTCAAACTTATATAATATTAGTTCCTAGCACATTTTTCTATCAATATCACTAAAAATATGTAATATGATTAAATTACAAAGATAAAACAAGGAACTAATGAACCTATAAATGAATATGTTTTTAGATACAAAAAATTTTGGCAAAAATGACAAATCTATTGATAGATAAATAATTGCATGACATATTTAAGCAAAGTTTTATTTACCCATTACATGAGTCCATTATTTTCAAAAAGTTAAAATATTTTGATGACTTATGCCATATTTTTCAAGACATGAAATGAGACTTATTTCCTTGAATAAACTCAAGTATGTAAAAAACCCACTGACTACATCTAATACCAAGTTTCATATCAAACCAAGCTATAAGGTCAAACTAACAAAACCTAAAAAGGAAACAACCACAATGGTTAACATAGTATCATAACAACTTAATTGAATCATATTGTTCAATGTATCTAAGAGACAATTTATAGGATTACCTAAGTCTTTAGCTTTTCTACTTTAGAATCTTGTTGAGTGTAATCTCATATCTCTCCATCTTCACATACAAGTTGATATGAGTCAACGTCTAACCAAAGGATATGATGATAATGCATATTATGACTATAACCAAGGCCCTGGGAATTTTATGAACATGTGTTATATATTGAAGCATAAGATCCAAGACCTCATTGATAACTAAAATATTACCTTTGATGATCCTCCACAATATTTGGGTTCACAACTTGGTGATCACCAGAATTAGAAGATATTTAACAATCATTTGCAAGATCATTATAAGACAAACCCAAAAGTACAAATGTCATAGGATGCACATACTCATTCATCACATTATGGGCATCCATTATATGGTATTAATTAAAATTATACATTCACATTACCTCCTATGGTTTAGTTACCTTTTATTACATTTGATGACAATGAAATAGTGGATGATGACTTAAATATTAATTCATTATTTATTCAAGAATACCTTAGATATAAACCTATATATGGTGTTATTATTAACAATGGTCCTAGTGAGAATGTATGTACCATGAAACTACTTACACATTTTGGATATACACATGATTATTTACACCCTTTGACCAAAATAGATAGAGCATTCAATGACACATCACAACACATTATGGTGAGATTTATTTACCTTTAGAGGTTGGTCCAACACATGTGATTACCAATTTAATTGTTTTACCATATACAAGAGTATTTGATATGTTATTGTGATGAATTTAGATACATAAAATCCATGCATTACCTTCCACAGTTTATAGGTGTATTATATACATTCATACAAATAGGGTAGTCATAGTTCTAATAATTTCATATGAATTTCCACTTGAAAAATTGTAATTTATTCTAAGACAAATAATTATCAAACCTACTAATTTTAATATTATGAGAAAGGGTAAATAATCATCAATCCCCCTTCCTTAGTGATCCACACTTGAAAGTCCTTCATACCAGAAATACATAGCTGATTCCAAGGAATCTTTAGGTACTTATACATAACATACCTATTTTCCTAGACCAACTAAACATGTTCCAATTACAACTACATCACAAAATTCAAAAATAAATCCATAATGGGTTTCATGAACCCCTACTCATATTTTTTATTCATGACAAAAAGTTCTTTTTACACATATGCAAGATATCATAGATTTTATATACCTAGATATGATACCTAACTATACTCCTTGGTAGTACCACTAGTTTTACATATGATATTTTGAGTTTGGGACTATATATAATCTTCCCTTATATGGAATCATAGGATAGTGCTAAATTTTCAAGGCTCCTTGATCGCTCATCACCTCGTATACTAGGATAGGAATTTTAGGCCAAGACCAACTGAGAAATAGTTAGTATTACCTTCATGATTGATCTCATTAGACCAAAATCAAGTATTTCGTGAATTATTTAGGGTTTATCATAAGACCTAATAAGTGTAATGAGATCAAAAAGTCATATTATCCTTATCAAGTCTTATTTGATGACTAAAGGCATTAAAAGGTGTTTATCAATACAAAAACATATAAAAAGGGTCCTACATCAATTAATTAAGTCATGAAAAGGGTGAAACATTCCAAAATAATATAAATTTCATTTAAATATTGTAAAATCCCTCATATACCCTTGAATCCCACACATCCTACTCAAAAAACATCTTTGACCTTATTTTCCCTCCTATATTGCTTCCTTATGGATCCTTTCAAGCTTCCAACATGGTAAAAGTTCACTCAAGACCATGATCAATCCTAATGAACCTTTACAATCTCTCATTAAATAAAACCAAATAAATTTTTATTGTTTTAAGATGTTTTCATATAGATTTCATGAAGATTTCTCAATTTTATACTCTATTGCATCTAAAAGTGCCTTATCAAGATTTTGATAGATATTCAATCATGGACATGAGTTAATTTTCAAGTTAAAAGCTTTTTTTCTAATATTATTATCAAATTTTATGATCACAATGAGTATTTTGATCCAAGATGTAAGCATATTTACAAGTTTGCAGATAGAAATTCAAGATTTTCATGATCTATAAACTATGATATAGGTTTGTAAGTAGATAAGACAAGGTATCCATAAGGATAAAATGATAATACATAACTTTATAAGGTTTGGTATATTATATATAATGTATAAAATAGAATTTAAAAAAACCATAAGGATATTAAGCAAGAAGATCATAGGTTGGCAAGGTCTTATATGTTGTATAACAAGCCAAACCTATGATCTTACAAGTCTGTTTGAAGTCTACAAGGAATTACCAAAAATATTGAGCATGAAACAAGGTATGAGAAAGATAAAAAAGGTCCTTTATATCATATATTAAGGTTAAAATCCTTAAAATATATAAAATAAGGTTTACAAGATGCGTAACAAGCAACAACTAGATCTACATGTCTGAATAATAATGCATGGTCTTGTCAAACATTTAGGGAAAGAAGAAAAATGTTGGGAATTTTATGTAGGTCCTAAAGACCATAAATTATATGTTATATTCCTTTTATAAATCAAGTGGGCTCTACAAGATATATAAGGAAGCAAAGTATTATGTTTGTAGGGTTTAAATGGAAATTGGTTGACATCCAATCACATTTCTCCTAATGAATTATACTTGAAATGTTTTGAAAGAGTCTTGGTAGACCTTGATACATCTCTTCATGATATCCATAATTCATTAGAAGTAAAAAATCACGTGCATCTACAAAAATAATTTAATAAATCTTATAAGTAGTCTAAAATACTATAAAAGACTTAAGCTCATGATTACTTGTTTTAATAGATTTTAAGGCTTGGAGAGGCATAAAATAAGGTTGAAAATATCATAAAATAATTAGACATAGTTGTTGACCATTTTTTGCCCAACAGGCCAAAAAATTGGTCCCATTTCTTTTTTTATGCTGTTTCGAGCCAGTACTTTTGATTTTGCATGAGTCTTGCAATTTCTACAGACTCTATAGATTTTATACAGACTCTGTAGGACTTTGTAGATTTTCTACAGACTCTACAGGTCTATTTCTATGAACTCTGTAGGTCTATTTCTATGGACTTTATAGGTGAAGTTTCTATGGATTCTACAAAGAAGTTTTTCAACAGACTCATGAAGAATCAGTTCAGAAAGTGTTGGGTTTTACAAGGCTTCTTCAGGCTCTTGTCTAATGAAATTCACAAGGAAGGTTGGCATCATTGAACCATTGAACTAATTCAATGCCTTGGTTTAATGTCTTGGTTCAATCGGCAAGTTCATCACTCAAGTTCAATCACTCAATTCATCAGACAGTTTAATGAACTTGGTTCAATGCTCGGTTCAAAGGCTCAGCTCAACAAATGTTTGAACCATTGAATTGGTTCAATGGTTGGTTCAAGCAAATGGTTCAAAGGCTTGGTTCAATAAGGAGTGGTGTGCAGCATTGAACCGTTGAACCATTTTTGGTTCAATGCATTGGTTCAATGCCTTGGTTTAATCGGGCAGTTCAAAGGAACATCCCAAAAAGCTAAAGGGTGAGTGCCCTTGCAGAGGGTAGTTCTAGGTTCAAGAGCCCTTGTGGAGGGCAGGAAGCACTTCAAAGGAAAGATAGCTGCAAAGGGTAAGATTTTTAGAATTTTTTTAAGGCATAATTTCTTCAGACTTTTTGTTTGAAGGAATTCCTTCAGACAAAAAATTTGAAGAAATTCAGGAAGAGCCTGTGGGAGAAGCCCAAAGCAAAAAACCCATAGAAAAAGCCTGCAAAAAAGGAAAAAAGCCATAGAAAAGGCCTGAAGGAATTTGCCATGTACGGTGATGTCCCAGAAGCCATCAATTTCAAGGAGATGGATTAGTTGTTATTTTTTAAGCAATGATGGGTAGACAAATGTCAATTTTAAGACAGTGAAATAGCCTTTGTTTTTTAAATGCTTGTGTGCCAACCATGGAAAAAGCCCAAGGAATGCAGCGACCCACCAGAAGATCACCCCTAAGGGCTGAAGGAGCAGAAGGAGACAAAGTAAGGAAGAAGACAAGGTGCAAAAAGGATAAAGCAGTTCAAGTGGCAAGGAGGAGGTGAGTTATTACTAAATGGCCACTAAATGGTGCAACCATGTTTTTCACATTAATTTGGAATGCCAAAGTCAAAGTAGGTACCAATAATCAAATGGATCCCTCTTCCCAAGGCTCAGAGTACACATGGGCCAGCTTGCAAAAAGAGTGCCAAAAAGATTTCCCAAGAAGCACCAAGTTCTCTTCCTCTTCTTATATATTGTAAAAATTTTCATTTGAGAAGGGATCCACTCTCTTATCCTTAAGGCAAAACTCTACCCAAAAATCTCTCGAGCTTGTAAGGCAGAGCTCTGCCAGTTTTTACCTTGAATCATGACTTAGCATTTTTTACCTCTATCTGGACTTGCACTTTAAAGTATATGTATATTTTCTTCTTTTGTGTTAATTCATTGTATTTCATGCTTTTCATAGATTGATTACAGCATGTCCAATGCATCATGAAGTCTCCTTTCTGCAAGTTTGCTAGAAGTGTCTACAGGAGAATATAGGTGCCTATGAATAGGCTGCCATAAGTGTGTCTAAAGATGCCTCTGGTAGTTTCTTCCTCCTTGTGTTTTCATGGACCCCTAGCTAACTATTGTAGAAGAGCTTCCCACTTCAGATGAAGTGTATGGCCATTTATTCATGGTGAAAAGTGTATATTCAGGCTGGGTGGGTCACCATTTTTTGGTGTATCACCTTTTCATTTTTTAGGCTTAGGTTCTATTTTTAGCATCTCTCTCTCCCTTTTCATTCCCCCCTTTTCATTTTATTTGTTAGTAGTAGGAGAAACCAGGGCCTAAAAGATACATCAAAGGGAGCTATCCCTTATCTAGAGACTCTCCCCTCCAGCTTGGCCGGTCCCACAGGTGAGAGGGGAGTTTCCATTGTTGCGTGTGGAAAGGCAGGAGCTCGACCTCCTGCCCCCAGGTGCAATCCACTGCATCAACAATAGTGTTAAGATAAATAAAATGAGTTTTTAATATTATAATTCAAATATATTAGAAATAAATAACATGTTAATGTTTGTGGTGTCAAGACAAAATTTTAACATAATCTAAAGAAACTAGTAAGTTTGTTCATAGTTTACGTGGTTCCATGAGGTTGTTATGCCAAGATAATATGTTTTTATAATATTAATACCTTTATAAAAGTATTAATATAGAGTTAAATAAATATATAAATATATTAAATGGAAATATAAGGGTTATAGTTCTATTTGAAGGACTGCAAGGTCTCAGAGCAAGTTTGTAAGCATGTTTCTAAGGTTACATGTCTATAAGGTAAAAACACATCTTTTTAGAGAATTACCTAGGACCAACATGTATACAACACTAATTATAAGGTAATAAAAATTATATAATTCCAAAACAAGGTTTTCATGACCTCAAGACCTTCAAAATAGGTTTTTAGCCAAAGTTATAGAGATCCATAATTTTCTGAGCATATACTGATATGACAAGAAGGTTTTAGAGACCTAATATCCTTAAAAAGATTATTTTAGGTTTTTATGTAGAGTTTCCATAGTATCATGTTGTTTTTAATAAAAAATTTGTGGTTTCAATATCTACAAACCTACCTAAATCTTTACAGATAAAGATCAAAAGGGTTTTGAGATGCTAAAAACCTAGATATGGGTTTGATCATAGTTTCCAACTTCTATGACTGTATACAAGTCTATAAGGTTTTAGATTAATATATTAAGTATGTTTCCATGAATTATAAATATGTAAAAAGGTTTATAAAGTGTTTCATGAGGTTTTTATGCTAAGATAAGAAGTTTTCTTGAACCTCAAAACCTTGATAACAAGGGTGTAGCAGTGTTTCCAATGTTTCCCTAATAATGTAATGTTTTAGATAAGTTTCAAGCATGATCAAATTTCATTCAATAGGATCAATAGGTTTGTGAGATAGAAAAAAAATCAATCTTCTCTAAACCTTCATACAAGTTATAAGTTGAGAAGATAAGGTTTGAGAGCTTATATAACCTTTACCTAAAACCACTAGTCTTTAAGTCAAAATTACAAGGCTCCATGACTAATCAAGAAGGTTTCAAGACCCAAAAAACTTACCCATAGTTCTAAATATATAATATACAAGTTTTCATGATCTTGTAAGCATAAGACAAAGTTTTTAGAGCTAGAAACATGAGTTTTCAAGTCTAAGAGAAAGATTTTGAGATAAAAACAAGAAGTTGTAGGATTTTAAAGTGAAAAGTATAGGGTTCAAGCATCATTTAGGGGCACATAAAGTTCTAAAATATATTTCTAAAGTTTATTTACAAATACAAGTGTTGAAAACACTCTAAAAATGGCAAATATTAATCATTTGATATATCAACACTGAATTGAAGTTTTTAAAGCCTCAAACATCCACAAAGCATGGAGAGTAGTTGGAAACATGCTCCTAAAGAAGTGAAACCTCATCAAGATAATTGGAATATATGATAAAAGTGTGAAAAGGATATAAATTAGAGAGTTACTTTAGCTTGTGGAATATTATACTATAGGATATTTAGCAAGGAATCCAATAATGTAGAATAAATCAGGTCTTAGTAGATTTTCTCTAACCATCACATGCTCAAGAGGAAAGAGGTGAGTTTAGGATTTTCTCAAGTAATAATAAAAATTAATTAGTGAAGGAACATTAAAGGTAACTACTATGGGGAAAAATTGAGTGAATATAATATTATTCATACTCCACTATGCCAATCAACTATCCAAGCCTACACGGAACAAGTCCAAAGAATTGAAGGAGCTTACTACTGTCAACTTCTCATTCTCCTTTCCTTACACATGCCTAGACTAATGGAGGTAGTTGATGAAGTTATTGTACATTATTATATCACTTACTTGTACTCTCTATATATTAATATAAAATTATTGAAAAAAATAACCCTTTAATTTAGTCCACCATTATTCTTCTTATTTTAAGACTATACACAGGGTTTAGCCTTGACATTAATAAAGAACTGATATTACCTTTCTTCACATTTATTGCATGTTGTGTATGAAATTTGGGTTGTTGATATTTTCTTATGGATTTCATTTTTTTACCTTGTAATTTTTTCTAATCATTATTACCTTCATGTAGAAGGATATCATTTTATTTTAAAGGCTATATATTTTGTATAATTAATTTTATGTATAATTAGCTATGGATTCCCATCTTTTGAGCCTTTTTAAGGTGAATTTTAATACATCCCAATGTTGTGTTAGAATTATTACCTTCATGAAAATTAATTATGTGAGATGTATGTGAGTTTAGTATTGCATGGAAAAAATTCTATCAATTCTAAAGGTTATCTTGTGTTGATTAAATCAAGTTGGTGGGTTCTTTCAATATGTGCATTACCACTTTGTATTTTTAGTCTAATTATATCCTTTTTCCATGATAAAATACTTAATTAAGGTTGCAAATAGTCATTTTCAAGTAGTATTTTAGGAATACAAGTTGATCTTACATTAGGGCACTCAATTGAGGTAGGATATGGCCTTCTTTAGAAGTTCATTGCAAGGAGCCACAGTCCCACACCTTGGGGATGTTCCCATTATTGCACTGAATCATCTTACTAATCAAATAATAGAAAGTTTCATAAGACAATAGTTTATAAAATGCCTATTAGGATAATAAATTCTTTTTATTCAATAATTTTAGTTGATAAATTTGGTGTTATCCTTATAAATTTACAATTTTTAGGACATTCTACAAGCACCTGATGACTTCACAATTCCTTGGTTTCAAATCAATCCTATCTTTTTATGCCAAGAGTGGATACAAGAGATTATTTAAAAGGTAAGAGTTATCAGTTTTATTAATTAACTTTCTCTCCACAAATAAGTAACCCCTTAAATATACCAATCCACACCTCCATTTTGTAGTGTTTGTGAGCCAAGAGAATGGTTATTTCCTATCCTATACATGACTCAAAGAAATTAGATATTTGTCATCTTCAATAGATGTATTCATATTTCCCTTACTCAATGTGATGAAATTATAGTATCATCCATAAATAATATGCCTAACACTAATGAAAATGACATACCCACATAAAACACATTTATGACATATCTAACATATGCTTAGTTTATAACATTGTAGTAGATAATGTAGCTATGAAACTTATTGCCACCTCCCTCAAAGTAAAACCACTTAAACAATATATGTTGGTTCTTTTATCCTTGTTTTTCTCAAATAAATAATATTCATGCACCCAAATGAGCTGATAAAGTAAATGAGATATAGTGTTGGCATACCACATGAGTAGTGACTTCATGTGCTCACATGAAACATATAACCAAGACCGGTTCCCTTCGATGCTATTAGATGGTGGTGGATAGACTTAACTCTATTTACACTTTTGCACTAGGATTAGTTATATTTTCATTATTAATATATTCATCATTTTAGAATTAACCATTTTACTCATTCCACATATTCCATTTTCTTATAATTAATACCATAGAAACATATTAACACATTAGAATTCACATTAAAAGTAGTGATTCCATTAATTTCATTTGAATAACATTACAAAAATATCTGAAAAACACACACTATCTCTCTATCTATCTATATATATACACATAAATATCTCTTTGATAATAAAATATAAGGGGTAATTATACATAATCCAACCCTTCTCTAGTTAAATCAGTAATACAATAGAGATGACTCACCAATCACTATTTTAGAAAAAGAATTCATGATGAGCCATTAAAATAATATCCTTTTGAATCAGGCCTAAAAACTCCTATATAATATCTCTATTATATATATTCTTGTTCATGCTCTTATTGTCTCATAAACTGGTTCTAGATTCATACTTGGTTAGTCTCTGATACTTCCATGAACTACTTCATTACTATCTTTGCTTCATATGCCCTTGTCCAAGTATTACAATTTTGTCTAAGTCCTATGTCTATTGTTCCCAATGTTAAATATTCTTGTATTCTATAACTCATTCATACTCACCAAGTTCCTTTG
Organism: Torreya grandis; assembly: GCA_037957365.1. NCBI lineage: Eukaryota > Viridiplantae > Streptophyta > Pinopsida > Cupressales > Taxaceae > Torreya > Torreya grandis. Next base: position 854,177 of record JARHVA010005053.1, on the reverse strand, counting down.
TTCCTCTCTTCCATGTATCTCTCATCCGCACCTTTCTATTCTATGTTAAGGTCCTCTACATCGTTCTCATGCCCTTGATCTTATGCACCAAGGTCCAAAACCCTTTGAATATATAACTATAATTTTTTTGGTATAACATCACCTCATAATAAATAGATGGTCCGTTCTAGACTATGTTCAAGATTCCCCAGATAATAAAAACTTGGGTCCTAATTGCTGCACTTGGCATTTGAGCATTTCTCATTGAATGAGGACACTTTGAAGATTTAAAATAATGACTTCCATGTCACCTCATATTTACTTCATATCCTAATGTTTCTCTATAAAATAATCTTCTCGAGTCATCAAAATCTAAAGCCAAGAAGTTACAACCTTATGGGCATCTTTTAGTGACATGACTTTTACCAAAACTTTCCCTCAAAGTGATGAAAATATAGCATTAAGATCTTGCCAATGAGTGCTTAATTATTTTTCTTCATCTATGTATTGGAACACCTTTCCACATTTGGATTTATTCTTGATATTTAGTGCATCCTTAGCTAATTATTGACACTATTGTTACTTAGGATAAAGTCATGCTTCTAAAAATTAATTTGAGCATGCCATGTTTACAAAAACCACATCATTGATGGGAATAGTGGAGCCTAATTTGGTCAAAAAGGTTTGGAATATGTCTATGGACTTTGTAAATTTCTATGTTTCCCACAAATTTTCTTGTTATGTATTCACCTAGTTTTTGAATTTCTAGAGAAAAATGTCCATGAGCATCTCTAATTTATTGACGGCTTCACTAGTTATAGGAATACCATCAACAAGTGTTGGCTCACTATTCAAAATTATCTGATAAAGGATTATTGTCTTTAGTCAATATGCCTCAACTACATCAGGTTGTTATTTGAGTGCTTTGAATTATTATTTGATCTTGTGAATTTTATCATGGTCTTCTCTATACATTTGAATAACCTTCTAATGCTTATGGAGAAGCTTGCCAACATTATTGATATGAAGAATGTTTTGTATAGTGACCTCTAAGGTAAAACTTATTAGGGATATGCCTATTTGAGATGGAGATAATTTAAGGGGATACATCAAAATAACATCTAAAATATTTACCCCCTACAAGATTAAAATGATTCTATCCTTTAAGATCTCAAAATGGCATTCATTATTGTATATATCCATAGTGAAAGATAACTCGCACCAAGTTTGTATGGTAGACTCATGTTTAGGGAAGTAATCCCACTTATATAATTTCTTGTCTAGGATATCTTACTAGAGTAGGGAATGAGTGAGAAAGTTTTCATTACCCACATGTATTTTATATTGTATCTCTTCTACTTATTCTATTATTTCCTTTACCTTTTAAGGGTTACACTCTAGATCAACAATTTTAAGGATCTTTTTCTATTGTTTACTAGCACCGGTGCCAAGGCCCTTTATGTTGGGGGTTACCCCTCTTCCTATTTATTCCTCACAAAGATTTCAAATTTTAATGTACATTTGTGGATCCTCAATAATGGGATGTTTTTTAGGTTTAGGAGTGTGTTCCTTTCTAGGATGCACTTCTTTAGATGCTTCACCTAGTTGAAGGATCATAACTTTGGGAATTGATAGTTTTATTCTTGATTAGACAACTAGTTGTGAAGTAGTGATTTCATACTTTTGTTCTACAGGTAAACCCTAGGATCTTGTTGGTGATGAGGCCTGCCTTTTTCATTTTAGGGTGGCCCTAGGTTATTCCTCCTATGTCTTACTATAACTAGTAGACTCAAACCTTGGAATTTTCTCCATTTTCTTTACCTTCCTTTTACGCTTGTTTATGGCTGAGGGGAGAGAGGTTATTTATCTACCTCATAACTTCATAATATTTCCTTCTAGGTCTTAAGCATATAGTACACCAAAAATATTTTTCATTACATGATTATCTTGAAGTATTAATATTAGTTTTAATTGACTTGTGATTTTAAGTGTATGATTCCCTTAATAGATAGAAATATAGATTGCAAAGAGTATGAACCTTAATGTCAATATTGTTAGCATCAATTATCACCAAGGATGCATCCACAATGTGATTAATATATTCTATGAAATATTCTAAAATAATAAATCAAGAAATAAATATAACAATATCAACACTCACTAATTTGTACAATAATTAATTTAAATGATTTTTATATAAATATAAAATGAATTAGAAGAGATGTACATAATTATAAACTAATTGAGATTTAAATGCTAAAATTGGTATAAGGATTGTGCCATATGTCATGAATAGGAAATAAGAGTCATAAACCCTGCTAGACAATAACATAGTCCTCTGGATAGTATCATCCTTTGTGTCATGCTAGTGTCCTTTTATAAGCAGGGTTAATGAACTTCTAGGTGTAATTTTACCTAGTTTTATGGAGTGTGTGTCATGATTTGTTGATTTATTATGACTAGTACATATAGTATGGGGAGAATTTGAGTAGGTGAATTATTAATGGCATGATGTTATTGTAACTGTTAGGCATAGGGATTCATACCTCTTGCCTAAAGATGACTTCAATGAATGGGATCCCAATAATGTCATTGCCAAGCATCTTTTCAAATTAATTAAAGATGTAGTAATAGAGTACAAGCATTAAGAAGAATTTCATGACTAGATATACATAGATTTTATGAATGATGAGATGGTACTCAAGAATGTAAAAAGGAAGAATATTAAGCTAGAAATGAGATTGGACAAAGAAAAGAAAAAGGAAGATATTGTTAAGTCTCAGCCACTAGCAACCCATGGGAGCATGTTTGATGTGGACTATGAGGAAATATAAGAAGATAAAGAAGAATATGGCATTCATATTATTAGGAATAGGCCATGTAGACCACTTCTTGATAATTCATGTGATTAGAGCCTACCTCCAAGATTAAAAAATAGAGGATATAGAAGCCAACTTGACCCCTCCCAAGGGCCCACATTGATCTCTACATTTGTTATGGGAGTCATTCTTTAAAGCCTAAATCAACTTGACCCTACTACCATTTAATTTAAATAATTACAACAATGAATTGATCTCTCTATGGAATAATTTTAGGAATTGTATGGGAGGAACATCAATAAGGTATACAAGAGGAAGAAGGATCCAAAAACTACCATGAGAGGAGCAATAACCCCTCCATCTACTTCTAAGGTGACTGTTGTTGACACTATCACACCTTAGGGCTCAATCTCCCAATTTAAGTACATCACCAATACCTTATTTCCCAATTTATATTACATTTTAAATTTCTTCTACTTCTATATTTTCTCCTCCCACTATTGTTTCCCCATTGGATCCAATATCATCAGCCTCTTCAACTACCACTAATCAACCTTCAACTGACACTAGCATGAGATAAGCTAGTGGTTCCTCTAGATTTACCATCCCCTAGTTCAATTCCCATTCCATTACCAATATAACACCTTCATTAGGTTCCAAATGCACTAGTGCCAGTCAAGCTATAGGATCCACTCCTTCCCAGGAAACCATAATAAGTGCATCCATTTCTATTGATTCCCCTACATTAATAAGGTCATTAAGGCCCATTTCAAAGCTATTCACCTTTTCAAAGCCACATTTTCCTACTTCCCCATTAAATATAACTATGGATGCAAAGGTGAATGTCTTTCCAAATTGCTTTCATTTGTCCTAAAGTAGGCCCAACAAGATCTCTATTTGGCACACTTAGGTAGATAGGCCCAACAAGCTTGCCTCACATTCATGCTATAGCTTTGGCCTCTACCTAAACCTAAGCATATCTATTATAGCCAAATACAACAAATCCAATGCTTATTTCTATCAAAAATTAGGTCAGAGACATTATATAGGTATCAAGACAAGAAATGCCTTAGGTGGTCTTCTCTACACCACAAACTGGGATGAGATTTGATGCTACTACAAGCATAATGAAGAAAGTGGTGAGGAGGTAGGTTGAGTATCCCTAGTCTAACTCAGTTTTAGCCCATGAAAGTGAATATTCCCCCTTCACTTTGACAAGGAAGAGAAAATATGGCCCCAGTGAGGAGGATGAATATGTAGAGGACCTTGTGTCCATTGTCCAAGCTAATGCATAATCCATGATGGCCTTGATGAGAGGCATGCAATAAGAGATGAAGAGGCTATGGGAGCATACATTGTCTATAATGCTAGATAAAACCATAGTCCATGTGATTAATGTAGATATTAATTTATTAAATTTTTAAAAATTCATGAAGAGGAGATAGGAAGATGGGACTCTCTAATTCAATATGGTCTTCAAATTTGACCAAAAAATTACACTCTATGGTGCCTTGTTGGTAAACCTAGATAGAGTTACGAGAAACAATTAGTTACTAGACCTCAAGGTGTTTCCACTTGAGGAAATCATCCTAACACATACCATATTGATAAATAGAATAAGGATACTAAAAAGATGGCTAAATCAGGTTAAGGATGCAACTGAATCCTTAGAAAAGATAAAATTAAATATTTCCCTATTACTGAAGGATGCCATGGTCACTAGGGTGACCAAACATGATGCTAAATTAATGTATTATGGATAATTTAGGGCCCAAATGAATGTATTTATTTCTAGGTTCCAACATGACATTACCAAGGCCAAAATAGATACTAAGGTAATGAATATTGTGGCTTTTGCCAACTAGAGGCTAGAAAGAGTAGTGGCCATCGAAGAAGCACTAAGGATGGTACTTGTATAATATGTAAGTTTCATTTAAGAAACATATAATTTATTATAACCTATGATCATAAACTTAAGATAAATTGACCATGATTACTTAACATGCATGTAATTTTGGACAAAGGAAGAGGTAGAGAAGAAATAAAGGTAGCATTAACAAGTATCTCAATAACCTCCTCCATGGCCTTGAGGAATATGAGGTTTCATTTTATAAATTCAAATTTAAAATATTCCATTGTAAAATGTGGCATTTTATCCACTTAACTATATTTAGGCATCTTATTATGGGTCTACATGAAATTGTATAGGTGGTCTTAAGGCCTATATATAGGGGTATTCCCCCTCATTCTAAATCAGAAATAGTTGTTATAGAACTAATACAAGAGAGCTAAGAATTCGAGAGATTGTATTTATGATTTATTGTGTTTTCTATATATTATAATTCTCATGTTTTTATATTACTAATGGTTTATTTCTTATGACTAATTTGGCAATAACATTCAATATATGCATTTTTTAGTTTGAGTTTAACACTAGACTAACAAATCTACTAGTATATGTGCTTTATTTTCATCTTATTTGCAATTGAATGTGCTTATACAATTTACTCTAAATGAATAATTTTTATGCAAAATATGATTTTAGATATATGCATTTCCTTTCCTTTAAAGCTTAAAGTATATTTATTTAGTTTTGAGTAATACACTAAAGTTGGTAAGTGCTTGTTTTCTATGTTGTTGTCATAAAAGCTAGAAGAATTGGCATCTTTGATCATTTGAAGCAAACTTTATTTTTTCCTTACCGTTATTACGTTTGGATCTTCCCCATGATTCACTTTAGTTTAGTTCATTTTGTAAATATCCATGGTTTATTTTTTGTTTGGGAAATAATTGGAAAATTTTAGGACATTTTCACAAAGATTAGCAAAGAATAAAGTATCACTGTGTATAATTTTATATCCCTAAAATATATTCTACTTGTAGACTTACAAGTGGTAGATATATCTCCATTATTCTAATATATTTAGTAGTAGTTTTATAAACAAATTAAGCCCTAAGTCTTATAAGAATATTAATTTATTTTATTACTTTCCCCCATTGCCTAGTGACACAGGTAACACATTAAGTGAATCAATAGGAAGGGGAAAGTTGGCACTAGAAGGAGGGCCCATATATAATTACTTTAATGAATCTTAGTGAAATTATAGTGTACTTATTTAAATATATGCATAATTATTTCAAAGTACACAAATATTATTAAATAACACTAAAAATCTACATTCTTTATATGAATCTTTGCATTCTTTGGATTTCATCAAAGTCAGTGTTCATTCATGAAAATTTTGTAAATAATCTAGATATTTGCATAAATTTTTGAAAAAGTGGTGAAATATCCTATTATTTAGGTGTATTGAAGGTTCTTTTGGCCATATTTTCAAAGGTTAATAGAAATTTGGTAAATAATCTAGATATTTCTAAGAATTTATGTAAAGATCCATCACTAAGACCTCATTTGTACTGAATCTAGGCATTTAAGATTATAATTACTCTAATTTTTTTAAGATTAAGTAAACCTTTGCATAACTTGGTGCTGAAAGATTTTTTGGAATGTTTAAGAACTCAAAATCAGATTTGCATTAACGTTCAAAGGCAAAATATGACATCATTCTAGTAGGGATATGCCATAAATGGAGTGTAATCTCCTTTACAAGGGCCAAAATGATAGATACTTATAGCACTTGAGGGAGAAGTGGGAAAATAAAATTCCAAAGGGTAATCAAATGAGTTCAACTCGATTTGAACTATAGTTACAACTAATTCTACCATTATTCTTCTTTTGAGATCCTTGATTGATCCAGGTTACTTCAGTCCATTTCATAGTTACATTATTTCCTTATTGATGTTCTCTAATGGCTTCAATGGTGGGATCAAGTTATTCTGAGTTGGGTCCAACATCAATGTAGTTATAACCCTCAAATAAATCTATTATATCTTTGTCTTAGTAGTAACTACTCTTTAGTTGTTCATCATGGCAAGAAAAAGTGGAGATAGGGGTCCTTTTCATGAAATTAGTCCTAGAGATGAGACTATTGGGGTTTACATGTATGCCTTCATGGAATCCTTTGAAATGTTATCTCTTATTCAAACTGGATCATGCTTGAACTCATCCCTATGCCCATAGGTCCACTACAGATGGAAAACCAATCTCAGACTATGGGTTTTCCTATATTCATTATATCAATGGGACCTATAGACCACATAGCTCCCTTCTTGATCCAAATAGGTCAAAAATATACCCATTCTACCTTTCTTGGGATCGAGAATTCATATATGCATGGAATCTTCTTTAAAAAAGTGAACATAGTCATAAAACAACATTTTAACCTTTAAACATTTAAGCTAGAGGTCTATATTAATATTTTATGGTGATCTTTTATGTTCTTTATCCCTAACTACATCACTATGTCCACTTCATGTCATTTTATCAAGCTCCAATTATATCATGTTGCCTTTGAAAAGCTTAACTTGATTCCACATTGGTCATTTGTTTAATCTCTAAGAAGTCCCTTAGCTTCTCCACCTTCAATTTCATTAGTCATCAATATCTAACCTGGATCATTGACTCTTTAACCCATCTTTTAGCATTGATCCTACTCAGTGATATGTCTTTGACTTGTCAATATCTATCCAAGTTGTTGCCAGTTGGCAGCCTTGTATTTACACTCAAGATCCACTATCAGTCTATTAGCTTTCACACTTGTGCCATATGTCAATCACACATTGGTTTTAAGATCTCCTTGTCATTTTATCAGCTTATATGCTTATGCCATGTGGTGGCCTCTTGAGCTCCGTGACCTTTTGGCTCATCTTGTACCATTGGATCAGGGTATATAATACAATGTGAATCATTAGATTTGTTGGGACCCACTATTTAAAATCCAATAGCTACCTAATGAGCTCAAATTTTATGTCTACACTTCCATCAAATGTCATTCATATGACCATCATTTATTTTTATGAAAGCATCAAACTTAAGCTTAAAAGGGTTTTTTTTACTTGAGATTTATTTTTACATTTGTGTGGATGTCTTACTCTACTAGTTCAAATTTAAAGCTTCATAAATTGAGCCAAAAACCTTGCACAGACTTCAAACTTTCAAATGATGATCTTGGCATGAAAAAATACATGGCACTATAATATTTAAGATCATGGGGCTTCATAGGTTAAGATTAAAAATACACAAATGAGTTGGTTCATTTGTTCATGTGTGAGGTACAGGTTGGCCTAGCCCCTTAGACTCGACAAGCCAAACTTGGAAGGCTTAGATATCAAAATATAGGACTCATTAAGATATTAAAATTACATAAAATCATCTTGGAACTAAGGACATTGATTGTGCATGGTTTTATGGTCATGTGAGGCTATTTATCATATTTATAATTTGCATAATAAATCTATCCCATTTTAGTTCTTCATGACATCTTGATGATGGTATGGCTTCACAAATATTGTTCCTAAACATTTACAACTCTAAATGAACTCTTTGAGGCCTATCCAGACCCTTTCCATGATCCTAGCTTGCATTGATCACCATGAATACCTGTCACTTGCATATATGACCCTAAAACACCAAATGACACAAAGAATAAGCTAGGCTATAACCAAATCTAGAATGGCATATCAAATGAAATCAATTAAACTAAAATCATGCCCTATGACATTATAAAAACCCCCCATATAATATTTTGACTATAGGGGGTTGACCCATTTTGGTTTGAGGCAAAAATGGTCAATAATAAGTTGATCTTTGGTACTCTTGGAAACAACATTAATAGTACTTAAATCATTTGTCACATCTTGAGCCTCATCAATGGCTCTTATTTTAGATCTAGTTATAGCTACAACTTGACCACTTGAAGTGTTATTCTCACCACTCTGATTAAAAGTAACATGATCATCCATTTTCTAGTTCACATTAATGGTATCAGGCTATCCTTAAACTTGTTGAGTCTCTCCTTGTGATACCAAACTTGTCACTTGATATTAACTTCCTTAAAGAGAAAAATCTTCTTGTGTAATTTGTGGCATAGTGATATTATGTGACAGCAAGTCTTGGTTTTTAATAAAATTTAGATTAAAGGGATGCCAACATGAATCTTGCATCAAATTATTTTATGGTAGTGTAAGAACAATAGCCTTTGAAGTGGAAGGTGCATTAGGATCAAGAACTGCATATGGCTTAGCTTGAGTTATGGCTCCATGTGCTTGGTAGGATGTTCTATTCTCTCTAAACCCTTGATAAGGAAGCCTTTGATATCGAAAGGGATGATAGGTGATGTAATTTTGTTTTTGATAAGGCTTATTAGCTTGATATTGTTATCTCTTGAGCTATACTATTTCATTTTCAAAAGACTATAATAAACCTTTAAACTCTTCAAGCTCACTAGCTTGACTAGAAGGAGCTACAACATAGGCTTGAGGATATGTGATAGGAGCTAATGATGTAATTTGAGGAACTTTAGGGGATAGTATAGACTTCAAATCTAGGAATATAGGCATTAGAGGCCTTGAAAAAAGCTTACCATCTTGTAATAAACTATTCTTTACCATTATTACAACCTCATAAGCATCTAGAAAATTAATAACACCCATTTACTATATCATCACACTAATATCATAATTAATGTCTTTGAGATAGAAAAAAAAGGCATACTCTAGGGATGGTCTAATCAACATAGGTATCTTGGTCCATGTCTTTTGGAATTTGAGGTTAAAATCAAACATGAATTCATAAGGACCTCTCTTTATGGTATTCATTTATTACACTAAGGATAGGTGATCAAATTTATCCTTAGATTGTCTGACTAGGGCTCTACCTAATTCATCCTAGGTACTAATGGAGTTAGTCAGAAGTTTCTATACCACTGCAATGCTTTTCCTTTGAAGAAATCAATATGCAGTCTGATATCTATATTTTCTTAGATAATATTATGTACTGAACAAAGGTTGGAAACATCTTGGATGTGCTCAATAAGATTCATTTGATCTTCTCCTGATAATAATGGGATGCTATTAAGAGAAGACATAATAATGTCATCAAATTGGGCTAAATTTAGTGGACTACTTCTATTGAATGGAATAAACACTTAGTTTTTGATGCCCATCTAGGTAGTCAAGATTACAGTGCTTAGGACAATAGGATTACCATGAGATAAATATTTCATTTGAGGATAAGGTTTTATCCTATTAAACCTTACTTTTTTATATGAATTATAAGACAACTCAATGAATTCAAGAGGAATACCTTTACTAGATGACCTTGTGGTAGCCTTTGGCATGAAAGTATTACCTTGATGATGTTATGAACTCTATAACCTGAAGAATATTTATATTATAATGATGATGGATGTATTCCTCTACTAAAAATACATCTCATATCCAAAATTCATCTATGCTAAGGAGAATGTATCCCACTGTGCATGCCAAGAATTACTATCAATCTGAAGAGCACCTTGTTGGAAGGAATGAAAGTAAACCTTCTCTTCAACTAAAATAATTGGATCTTCTTAGAGTGTGGGAGACTCTAAAGTTATAATAACCTATAAAGAGGGCTGTTTCCCTTGGTTTTATCACCTAAACTAATCATTATCTTGGAAAAGGGAAAAAAATTGACAACAATTCATGAAAACATGTAAAATAAGGTGATGCAAAAATGTTTTAAACACTTATAATTTCACATGACAAACACTATTAGACACTTTCAAAACCTATAAATATCACTTCACTCACTCAATGATTATCTTTGACATAAGTATTTCTTAAAAATTCATGAACTAGTTACCAATCTAGCATGGAAGGGTAGATCTCAAGTCTTTTCCACTTCCAAACCAATCAAAAAACTATCTATGGAATTTAGAATGACCTGTGAAAGCTAAAAAACACTTCATGAAAGTGTGGAAACTAAAATAGAGGTAAAGTAAAGCATACATTCACTTAACCACATCAATTAATTCATATTAGACACTTCAATTTAGCTTGCAAATGGAAGAATTTAGTCTTTTATTATGTCAAATAGGTGTTGGAGTATAAAAATTAGCATAGCCTGGGCATGCCAAAAGCATAAGAGTCTCTCTTTTTCACTAGATCAAGCTCAAATTTATATCACTCAAAAGAATCTTTATGCCAGGGTGGAGAGTGTACACTATAGCCTTAGTTTATTATCCCATCGTCTCATCACCTTGGGCCATTTGTGTTGTGGTTACCATGTGCAACTACTCAATAAGATCCCATGGAAAACCAAGAGCCATCTAATCACCTGATATTTGGTGGGTCTATTTTGAGTTTGATATCATGAAGTTCCATTCCCCATCTTAAATGTTCTGATGACACTCTTAATAAATATAATGACCTTATTAGAATGGTCATGATCTTCCATTGGGGCCTCTCAAGGGATCTTCAAGTATTTTAGAAGCTATGATAGGGCCCATCCATCTAATTTACAACTATTTCCAACTCAATCCTTACTTGATTAAAGTCCTATTACATCATGGAAATAAATTCTATCATGCTCTATCCACATGACCCTATCTATTACACTAAAAATAGGGTTTAAAAACCCCATTTCCACCTCATACTCTTGATGTTCTCTCTTAAGTTTCTCCTCAGTTCCACTATCCTTATATACCATTTTCATAAAGGTTATAACTCCCAAATGTTCATATTCATGGACTTGAATGTGATTTGATGGTATAAGTGGCATTAAAGTCTCTCAGGGTAGCTTGACTAAGTTTTAATAGTGGCTTTCTAAATTTTAAGTGTTTGTTTATGTGGTACCTGAATCACATTCAGATCTTGTGTTCGTGCATTTTTAGGCTTGGGTCAACAAAATATTTTAGTCTAACATTTCTACCAATGTGGAATTTTTCTACCACACTATTTATTAAAATGTGTTCATCACTAATTTAGACACATGTCCTCATCTCGTGCCCCTAAGACTCAATCAAACTTACACCATTGATTTCCTTAAGAGTCTCCTAGCCTTGAATTCTACATTGACCATTAATGTTTAATATGCACTTGAGATCATAACATTTGGATTTATATACACCATTAGATCTCTATTTGTAGGATTATGACACTTGGAATCTCTACATGACTTTTGTGGACCCTACTATCAGTCTTCATCCAATTAATGCACTTATGCCACATGGTGGCCTCACATGAAATCTAGACACATTGACTTTTTGACCTTGATCTACACCATTAATCTCCATATACATGGTTGAATCCATGACATAGATATTTGATAGTCCAAATCAAATGTGTTACATTGATATTCCTTTTGCACTATTAAATTTGGTTTATCGATTTTCTTGGGGTTCCCCATGATCTAGACACTTGGCACTATTGCATTCATTCTTAAGATCCTCTAACCTTTTAAACTTATGTTCAACATTGAAATTTTATTATAGGATTAAACACGTACCATTTCTATTCATTTAATTATTGACCTTATTATCACCCACATTCTATTGATCTACTATTTGGGCTTTTGATATCATGAGACTTGGTAGCCTTGTGGATCACTTCTATTTTTTTTAATAGAAATGACCATTTATGATAGCTTTAATTTGACATCCTTAGGCATGTCCTATAATATTAGATCATTTTTGAAATATTATATCTTAATATGGGAAACATATTAAGGCACCACACTTATAAAATATCTTCATGGAAAAAAATACATCACTTTCATGCAACCCTTCAACTTTGGTTGGCTTTTCAAGTATACTTATTAAATGCACAACCAAACTAACCCGTTCACTCTTGCATGTTTTGCTATGATTATTTGGTTCCTATTAATCATTTAAGGACCTTTCAAGACCAAATCACCTACTCATAAGACAAACTGGTATGATGTGTAAGGTTGTGAATGGTAGGGGTGACATTTTGACATGTGAGGTCAAAATTGTCAATGGTGCGAATCCTAGTTTCCATGGCTTTTCTATTTAAGTTTATCATAATGATTCATTATCCCTTTAAATCCCCTTAAATGCCTCATATGAGTCCATGTGCCTTATAAAATCTTCATAAAATGTAATATTATAGTATTTCATTGTTTAAAAGATTCTTGAAGATGCCCTATTCTCATTATATGTTCATGGATAGATGTTTCATATCCTTAAAATCCCTTTAAAATCTCATATTCACTCCCCACTAACCAAATGGGCCCCAAAAATGCAAAAATGTGCCTCTTTACCTTATTATATGATACCATCAATTTTAAATGATATTTAACTCGTGTTTTCCCTCTCTTCTTCTTCCAATTGTGATTTAAGGTCAGAAAATGGAGAAAATGCAAGAAAAGAGGGAGTTTTAAGATGATTTTGTAGGTTGTAAAGACTTGTATAGTTAGTCCATATAAAGGGGAGTCATATTTTGTATTTGTTTCCATGACATATTTTTTGGAGGAGTTTCATTATCAGAGAATAATAAATAGGCCCAAAATCAACCTCTTTCTTCAACTGGGCTCCTTTATAACCCATAAAAGCTTTTAGTTTTATGGATAGTTTGGATTGCTGAGATTCAATGGGGAGCTTATATCTTATGAATTAGAATGGGATCCTTTTAACTTCTCATCCATGGAAATTTTATGTAGGTTCATACCATATACTTTATAAATGAATTTTAAAAATCTATTTGCTCCAATGAGCTTCTTCATTTGTCTAAGGATTAGAAATGACACTGGTTTTGGTGAATATATGGAATGTTTTTTAGAACCAACACTTGTTCTATGTCATTAAGGTGCTCATAGCTCACCTCCATCACCCTAAACCCCTATTTCACATGTTTTGGGGTGTGAAAGTAGACAAACCTTCATGCTCTCTTCATTTCTAGACTGTAGGGTGTGTTTCTCAAGTTGCAAGGTCCTTTCTACATATTTGAGGTGTTTGATGATGTTTTGGTCTTTATGGTGATAAAATTGAATCCATTTAAGTATCATATTCATTAAATATTGATCCAATACATTTCATAAAACAATAAGAGACATTTCAAGCCATGTTCTAAGATAATTTTTATAAGTACATTGTGTGATCGCCTGACAAGCATAATCCTATGTCACTATAGTGGTTGTAAAAGGTTCCAAGTTACGTCAAAATAAGAATCAAATCCTTCATAGTGTCCTAATTCCTCATTTTTTAACCCTCAAATCACCTCATTATCTTGTGATCTAGCACAATCTCAATCTCAAGCCTTTAGTTAAATCCTTAACTATGTACCTATAGGCTTTAGGCAAAACAGATGATAACTAACTATTGGAATGAGTCCTTAAGGATATAAAGAAACCTAACCAATTAATAAGAACATATGGTTTGGTATGGAGAGTTAGGTAAATATGCCCTTGAGATATAAACACTCTCATAGTCAATGGAGGCCTTTAAGGTTAGATTAAACAAATAGTATATTCATGGTTGGTTTTAGAAATAGAGGGTATGAAAGAGCATTATGAATTCCTGAGAGCGAATGAGAAGATATTAATATAAAGTGAGTAGTGTCAAATAATTATAAAAATTCATAATCACCACAAGAAGAAAATTAATCCATATCTCTCTCAAGAGGAGTGTATGCATTGTAAGCCTAATGATGCAATGTATAGGCCTTGACTATAAGTAAGGATCAATTTGATCAACAAACCTTATTTGAAGGATGTCTAAGTTGGAGACACTTGAGTAAGAAGTTAAGAAGTTATGAAAAGTGTTTCAAGTGATGATACCCCTATGTTGATAAAGTAACCAAAGGACTTAGTCGCCACACAAAGCCAAAATGCAAGATTGATATCTACAAATAGGGTACCAACAGGGCAATGAAAGCGTAAGCATAAAGATGAAAAAATGAAAGTTTAAGTGGGAATCCCATAGATATATGAAGTAAGGATGATTAAGATGGACACAAAGATTAAGATACATAGGGTCATACCCCATTCCAACTATCTCTAAGAGAAGATAACCTATAACTCAGTCAACAAACCAAGAAAGACTATATACAAAGAGGTTTTCCAAATAAAAGATGAAAGTGCCCAAAAATTTGCATGGTAATAAAGAGAGAAGGATAAGTATATAGTCTCCTTGTTTTCAAATATATCAATCCACCTTTCCATAACTTGGTCATTTGAGATAGAGTTAGACTTGGATAGCCTAATTGGGCATAAACACACCCACATATAATTAAAATTCTAGCTGGCAACTATAGGCATAATATGAGAAGGTATGAGAATTTATTATAAGACCTAAAATAAGTGTTTAAAATAAGGGTATACGTTTTTTTATGAATAATCCTCAGTCTCTCCATTAAATTGGCCTAACCCTTGACGTAAAAAGGGGCTTAATAGGCCTATATACATGAATTAAGACATTTGATAGTCAGAAAGATTGATAGAGGTTTGAAGATGCATAGAAAGGAAGTGAGGGAGGTGTAAAAAATATTTTTTAATGATAATTCAATGGTGATAGGTAGAGAAGGAGCCTAATGGTCTTTAAGGCCTTTTAGGCCTAAAATGGTTTTGCATAGGACTAACTAGAATAGTTAGGGTATTTATATAACTTAAGGCTATTGGGAGGATGAAAATGTAAAAACATAAGTTTAAGGGAAATTATAGGTTTTATAACATGTTTAAGTCCCCATATTAAAGTAAGAAGACACTTAGTCAATCCATAGGGCTAAATAGGCATGACCTCCTACAAACCCTAAGCCTGACTGTGTAGGGTATACAGGAAAAAAATTGTTGAAATACATGATCTTAAGTATGTTTAGGGCCATAGGCATATGTTTAATGGTCCTCATAAAATCCATCACTATTATTAAATAATGAGAGAGGGTACTCAAGTCCCAAACACTTAGGCTAGTAGGCAGACCTATAGGTAGATCATGACACAATGGAGATAAGTGGGAGTATGGGAAGCTAAAGCTAGATATATAGGATAGAAACAAGTGGGAATATAGATGACATGATGATATTTAAACCCTCAAGACACCTAAAACTCACTCATACATCTAACACTCAGCCTAAGTCTATTAGGCCTAAAAGCCATGATTAGGCAGCAAGCTCCACCATCACACTTAAGACACACTCAGACTCTCCTAAAAAGAAATTACATCAATATGAAGTGTGATATGATGATTCAAGTCCTATGGAGAAATTTTCAAGTAGAGAGAAGTAATGAACTATCTGATTTGTTCTTAGATCCCTCCTCAAGTCACACACGCCTTAATAGTCACTTTGATCCATCATTTGAGTAATATGGGCACCCCTATGTACTTGAAATCCATAAAGGAGAGAGTTGGTTTTAGGAGAACACTTTTATGAATCGTTGCTAAAATTATAGATAGGTCTAGAAGGCTCGTAAAGAGCTCATAGTCCACAATATTTTGCTAGTATCTCCACACACAAGATGCACTACAACCAAACCTTTTCAAAAGTTTTAGGGGGTCTATAGACTAAACATCCATGACCATAAGTATGGGATTGGAGGTCTCATATTTATGAACCATAGTTAATATGGTAGACCTCTAAAACCTTCCTTAAACCTACTATAGACTTGACTTAGAAAAATTTAATATTTTAGAAACCAAGCACTCCTAAATGACCTAATAAACACTTGAATCATATAGTAAACTCGGAGGAGAAATTGGTCATGGTACTTAGTTGTATGAACACTATAAAAAATTATTAGAAAACTATACTTTTCCAATAAACTGAACATAAAACAAGGTGTAATTTAGTGTAAGGAGTTAAAAATCATTGTATGTGAAGGTTTGGGACTTTGTGTATCTCCTTAAATTTTAATATGTCCAAGAATCAACCTATAAATACATCTACAACTCTCCTCCAAATAGCCAATATGTAGATGCTAAAAATAAGTGGCCTAGTCACCTAATTTGGTAAGGTTTAAGGTGTGAACTAATCAAAAGGACATATGTCCTGATATGAGACTTTGATTTAGGCCTAAAACTTGATGCAGGAGCATCTAAATACATCTTCAAGCAAGACATGGTTACATTGGGATACAAGTCATGTTTGAATTCAAATTTCAATTTATTGTATTTTTCCTCCAAAATGTTGTTAATAAGGAGTAATTGTAAAAAGTAAAGGTAAAAATTAAATGTTGGGCCTATTGAGAAAATAAAGGAGGAGTGGTTGAAAATATTTTAACCTTGGTATATTATTGCAATTTAAAAACTATTTTTGTTTTATCTTGAGCCCAAGTTGGGCGTAGAGGTTAGAGAGGATATAAATTTTGGTCGGTATCTTCTGATTCGCAAAAGCTGAACGAAAAGAACCAACCCTAATAAATGAAGCTACCAGTATCTTTATTTGGTGTCTGAGTCAAAATTTAGATTGTTATAAGTAGTGGGAAAAAGTTCACATTGAACACATAAAGGCCAGCACAGTTATATTGGAGAAGTAAAATGTTGATTGGAAGACCATGGTCTCAAGGTTTAGTCCCATGGAAGATTTGAAGAAAACTCTCAAGTCTTTGATATCAAAGCATCAACATGCTTTGGAAAGTGAAGAGGGATGAAGAGGAAGAGAAGGAGGATCTCTTTTAGAGAGAGGAGGTGACAAGAAGGCCATTCAGCTTGTATTCTGTTCAAAAAAAAATTGTGTTTGAGAATAAGAAAGGTAACCATTTAATGTAAATGTGTATATGGATGGTCTACAATGGTACGTAGGTAAAGGTTTGAAGTAAATGTAAGGTATTAGGCTTGCATCTAGTGAGGAGAACAGATTACAAATTTTGAATCTTTCTTTATGTCTTGGTTATGAGAACAAGCACTATATCAAAATAATATTTCAAGACATTTGTATACCAAAGTAAAATCTATCCTCATTTCTTTCCTCTGGGTTTCTTTGTATTGTAGCTAAATATATAAGTCTGTAACTTATCGGTAAAAGATTCTAGGTTTGAATCATAGTTTGCACAAGTCTTAAATTAATGATTGACGAGGAAACAATGGCAGATTTGGGCAGAGCACAATAATGTATTTTTTTTTAATGCATGGTCCAATATGAGCATGAGAGAGGTAAGAAACAATATTGTGATATACCTATGTATTCAATTATGTTTGGCTTATCTTGATAAAGACTAAATGTAGAAACTTGTGTTAAAGGCAGTGGTTACGTATTTTATGTATAATATAGGGTTCAAATTGAATATTTAATGAGGTGTTTGTTGAGCAGATAAATGAAAGGGAATCTAGTTCATGTCACATTCATGATTAGTGTATACAACAATATCAAAACATCTATGGGAGTTTATAGTGTTCACTTAGTCTGTCAAACCTGATCAGGAAAGATCATGTTGCTTTTGTTCACCAAGTGACTCGACCTGGTCTTTTAGATGACCCACATAGTGGAATTTAGTAATATAATGTTGATCACTATATTCATAAGCCAGAGATTACCATGATAAGATTTTGTAATGATATCTTTTTTTGTCATTGGAACAATTTAACCACTGGATGGTCAGAAATGTGAGAATGATAATCGGGGTGATAGATAAGGTATAACAGTATTTTACACGTATGAAATCTATGTGGCCTAGGTGAGATTTATGACAATGGCAGAACTAAGATTTATAGGGAAATGTCATACTGGAAGAAATTACCATTCAAGTCTGACATCTTAGAATCATAATATAGGGATAAAAAGGGATTATCTTTAATATCTCTTGAAGGAAACCTTGATAAAAATTAGAGATAGAATTGGCCATTATTAGAGAAAATGAAAATGCACCATTTTGGTATCAGAGCTAGTAAGCTCCTAGAAAAAGGAAAATTTTGTACCCTTCTAATTAGTTTTTGTAGAGATAATGTACTTTGTGAAGTTGCAAATAGAAGAAAAAAAATTGCAGTGATTGAAGCAAGTGAAGAAGGTAATAAGAAAGTTATTGACCAGTTGTTTTCAAGCTCTTTAAAGAGTAATTGTTGTTGTAGTGAAGAAGTTGCAAGTTTAAGGCAGTCAAGCCATTGAGGCTTAAGAGGAGAAGAAGCCAAGGAAGGCTTAGTGAAGAGCCAAGAGAAGCTCTAGAAGAAGAGCATAGTGAATGCTCAAGAGAAAGATCCAAAGCAAGGTAAGCTTGGATTTGTGAAATTATTGATATTTGTCATATTGTAGACCATTGACTCAGTGTGAATCTTAATAAAGCCATTAAGTAGGATCAAAAGACTAGGATGCAAAAGGCCTAGGTGAGATCAAGGAGATTGTCAAAAGACTAGTCAAGGAGAAAGGCTTGGGTGAGACAAGTGGACCTACAAGGATCAAGAGACCAAGGTGGAAAAGACTTGGGTGAAGATCTCAGATATGGAAATATTGCTGAGAAAAGAGCAAAGTAGAAAGGTACATGAGAGTACCAAGGAGAAAACAAGCACCCCAAAGCATAAAGGTATGACTAATGATGACTTTGATAAAGAGATTGCTAGTTTGTGGAAAGATTTAGCTAAGATTAAAAGCATGTTTGAGTCTGGGATGTAATCAAATGAGAAAGTGTGGGTATGGCCAATGAGGAAGAGGTTGAAGTGGCCAATTGATCTCGTAGTGAAGAGGAGAAGAAGGCAAAATGAGATTGCCAAGAAGAGAGAAGCCCATAGAGGCTTGAAGAAGATAAGAAGGTTGCCAAGAGAGCAACAAAAAGAGAAAGAGGTGGAGAAGAAGGTTCTCATTGAGGAGAACAAGAGAAAAGAAGAAAGAAAAGATGAAGTGCCAGGAAGAGCACTTGAAAAGATAAGAGTGTTGGTGAAGAGAACACTCATAAGGACCTTGTGGTCTCTTATTTTTATAACTAATGTTGTCTTTGCATGGGTAATTGCAGGTATGAGCAGCCTTGTGAAGGTCAAAAGAAATACCTTGAAGAATGAAGAGATTGGTGCAAGAAGAGATACCAAGTGCACAAGTGAATGTGCAAGAAAGAGAAAAGAGTTTGTTGTTGATAAAGAAGAAGAGATGCATTGGTTAATGCATGAGGAAGGTGTTGAGGAACCCCTACAAGCAAGAGAAGAGATGGAAGATGAAGATGAATTCCATGATACCATTGAATGCCAAGAAGAGGCAAGAGAATAGTCAAGCATAAAGGAAGAAAAAAGTACAAATAATCAAGAAGCTATGCAAGTCAAAGAACTAATGGAGCAGCCCATTAAGGAGGTAAAGGTGAATTCAAAAATTGATTTTTCTTATAAGCATGAAACTATTGATATGCATGTTAGAGAAGCAAAGAAAAAGGTGAAGTTTCCAATTAACCATGGATATGTGATGCCTAAATGGTGGAAGAAACAAACTCCCAAGCAATAGGAAGTGTTGGTACAAGAGCATGGATGTAGGCTGCCTACATAGTTTGAGAAGACAAATGATAAGAAGGAGAAACAAGTATGGGTACCTAAGAAGGCAAAGAGAGAAGATGTGAGTGTTGAGGCAACAACACCAAGAATTCAATGGAAGAGGATTGAAGGTGATTCAAGCAACCAAGAGAATGAAGGTGAGATGGTGAGTATGGAAGAGGCATTCCATGAAGACAGGATGCTTGAGAGGTATACCAAAGAGGTAAAAGGTAAACAAATTGTTTATGATGATGATGTTTTTGAATCCTTTAATGATATTTTCATGAGAAATGAAAAATGGAAAGTGGCTATGTGGACTAATATGCAGCAAGGAGAGAGTTCCAAATGGATGGATGATGAGGAAAGGAGAGAGTATGAAGCAAAGTAATGCCTCATTGAAAACAAAGAACAAACAAGATGGCTTCAAGTAGAGATTGAAAAGAGCAAGAAGACACAAGGTAAGGATATTGCAATTGTATTTGATGAGTATATTGAAGAAGTTGGTTTGCATGAAGACAGCTCAAGAAAGGATGAGATGAAGAGTAAGGCTAGTGAAGGACAAGTAATCCTTGTGAGTGATAAGCCCAAGTTTGATGAAGAAAATGGTGAGATATATGAGATATCACTAAAGGAGGAGTTGAGAATGTTGGAAGAGCTCTTTAGTTCTTCAAGAGAGCTACATATAGGCACAAATCATGATGAGAACACCATTGGCGAGAGTGAAGCAAGAAAAGAGCACACTAAAGAGGCAAAGGCAGTTTTGGCCAAAGAGTAGAAGAGTGGAGGCAGCCAAGAGAGTTTATGGTCTCAATTTTTTACTTCTAACATTGCCTTTGATGTTTTGAATGTAGGTGTTAAAGTTGTGGAGATGAATGAAGTCCATAGTTCAATGAACAAATTTTTGAACCAAGAAGATCAAGAAGATCTTGAAGACATGTATGAGAATGAAGCATGGAGATGGGACATAATAGTTGAAAAGGAGATGAGGAGAAGAACATACCAGAAAAGGAAGAAAAGCAAGAAGATGAAAGACAAAGGCTATCAAAGACAAACACCAGCATTGGCATTTATAACAAGACCTTGGGATCCAGGCATATAGTGAAGACTAATACATGGAGGAAGTAGTTCATTTGAACTAAGGTTAAAATCCTTTCTAGAGGGAGAGTATGATGCAGGAGCATCTACATACATCTTTAGGCAAGACATGGTTACATTGGGATACAAGTCATGTTTGAATTCAAATTTCAATTGATTGTATTTTCCCTCCAAAATGTTGTTAATGAGGAGTAATTGTAAAAATTAAAGGTAAAAAGTAAATGTTGGGGCTATTGAGAAAATAAAGGAGTGGTTGAAAATATTTCGACCTTGGTATATTGTTACAATTTAAAAACTATTTTTGTTTTATCTTGATCCCAAGTTGGGCGTAGAGGTTAGAGAGGATATGAATTTTGGTTGGTATCTTCTGATTCACAAAAGCTAAATGGAAAGAATCAGCCCTAACAAATGAAGCTGCTAGTATATTTATTTGGTGTCTAAGTCAAAATTTAGATTGTTATAAGCAGTGGGAAAAACTTCACATTGAACACATAAAGGCCAACACACTTATATTGGAGAAGTAAAATGTTGATTGGAAGAACATGGTCTCAAGGCTTAGTCCCGTGGAAGATTTGAAGAAAACTCTCAAGTCTTTGAGATCAAAGCATCAACATGCTTTGGAAAGTGAAGAGGGATGAAGAGGAAGAGAAGGAGGATCATCTAAAATAAAGAGAGGAGGTGACAAGAAGGCCATTCGGCCTATATTCTGTTAAAAAAAAACTGTGTTTGAGAATAAGAAAGGTAACCATTCAATGTAAATTTGTATATGGATGGTCTAAAATGGTATGTAGGTAAAAGTTTAAAGTAAATGTAAGGTATTAAGCCTACATCTAGTGAATAGAACACATTACATATTTCGAATATTTCTTTATGTCTTGGTTATGAGAACAAGTGCTATATCAAAATAATGTTTCAAGATGTTTGTATACCAAAGTAAAGTCTATCCTCATTTCTTTCTTTTGGGTTTCTTTGTATTGTACCTAAATAGATAAGTTTGTAACTTGCCGATAAAATATTCCAGGTTCGAATCATAGTTCGTACAAGTCTTAAATTGACGATTGATGAGGAAACAAAGGCAGATGTGGGCAGAGCACAATAATGTTTTTTTTTTTAATGCATGGTCTAATATGAGCATGAGAGAGGTAAGAAACAATATTGTGACAAACCTATGTATTCAATTATGTTTGGCTTATCCTAATAAAGACTAAATGCATAAACTTGTGTTAAAGGCAGTGGTTACATATTTTTTGTATAACATAGGGTTCAAATTGAATATATAATGAGGTGTTTGTTGAGTGGATAAATGAAAGGGAATCTGGTTCATCTCACATTCATGATTAGTGTATACAACAAGATCAAAACATTTTTGGGAGTTTATAGTGTTCACTCAGTCTATCAAACTTGATTAGGAAGGATCTTGTTGCTTTTGTTCACCAAGTGACTCGATCTGGTCTTTTAGATGACCCACATAGTGGAATTTAGTAATATAAAGTCGATCACTATATTCATAAGCCAGAGGTTACCATGATAATATTTTGTAATGATATTTTGTTTTGTCATTGAGACAATTTAACCACTGGATGGTCAAAAATGTGAGAATGATAATTGGGGTGATAGATAAGGTATAAAAGTATTTTACATGTATGAAATATATGTGGCCTAGGTGAAATTTATGATAATGGCAGAACTAATATTTACAGGGAAATGTCATACTGGAAGAAATTACCATTCAAGTCTGACATCTTAGAACCAGAATACAGGGATAAAAAGGGACTATGTTTAATATCTATTAAAGGAAACCTTGATAAATATTAGAGATAGAATTGGCCATTGTTAGAGAAAATGAAAATGCACCAAAACTCATCTATCCACATATCCTAAGAATTCTTGTGCAGGTTTCATGGATACTTAATTTGTCAACAATCATATGACTAGGCCTAGTGGACTAGTTGGCTTACTTGGTCAACAAAAAAGTTGAAGAATGGCATAGAAAGGATATTGGTGTAGTTAATTTAGGGTTATTGCATCATGAAATTGATTCTAAGGGTGACATATACACTCCTTATAACCACTATGAGAGATGAGAGTAGTTTCTCACGGTCATTCAACATGCATAGAGGGAGATGGGCTATTCAACACCTCATAGAGGATAATTGTACTTCATTAAAATTTATAACTACCATATATGGAAATAACTAACCATTTATTCAGCATGGTCATGATTTTAAAAGAATAAAACAAGTTATTTACAATCCCCATTACCCCATCTCAATGCCTAAGGGATCATTGAAGAAACCAATGCATAGAGAGTGTTAAAGGAGGACTGTGATACTAACTAAAACTATAGTTTGAGCTAACTATGGTCATTGGTGATAGTTTCCTCTCTTTTCCACACAATTCTCCCCCTCTTTATCTTCCCTTTATGATATTTATTCAGTACTTAAGGCCTTGAATTGTATCCCTCATCGAGGTATGAGGAGACTCTACATTGTTTTGTACTTGATAGACCTCTTGAATTGTTAATGGACTATTGCAGCTTCTCCATGACTAGTTTATAGTGTGTAAATTCTTGTTTTGATGTGTAATAATGGTATAAATATACCCTTGACATGTCCTTTCCACACCTATATGATGACAAGTTGTCTTATGCAGGTCATGTGAAGTTTCAAATGTTGATGATCATATTTAAAGTGTATTTTAGTTGTGTCTAAAAGTAGGCATTTCACCCATCATCTCCAAGTTGGAGTCACTAGCCATGGAATTCATGTAAAATACTTTTGCATTGGATCTTTGGAGGTAGTGTTTTAGTCCATGATTAGTTCATTAGTGTTGTTATGAGTTTAATTTGAGTGGATAAGCAGTATTGGTGCATCACCACCCCTTAGAGTAGGTTTATTTTCTATATCCTCTATCCCTTTTCAACCCAAACTAATAGGTTTTAGTGATTTTAAGCCACAAGTGATGTACCAGGGGAGTTATCCCCATAACCTAGAGGTCTAGTCTAATTAAAAGGTCACCCATCACCTTTAGCCCATTCCCATGTTAGTCCAAGTTTGAATTAGGCCTAAACAACCTCCTTCAAAGGGTGAAACTTGGGTTTCTAATAGTATCCAAGCCACTAATATTAATGCTAATGATTTTCATGTTGTGCAGCCTAATAAAAACATCACTCAAACCCATCCAATTTTTTCTCAAACTCTTAACCAAATGAACACTTTCCAAGATAATAATGCCAACCAAATGATCCAAATGTATAAATCACCTTACTAACCTCCAAAATCAACCTCTATATGTTTTATAAGGAGTTCATAATTAAAATTCCCCCCACCCCTTAAGAATTAGCATGAAATCCTTATTCCCCAACCACCTTTTGTTAAAAAAATGACTAAACATCTTCAAAATGAAGATCTTACACCCCAAATTTCAAACATAGATATAGGAGGTATCACCTCTACCATTATTTATAATGGGACAACTGATTCTAGCTTACATTTAAAAACATTTAGAAATCTATAAAAATATTAGGTCAAATTAAACACTTTTGCCACTGCCAAGTTCTTAGAAAAAGCCTTCTTTGGAGATGATCTAGAATGGTATAATCAACTCAAGTCTCATTCCATCACTATTTTGGAAGATCTAGTTAGTGATATAGTACAATATTTTTAAAATTGGTGGCCTCCCTGAGAATACCTTGGATTATTTTATTAATTTCAATTAACTTGAGATTGAAACCATATAATCTTTCATCAAATGATGGAAGACCTTATCTAATAAGTTTGAATAAAACATGTTGGATGATAACCTCTTTCATTTATTCACCAATTCTCTCTATCATAAGTTACAATATCAATTTAGGACTCTTTCTCCATGAAATTTAGAAGAGGCACACAACCAAGACATGCACCAAGACTTTTTCATCCATTAATTTGAGCCATCCCAACCACCTATGGTCACTTGCATGCTCATTAAAAATAAAAATCATCATGATAATAATGATGGTATCACTAATTCTTATGATATTTTTCATAATATTCAAGATATTGCTCCCAACCCTACTCTATAACAATCTTCCCCTTTAAACCACACCCTTAATCCTCAATTTTCTCAAATAAACAACATAAATATTCATAACCCATTATACTTATTGAAACTCCAAAAGCATCTTCTAAGGCCTCTTTCAAGAGAGCTTGAGCCCACTCACCCTATCAAATCATGATATGATCCAACTAAATTATCTTAGTTTCATATTAGTTGGGTCACTCTCATAAGACTTATAGGAAATTGTATAAATTAGCTATGGATTTCCTCCTTAGTCCAAATTTCAATCATGATTCCCTCATTCATAAACATCAACAATATTATGACATTGTCTTCAAAGCTCACAAAACACACATTAAAAATAAAGCTTTAAACCAGGCTAATGATCATCTGTCCATTTACATATATCCTCTTCCAAACCATAAGGATAATAATGATAAGCCTAATCCTTCCACCAATAATGTTGATAGTAGTATAGACCAAAATCACAAAGAGAATATGTTAAATATGACTAATATGTGAAGGGTAGTTGCTTTCATTTATTCTCATCCTATTCACATGTACCAACTGTCTCACACATTCTATGTTATCCAAGATTCTTTCCCAACTCACCTAATAGAGTTGAGGCAAACGGACCTTATCTATTTTGATGAAAAAATTCCAATACCTCCATTGGATAACACCTATAATACCATTTATACAATGTCTCCAACCTCTTTACCCATCACCAATAATATTCAACCTTCTAATACCACATCCAAATCTATCAAAAGATAAACCTAAATCAACTACCCCATCCTCCAAAGATAGTCAACCAATTTATCCCCCAATTAAACCTCCCACATATTATCAACATAAATTTATATGCACTTCTAATCCTTATTTCAAGGAACTCCACCAATATTAAGCCCCTCTATCTAGCAATTCACTCATGGGTTATAATTAATAGGAACCTATCATGGAGATTACAATCTCCCATCTAAAATTCACTTTCTTACACTCATTTGAACTTCTTTGTGTCATCATAACTTCCTTATACAATTCCTATTTTAAATGAATATCCCCTATCCTTCCCTAGCAGGATGTAAAGCTACATTATATAGGTTATAACATGGCATATTAAAACAATGCGAAGAGATTTCTATACATGTTGATGAAATAATGGACACTTCTATCTCTCTCAAATTTCTTATTGATTCTATGATTCTAGATGAGATTATACTTCATGCATATGATCCTCTCCTTTTTATAAGTGTTCAAATTGGTGACATATAAGTGAAAAATGTTTTGATTAGTGAGGGTTTAGTTACTTGTGTTGCCTCTCTTGGCTTCATTAAAACCCTTGAATACTCTAAGTGTAATCTTAAATCCATATGCAACACATGTGATGGTTATGATCAAAGGCAAATGACTCCCTTAGGTTATGTATGGATCCTTATTACCATCCCACTTATCACTATTTAAGTGAAGATTATGGTATTCAATTTCCCCCTTTCTTCTAATATCTTGATTGGTAGGTTATGGACTCATTGCATGAGTGTCATTACTTCTTCTACCTAAAAATGTATCAAGTTACCTCATAATAGTTCAATCTATAGGATTTAAGGCAACACTAACCCTTGGAATTTTAAACAATTCTGAGACCATGGTATATTCAAAATTATAACCCTTGAACCATTATTGAGTGTTCCATTCCAAGAATCTCAGCGTTTTAATTTACCTATCAACTCTATGTGAGGTTATCATGGTCACCCTAAACTCATCAAGAATATACCACCTAACCACTTAAATTCAAATGAATATGAGCCATATCAGATCAACCTCAAGATAAAAAATTTTGATCTCTCTCCTCATCTCATTTCCCAACTTCTACCATCTTTGAAGTTGTGTTCTCATCAAGCACCTGATGACGATATAACCATAATCTTAATTAAGACTTGGCACTATATTCATCACACCACCTATGATGAGAAGGTCATACCTACCTACATAATTGTTCTTCATACACTTGACTATGATGATGGTTATACTTTAGATGACCCATTTATAGGAGGTCTTACATAGGCTAGATATGTTGAGATCCTTCATTATCGCTCTTCTTTATTTTAGTCTTTTAATTCATATTATCACATTTTGTCTTATATAGTTCCTAATTTTAACATTATTCCTCTTATTTGTAGGGTAGAGATGGTGAATTTACATGGCACACCTCTATTTTTTGAATAATCTCTTAGGAATATGTTTATGGATTGTATTATTATTGGTCCCTGTCACTTTGTTAGATACTAGGATTCCTATAGCTTGCTTCTCCATGAGATGCTTACTACTATCCTTAACACCTATATGCATCATGTTCCTCCCTTAGTTGAACCTAGTTCAGATCCTATTCCTACTCTACCTTTAGCTAAGTGTATTTCTACTTATAATTTTATTTTTCCTTAACCCGAGCCTTGCCCAGTATCTTCACCATCCATGCCTCCCATTGGTGATGTCCTACTTAATTTATCATATATTTCTCCTCTACCCACCCAATGGGTTGATCAACCATACTAGGACATTCATAGAGTTTCCTGTCATAAGACTAGAGATTTTAAACTATACCAATATTCCCCAACTTTTTCTTCCACTCCCTTTGTTAGTAAAACCACAAAGTATACTAACAATAATTTATAATGTAGCATAGATATTCATTATTACACCCATTATTAAAAGATTTGATAATATATTGACACCTTGCATCCTACTCTTTCTTAGCCTATAGACAAGGCTATACCTCCTCCCAAGTTATTACCTGAGTATACTCCATTATTATTTTTTCACTTTTATCTTCTTATTTTTCAATTTCATTTAAGATTATAATCATTTTTATTAAATTTTTCATACTTCTTAGCTTGAATTAGTGTGATCAATTTAAATTCATTTTTTCAACTTGTTTTCTCTTTTATACTTCGTAACATGATATAGTATGATTGATTGACTTAATTTTTTTGTTTTTATATCATTTGGTTTTCTTATGCCTTCTATTTTGTTACATTATTTTCATGTTTAATAACATGATAGAGTGTGATTTGACTTGTTTTAATTTGGTGAAAATATTTTACATGGTTTAAAAAGTATTTTTTTATCCTTTTTATCATGTTTTGGTTTATTATATTTAGCTATATTTTGTTATTACACATTTCCCCTAGTGACATAGTGTGTCATATATTTTTTTTATTACTTATACTTTTCTAAGTCATTTTTGCATTTTTTATTTTTAACCATGAAATTTTATTACATAATGTTACAAAATAAAACACTCCACATATATTTCCCATATCATATACAACAACAACTAAATACATGTGCTAAAAAGAAATATATCATATATTTTTTCCCTTGTGACATAGTGTATTGTATATATATTTTTGATTGCTTATACTTTTCTAAGTCATTTTTGCCTTTTTTATTTTTAACCATGCATATGTATCACATAATGTTACAAAATAAATATATCCATGCATCAACATACACAACCGTATACAACTCATGAAATTAATTCCAAATATGAAAATCAATATTATATCATGTGTTTTATACAATACAAGGTACTATTGGGGCCAACATACCCCCATTTTTTTGAAAATTGGGAGATTTGAGATGCTTTAAACCTTAAAACTAAAAAATTGGCATATTTTAATGTTATTAGAATCTGAAGATCATCCTCTTTGATAAAATGGCTTATTCTCTTTCCATTATTGAACTTTAATTTGCCTAGTCTTACTAATGATTTGCCTTGTGAATAGAAAGTATAAGTTTCATGGAGATACCACTGATAAATATTGATGAAAAAATTATTGATAAGTTATAGAGACTCTATGGGGTGTCAAGAGTGCCTGGATTAATTATGTAAGTGTTTCGTTTTCATCTAGTCTTTCATTGTGCTCATCTAAACATTCTAGTCAAGTGGCAGAAACATCTAGGTAGGTACTTTGCTGACATCACCATTTATACATATGGATGTATTAAGGAAAATTGGTCATAAGAGTGTGTTCACATTTGTACCAAGTTTATATGCCCCAATTTTCAAGGCCTCCATATAATTGAAAAAAAATATATTAGCCTTCAAAGTTTCCCTCCAATGTATTTTCTGCATTTTTTTCTAGACAACCAACTTTTTGAGTCCAAAAGAGCCCAATAGGTATTTTCATGAAGCCATATCTCTCATGCACTGCAACTTCAGGATAAATGGTCAAATAGTTTTGTTAATCCTCATGAAACAAACATGTTTAACATATTTGAGCTCATGTGACATAGCGTATCAAAAGTTACAAGCATGCAAAGTTGGCTCCCAAACAGTTTTAGACTAATTTCCTGACAAGTATGTGAATGTCATGTAAAACCATGAAAAAGGGACCATTTCAACATTTCATTAGTGCATTTTGAAAGCTATCAAGATCAACAGGTGTAATAAGTTGGTTCTTTACAGTATTAAGTCCATTCTCTACAAATTTAGTGCCTTGGTGAGTTCTACACTTCAAGATAAAAAATTGTAAAGTTGGCCAAAAATAGATGACGGTCTTTCAGACGTCAAATTTAATCTATTACACAAATACATAAAATATTAAATTTGATGGTCTTAGGGACGTCAATGACGGATTCGAAGACGTCACGTGATGGTTATGAGGACATCAAATTTAATCCCATATAAAATACATAAGAGCTTAAATTTGACAGTCTTTAGGATGCCAATGATGGTTGCGAGGATGTCATATGATGATTTAAAGGACATCAAATTTAATCCCATATAAAAATATATACAATATTAAATTTGATAGTCTCCACGACATCAAATATGGTTGCGAAGACGTCAAAATGGGAGTGTAAATAGAACTTAGAAGGCATTTTCAGGAGGCCATATATTTCATACACTACATTTTTATATGAAATGGTCAAATGCGTTTGTTAATCAAATAACATGTTCACCAAGTTTTAGATGATGGTACATAATACATCCAAAGTTATGGACGTGAAAATTTTCCTTCCACTGAATTTTCACTATTTTTTCATACTTTGCCATTTTCAAAAGAACTCAAATAGAACTTTGAAGGTATTTTCATGAGGTTGTATCTTTCATGTGTTACATATTCAAGTGAAATGGTCAAATATGTTTGTTAACCCTCGTGTAAGGAACATGTTCACAAAGTTTTAGCCCATGCGACATAATAAATCAAAAGATCCAAGTATGGAAAGTTGCCCTCCAATGCATTTTTTGTTATTTTTTCAGACTTAGCCAATTTTGCAAGGTCTAATTTGAGCATAAAAGGCCTTTTAAAGAGGTCATATCTCTCAAGAAATATACAAGACAAATGGTCAAATGGGTTTGTTAACCCTCATACAAGGAATATGTTTGTTAGGTTTGAGATCATGCGACTTCATGCATCAAAAGATATGAACATAGATAATTGCCTTCTAACGTATTTTTTATTATTTTTTTAGACTCCCAATTTTGCAGGGTCTAATTTAAGTCTAATAAGCATTTTCAAGATGTCATATCTTTCATGCATTGCATTTTCAAGTGAAATGGTCAAATACGTTTGTTAACCTTCATGCAGGGAACATGTTCACAAATTTTTAGCCCATGTGATATAATAAAATAAAAGATCCAAGAATGGAAAGTTTCCCTCCAACACACTTTTTGTTATTTCTTCAGACAACCAATTTGGCAGGGTCTAATTTAAGCCTAGAAAGCATTTTAGAGAGGTCATATCTCTCAAAAAATTTAGTTTCAAGATAAATGGTCAAATGAGTTTGTTAACCCTCATGCAAGGAACATTTTTTCTAGGTTTGAGATCATGAAACTTAGTGCATCAAAAGATACAAACATGGAAAGTTGCCTTCCACTGCACTTTTTGTCACTTTTTCCAGACTTAGTCAATTTTACAGGGTCTAAATTGAGCCTAGTAAGCATTTTCAAGAGGCCATATCTTTCATGCACTACATTTTTTAGATAAAATGGTCAAATCAATTTGTTAACCCTCATGAAAAGAATATGTTTGATAAGTTTGAAATCATGTGACATAATATATAAAATTTATGGATCTAAAAAGTTGCTCTCCAATGCATTTTCACTATTTTTTCCATAGCTATTTTCAAATAACTCAATTGCAAGTGGATGTCTGGGTTCTATTATATTATTTATGCTTTCTCTTAATTGCAAGTGGATGTCTTAGACTTGAATAACTCTTGGATAGATGAGTTATATTTCAGGTTCACGAGGTTTTTAGTTTGTGATTTGCTAAACTAGTTAAAGGATTCTAAGTTTTCTTCATTTTATTTTCTCTATATTTGAATGTTCTTATGAAATTTAGATTAACATAGCAAACTCTTTAAGCAATCTTGAATTTTACTCATGACGCATATATTTTCCTTTGAATCTTTCCTAATTTTTTATGAAACTTGGGCTTATGTTGGGTTGCATCACTAATTTGTTAAATACATACTAAAATTGAATAGGCCTCTATCATTATGTTTGAGATTAATGCTTGCAATAACATTCTCTTTCTACCTTACCCTTTTTTTCTTTTTTCTTTTTTTATCAAAGATCACTTTAGCTTAAAGATCACTGTTAATATTCATTTAGACTAGCTTAAAGCTAGAAGCCTTGATCAAAAAGACTGAAAAATTACAAAGAAAGGGACCCTAGTGGCTCCCAACCACCAAATTAAATAAATATTTTGGACAATTCTCATACTTTACCTCTATTCCACCACAAACACCTAGAATTGTCACAAATTGTAACTCATGCCATGGATTCTTAAGATCCTAAAATGAGAAGTATTCTTCAACACTAAGATCACTTGTGAGACATTTAAAATCATCAATAGGTATAAAGTACAAAATACATAGCTTCAACTCTACAGATGAGCTCTATCATGCCTATCTTATGGCCTAACCATGTTGCCAATAGATGCCTGGGACTATTCCCTCTGAATGGTACACTATAATGAGGTAGTCCAAGATCTCAAACCTACTATATTTCCCTAGAAGTTAGCCACCTAGGCATGTACCCATCCAAATTAGATCATGGTATCCATATGTATTGATCTCTACTAAGCCAAGGCATGTGCCTCTCTCTCTCCCACCCCTACTAGTGGCTGAAATCCATCTCCATATGCCTACAACTACCTCACAATCTCCCCCACCAATGTAAACTAGCCTACCTAGGATGAGGTAGATAATACCATAGGAACATATAGTGTGGTGGGTTGTACAAAGCTAGCACCCCATCTAAAATGTGATGATGCATATCTATAATTAGGGCTCCCCATCTAATCTCCTCTATGACAAGATCTATAAAACCAAAACCAAATATATATTAGATCACATATATATCTCAAAATGTATCTATCTACTATAACCAAATGCATCTCAAATTATATATCAAAATGTAAATCAAAATAATAACATTTCTCACTAGTATTAGTATCATCAACCACCATCTCCCAATCTAATTTCCCACCAAGAATAGTCTTTCCATTTGATCATCCCCAAAACTCCTCCTCCATGGATCACCTCCACACCAGTGTAAATCCAAGATTCACCACTTACACATGTTGTTATCCTCTCTTAATAAGTGTCCCTATAGACCATTTATGTCCTAAAATGGATATTGGGTCATCATGCACTATCACCCTCACCTATGCCCACTCTCATCAATAGTGCCTCCATCTATGGTGTGATTGAGGTAGTCATTATTATTTCTACTATGGTGATACCTATTTTGGTATGTTCTATGGTGCTTGTTATGCACATGCATCCACATCCATGTCATCCCCTCCCTCGACCACCTACTGATGTGGTTGACCAGTCCCTAGTCTAACACACCATAGCCTATTAATGGATCTCTTGATTAGTACTCCTATTCCTCTCCCCCTTGAGTTTATAGCATCTCATGTCCAAAAAGAAGGCACTACTAGATGGGTCATTGGGTGTGGGAGTATGACCTACCTTGGTAAGCATGCCACTAGATGTGACTCTACCCATGAGGTATAGTGGATTGTGATCCATACCTATGCTAACCTTGTCACAATAGTTGACTAACTAGGCCATATAGTAGCAATGTGCATGTAGGATTATGACATGATCTCTCCTTGTGTGATAGTCTATAATTCTGAAACATAAGACATGGCCTGATGCATATGTTTGTGCCTCCATCTCATCACTCAAGGTAACCTATCATCAACCACATGGGGAAACCCAACTAGTTCATACATAAGAAACCTCTTATATATCCAAACACTTAGTAAAACAATAGGTCCCATGATATTCTATCCTCTAGACATCATCCCATCCATATCATGCATGAGATGGACCTATATGACAGCACTAAAGTTGTACAGTTCTCCCTAATCCAAAATGGATTGACACAAAGTTATTACATATAGTGGTACCTTGATATCCAACTTATGACACAACACTCAT
This sequence comes from Torreya grandis, assembly GCA_037957365.1. Taxonomy (NCBI): domain Eukaryota; kingdom Viridiplantae; phylum Streptophyta; class Pinopsida; order Cupressales; family Taxaceae; genus Torreya; species Torreya grandis. The sequence goes on along the minus strand of JARHVA010005053.1, from coordinate 820,512 downwards.
GGTGTCATAAGTCCAATCAAAACCTTTCAAACATGTGAAATCTCAAGCAATATATACATCAAATAAATTTACCCTCAATCTTAAGCATATCCTATTTAAGCACATCACCCATCGATCAAGTGCTTGCCTCTCCTCCAGATCATATAGTATCCTAATGATCACCGGTTTCCCTTCTATCAACATTACTAGTAATGCATGGACATCCTCTAGCATGATACCCACCTCAATGGTGTCCTCATCCACCTCCCATTATAAAGTATTGGTCAACATTTCCCATACTCCTAGAAACATGATAATGAGATCAACACTAAATAAGATGTAACTCATCTCCATGATGCCTCCAAATCCTACCATGACTAGTCATGATCTATCCACATCATTCAATCATTATAATAGATTTGGTAGCCATGATGCATCTATTAGTCACCAATACTTTTGACATCTCTATAAAATATCAAACAATAAAAGACATATCAGACTTCCATGTCATAAATAATAAAAATACATTCATAAAATTTCAAAAATTAGCCACTTTTGATTTATTTTCTCAATTTTCTACATCATTAGCCCATTTAAATGTTGAATCAACCCTATATTTTATTTGTGATACTATATCAGACATTTTAATTTCCTAGTATATTATCCTTGTTGTACATGGTCAACCTTTACCCCTTCCTAGCTAAGTTGGCCTACTAATATTCAGTTGGCCCTATTTTAGCATACTAAATTGGCCTACTACTACACAATGAGTGCTTACCATTCTTCTTAACCTTATGGACTAAGTCAACTAGGTCAACTTTGTTCATCCATAGTAGTGACTTTATGCCCAGTTATCATAAATGCCTTGGACATTTATTCATCTAACTTCTTCCTACCCAATACCCTATTTTACCTCTAGTTTATCTAAAAATTTCCTTGGGTTCATGCTAATACCTAAATTTTTCCTAATAATCAATTTTATATTTTTTGCTTAATTTCAAATAAAAATATTCAAAATTTTGAAATTTCTAATTGCTTACCTATGTTGCACTCATTACAACTTCTATGCATCTTCCTCATCTCAGTTTTCACCTCCTCACCATGATGACTCTCTGGTCTCCAACTAGGTCTCTTAGAGCTCTATTTTCTCAAAATAGTAAAAATGACAAATGAATTAATTTTCACCCTAGTTATATTTACTATTCAAAATTGTTTACCTTTCAAATAATTACCATAATATTTCATATATTGCTTATATCATTTTTTACTATCTCTTTTTTTGAACCGTAAAATGTTTTAGAATCCTGACATCATAGATAATATTTTCACCTATTATATGTCTATGTTAGAAAAAAATGGAATTTTCACTCTTTTTACGGTAACTTCTACATGTTCCCTTAATGTTCCCTACATTGGACACCTTCACATTTCTTTCAACTCCTTTATCTACAGCACTAAGGTAATGATATGTGTCTTTTCATTATGTCCTTTCATTTATCTTATTTTATCTTTACTACAATTTATTCAGCTTCATTTTTATGTGTTGTTATGTTCTTCTCCCGAAGCACCATCCTATGTTACACCTATGTTACACGTGATGAGCTTCAAGTGGGGCATACATAGACACATAATATTTTCACACTTTATCAATTACTTGTGATTTTTCTCTTATAAGAACACATAGATTCTTAATATCTCAGAGTTAATGCCTTAAAGGGTGAGTTAGGAAATGAGTGGGCAGACCATTGGTGCTTTGTAGGATTGGTATCCCTAAACTACCACTTTTTATCATTCTAACATCTCCTTAAAACATTTCCCTAATTTTTGTTTCCAAATTTTCACCCTGATCTAGTCATTTTATATCTTTATTAGCCCTTCCTTAGTATAAAATCCTTTTTGATGGTTTATGATACACTATCAAACCCATCGATTTTGTACTCTAATTGATAAAACTCATTTAATGTCTAGGTCAGCCCTTGGATAACTTAGACTAGGACCTAATTTTATTTTCCTAATAATGATATAGAGTCGATTGGGTTGACTCTATTGGATAAAATTTTAGAAAGGATTAGGGTCAGGTTAAGTTATATACACACACTCATTTCATTATTTATTAAGGAGATAACAAGAAGATATATATATATATATATATATATATATATATTACACATCTACTTATCTACCATTCTACTTGAGGAACAGATCTCAAGGTTTCATACTTTCTTTGGAGATACATATCTTATCTTATGGAGAAGTATTTTGTATGCCTAGATGTAGCCAATAGATGATTTATGGTTATCATCCTTACATATCATAACAACCTCTTTCAAATCACCTGGGCCAAGGGATAGATCGATACTAAACAAGGTAAGTATTCTTAACCTTTTTCCTCCTTTTTAAGAGTATATAGATTAACATTTGTACTTCTCTTCCATGTATTAGTATTTTATATACATTGTTGTGAGTATATGTTTTTTATGCATGTTTAATTTTAATTTTAATTACCTCCACTTTGTGCCATAAAATTTTGTGAGTACTAGGTTAGACTTTACTATTTTTTTTATTTGTACATTTGTGAATATGAAAACATATGACCTAGTTAGGGTTAGTACATAGTTTTGCTTGACTAGAGTCTTTGGAACCCTCCCTAGTGATATTATTATGGTAAGAGATCCATTGGCTAGGTCTATATGATACATATTGGTTATGACCCCAAATATCTAATGTATTAATAATTTAAAGTGTAAGTAGGATTTATGTTCTTCAAACTAGTATTGATTTATAGATCAGTTGCATTTTCATTTATACACAACTTCTAACCAAGTATATCTACTTGGATTTCATCACCAAGGGAGAAAATGACTTGTTTTTCTATCTAAATATAAATACATGGTTGATGGTATATATTAGTAACTCACCTAACACCATTATCATTATGTGATTGTGGAGTGAGGGGGTATGCCCTATTACTAGGCCAATACCATCACCAATATAGATACCTTTCAACCTTTACATACATATAACTAGCCTTAGATTACCTATTTTTAGTTTATTTACAAATTTAAATGCTCTATCACATCTTAAAACATATAGGAATGTTCACTTATTAGATTAGCATATGCATTTTAGTATTGTTTCTTGTTGCTTGTAGATTGTGTTTTGTATTGTAAAATTTGTATTATCCAGTGTTGGTACAATTTTTGTGCTATGTGTTACAACTAGATAAACTTAATCAGCCTAGTTACTTTTGTGTTTAGCTTATTTTCCTATAAAATTATCACTCAAACATCTATATTTATACCATTTCAAATTTTGTGTCCCTATAAAACATAGTCAACTCAGTCTCTTAAAAGCTACTCTATTTGATTTCCTATAGCACATAGTCAACCCAATCAAATTAATCTCTTACAATCTACTTTATTTTCTTTCCTATATAACACAATCAACCTATTCACCTTAGTTTCCTAAACATATATTATGTTTATCTTCCCACAGAACACAATCAACCTATTTGACTTTGTTTCCATCCATCTATTGTATTCACCTTCTTACATAACATAGTTAACCCGTTTGACATAGCACAATAAATCTTTTTTCCTCATTTTTATTAAGTTTCTAACTTCCCCATTTCATCATGGAACATTTATATGATAATTCCATAGAGTAAAATAAAACTAACATGATGAACTTTACCAATCTTAACAAACATACTAAGCCACATTTTTTGGTAACTAACCCATATCAAAGTAACATTAATTTAACCACTAGGAAAACCAACTACAAGACTCCTCATTATTTTAAATCATTTAATATCTTATTCATATAAATGGTACTAGATGAAAATGATCTTGAATACATAACTGAAATGATTATTTTCATGAATGAAAATCTTTAAAATTAGAGGTAGGGATCCTTTAGTTATTTTTTTCACTTGGATTTTCACCCCTTGAGGATACATCTATCTCTCCTCTTCCAAGTGTCACAATTGAGACATCTCTCTTGTTGTGGGTAATAATTTGTTGAGATGAATTTCTAGAAGGGCTAATTCCTTAATGCATTCTTTGAAGTACTTTCTTGCCCATCAATTTTGGATGAAAAGGGTTGATAAAATAGCTAATAAAAATAAATAATGTGATTCAAAAATATTATATTTCCTTCTATGAACTTAACTTATACTACTTAGAGATAAGCATGGCTTCTTTCACACAAAAACTCATAATTCAAGTTGCATTGTCACATCAATGTTTCATAAGTTAGGTCTAAAAGTTATTTTGATGATTAAGAGGGTAATTAAGTATTCCTTGGTGGGATATAGTCATGAAAAAATTCTAAGAAACCTATAAACCTAGAAAATAACACTAACAAATACCTTTAACAATTTTTCCTCTACATATTTGGTGAATAATCAAGGATAACATGCTAGAAAAGATAGTCTTCTACTAGACAAGACCAATAAGATTGCACTAATAGTCAATTGAATAGCATGTGAGTAGGAAAAATAACTTTTTTATTTCTTTAAGATTCATTTAATTACAAACTTATCTAGGTTTTCACCATTAACTAATGGAGGCTACTCAAAAGAGCTAAAAGAGTCCATAGTTATAGCCTTTGAGAGAGAAACAAGATAAAAGAAGTCCAAAGGTCATTTGGGCACTTTTAAATCTGATATAAGGGGTTAAATTTCCATGATAAATATATTTTAAATTTAACCATGAAATTTAAAGAGTTCAAAATGTCCATACAAGTCATGAAACTGATGAAAAGTGGCATAAAACTCTCAATCTTGGCTCAGAAAATTGTTTTCATCATTTGGAGTTATTTGAACGTCCCAACACTAAATAAAAATATTTATAATGATTGGGATAATAGGTAAGGTATTTATACATGAAATTCTATGCATTAGTTACACTCCTACTCATTTTGAAACTCCTAGAAGGTAGCCATCACCATCTACAGTTTAAAAAACTCCATTTTCAATCACCCCTCACACTTGGCCTCAAAAATGATTTAAATTTTCAATTAAAATACATGGGATGAAGTTAATTAAACTTTTAAATTCTATTCATGGCCTTTGGTTTCTCAATTACACCTTAAAAAGGCTCACACTTAGAGTTTTCACCCTTGTGTCCACTATGCTAGTTTTGACTGGCTCAAAAGAAGGTAATTGTTTGAACACTTATAATATTTTTCCAATTATAAAATAACCATAAGGGGTTATATCAAGTCTATATATTTCCCTAAAACTTTATCTCATCCTTTGAAACCTTATAAAATCAATAAAACACAAAAATTAGTCAAAAAACCCTATTTTGCATGTTATCCCTACAATACCATACAACTCATCTTATTGGAAGATATATTTGGGGGTCCTATGGATGATACAATATATTTAATTGATAAAATATTCAATTTAGATATATCTCCAGCCTAATTTTTTCCATCAGGTCCTAGCTGAGGGTTTAGTAGGGTTTTAGGTAGTTTTTGGTCTTAAGCTTTGATCATAAAGCTTAGAAGTTGAACATGCCAAAAAATTTATACAGAGTGACCCTAATAAATTCTCCTAATCCCTATATTTCCCATGAAAAACCTTTGAAAATATCTAAGCATTTGAAAACACCTTTTCAAGCTTGATTCTACTCCTTTTGCATGTTTGAGCTCCTTCTGGGGATAAAAATTGATTTTTAATGGGTTTATCTACATTATATGAGTTAATAAATATTTAGATACACCTCCCTAACTTACCTCATCCATCTGGATATTTCACCAAAGGGTAGGAATGAAGATTTACTACCATTTGGCACTAGGCCTTCCCAAATCCTAATAGGTCTAATAGGCACCCTGCTAGGTTTGATTGCTAGAAATGATATTTAATAGGTAGGTTGGATTATTATGCACATTAAAATTCAATTTGAGATTACCAGTCCACTACATAACCCTCCAAACACCCTACTTCATCCCCTTTCCTCATTTGCCAACTAGACCTAGTGGAGGTTTACCATGTTGGACTGTGTGCATGAGCAATTTGGTCACCTCGAGGGGTATGAGCTTGATATAGTTATTACATAGCATCAATTTTACTTTCATACATATTATCATATGTTTACATGAGGTTCCCAAATATCCTTCTCAATTCCTTTTCTCATTTGTTCCTCACTAGTTCATTTTGTCAAAACATGATTCTCATGGATTGGTTGACCTCTGAGATAAAATAGTGAGGTATAAAAATTATCCATTTAGAAAATTTAGAATTTTTGGAACTGTTTCAAGTACTAATGGTCATTTTTATGAGAGTTTTTTTACTGGTTCAACTATTTAGGTGTTCAACCATCTCTAAATGCCCAAAAAGGCCTAAAAAACCCTATTTTCCTTCATTTTTCTTCAAATCCACCTAGGGGTCACTCTCTAAGATAAACCCATGCCTCTAGGTTGTTTAATCATGATCCTTACCTTTAATTAATTCTCATGTAGCTTTAAAATTAATCTAAAACACTTCTCTTATATGTGTTATTCATATTCACCTATTGAGCAAGTATGGTTTCTTAGTCCACAATATGGATTATTGCCCATTTGCTAAGTAGGGAAGATAAATCATCACCTTAGCAAGGCATTGGGATTTTTAGAACACATATTGTAATATTATGAACATTATAAATTGATGATAATTCTTTCCTTCTTCCCTAGACAAGCATGTCTCACTTGACCTTCACCATCTTGAACCCTGTTGCAGGTGGGTGCAGGGTCGTAGGACCTTGTGTAAGCCTTGTTTTCCTTTTGGGAGAGTTTCATGACACCAATAATATACCTCATGAGGTAATAAATCACTTATCTATCAATATTTAGTTCCCATTAACCCTAATAATTCACCTTTTGCCCCAAACTGAGTCCTTGTTGATTTGATTGGGATAACTTCTTAAGGTCTATTACAGGTGGTTAATTTGCTTCATTGGAACTTGTTTTTATCATGGGAAGATTCATTGAGTTCATCTTGAGTTTAAAACATGTCTATATAAATATTATTCCTCCTTTGGACCCTTCAAGTCACCACCTTGCATCAACATTTTAGATCACTATTTAGGTTGAGGTGCTCTATCCACAAACTCTACCTTTAGGTATCTATGGCCCAATTCATTTAGTCATGGTGCTTATAAACTCATTAAAACTCCATATGAATTCATAGAATGAGTATGTCATTTTTCACTCACCTATATGTTCCATTGGAACTCAAATAGTACCTTTCCCTTGATTGAAACACTTCTCCCCTTAAGACCTTTTTGTAGATTATTATTTTCCATCCCTAAGAGGTCATAACGGTGGTAAGACCTTACCTTAAACCTCTCTTGATGAAATTAATTCATTTTATCTAATCCCATTAGTATATCCATCCTATTCATGAGGATTTTCTCAATGATTCTCATTGGGGTAATAAAAGGTCATTTACTCCTACAAGCCTATAGATATCGTTGCAAGAATTTAGTATGTTTCTAGGCAATTTTGAGGCTTTCAAACACCATCTCCCACTACTCCCTTCTCATTCAAAATTGTCATGTTTCTTTTCCATTCTAGATGAAATTATTTTTACCCATATAGGTATCTTGTAAAACTTGTAAGCATGTTGTAGGATATCCACAAAAACCCCTTAGAGCTCTATTTTGCCTTTTTAGGGATTTGATCCCAAAATTGATTCCTTTATTTCTTCATGTTGGTTTAACATATAATTTTCTCTATAGATAGTTTCTATGGGTATATCAAGGATTTATTACAATACTAAAGTCTTAATGAAGTTTCACTTTGTATCAACCAATCTGCACAACACTTCAATCCCTTACTCAGCCACCTGTATGTGGGTGTTTTGACAAGCAAACAATGAACTAGGTGTGAACAATCTAAAACCATGAATGCATATAAAACCTCCATGATTTCTTAAAACATCATTAATTCACCCAAAATAATACCAATAATTTTTAACACACATCCACTTCTCCATACACCAACATGACATCAACAAGGGTCTATAGGTGGATGTTTTAGGCTAGTTATATAGATAGGGTATGGAATTGAGGCAAAACATGTTTGTGGAAAGCCTAAAACCACCTCACATGCCTTTTTAAATATTCAAATATATGGTCTCCATCAAGAATAATTTTAAACCAACCTCAAAACACCTTCTTCAACATGGAAATCACCTACCTACATGTGAAAAAAGAGCAGATAGAGGCATGAAATGGCTGTTTGGCATGGTAAATGAGTATATGATCAAAATTTACACCTTTTCCAAACATAAAAAATAAACTTATTCAACTCCTAAATTATTTAATAAGCTAATACAACTCCATTACCACTTCATAGATAGGATGGATAAGCTCATGCATGAGACTGAAACTAAAATTGTGCAAAGAGATAATAATGAAGGAAAACAAGCTTGTAAGTAATTCAAAAGATGACATGGTGAAAATAAAAAATGGAATGGAGTGGTAATATGAAAAAATAACTTATGTAACACCATTTCCTAGCTATATGAGACCCTTATAAGAGAACACACTTAGCAAACAAGAAGTACTTCAGTTAAAACTACACATAGTGATAGTCTCTTGCAACATGAATTAATTTTCTCATCCACACATGATGAAACATGAAATTAAGAATGGATAAATTTTATAAGGAATCCAAAATCCTCTAAACTCAACATTACCAACTGGTTTGAATGGATTTGTCGAAAATGGATCAAAACCTATAGGGTGCATGAAACAGATAGCAACAAAGCATAGTCAACTTGTTAGCAATTGTTCATAAATCAAATTTTATCAATATTTTAATTATTATTATGGAAATTAAGTTATATAAGTTTAATATCATATCCCAAAATCATTTATCTTGAAACCATTTGTGATGTTTATATCGAGCAAAAACTTGAAGGTCACTTTAGTCTGTCTAGAAAAGTAAGAAATGAGCAGAATGGTTTTGGATTCAAAATGGAACTTACAAATAAAAATAACATAGATATGAGTATTAAAAAGGTGAAGAGGACCCCCAAGATATTTCTCCACATGGAACACTTCTCTATGTATCGTACAAGTGTCATTTCTCCCTTTTTCAATTGGTTTCTATAATTTAAGTTAAACAACCTATAATATTTTTAGGTAACTAACATATTTAACATTTAAACTGACCTCTTAGACATTGTAAAATAAAATAAGACACATAGTCACCTTAGGAACTGTGGCACTTACATATATGACTCTTAAAAGCATATTTAATGGCCCAAAATGACAAATGAGCTAATGAAAACATGAATAAGGATAAAAATACATTATATGGAATTTATTTAACCATAATATAGCTTATGAAATTGGTATATACCAATAAAAAAATTTAAAAACTAAAATTTTACCTATAGGGGTCTAAATTTGACCTCAAAGTCAAATTTAGTCAATAAATTGGTGACTCATAGAGGTAGTATGCCTACTATACTAAGGACTAGTAGCCTTATCCAATCATGGGCCAAGGAATTCAATGATTTATTCAATACAACTAGAAATTAATTTCTTGAAACACAAAAAACAATCAAAAAACACCAAGAAAACACAAGACAAAGTAAGACACAAACAAGACTCACATGTGCATAAGCACATAGGGAACATAATGAAAACAACAAACTATGTACAATGAGAGAGGATAACCTTAGTAACAATGTTTGAGATATATCCCATTGACTGGGATATTAATATCCTCTCCATCCAATTTTGAGAGTTAGAAGGCATTGTATTTATTGAATTGGGTGATAACATAAGAGCCACTCCATAAAGCATCAAACTTTATGTGTCTTCCAAGCTAAGACCTATCTTCATCCCACTTTAGAACAATTTATCCCTCTTTGAAACTCCTTGGCATGGATTTTTTTATCAAAATATCTCTTTGTTTGATCTTAGTGAGCTCTCATATTTTTCATAGCTTGATCTCTTATCTCCTCAAGCTCTATCAACTCACATAACCAAACTTATATGCTTTCATTTTTTATCATTTGTAGCTAATAAGTGAGGTCCAAGGCTAGTAACTCAAGTGAAATAGGTAGTCTACCTTCTCTCTCATAAACAAGTATGTATGGTGAGTTTTTAATGGCTCTTTTTGGGGTGATCCTATCAACCCAAAGAGTTGTCTTTAACTTAGAATGCCAAGTCCTTTGGTTATGCTCCATTATTCTCTTTATGGTCCTAATTAGATTCCTGTTGGTGGACTAATCAATTCCATTCCCTTGTGGATAAAACTTGGAAGAGGTACTAATATGTATGCCATGTTTCAAATCTCATTCACTTGTCTTAATCCCAAGGAAAGCCAATACATTATCTAAAATTATTATTGAAGGAACCCCAAACTTTGTCACTATACCTTCATAGAATTTTAGAACTAAATTTTCATTTGATTCCTTGAGAGTAATAGCTTCTACCCATATTTTGAAGCAATCTATAACAATCAACACCTATTTATTAGTAGCACTAGAAGTTGGGTTGATTAGGCCTATGAAAGCCAAACCCCATTATATGAAGGATTAATAAAACTTAATTAGATGAAAGGGAAAGGCAGAAAGATTTTGTTTACCATCAAAGAGAAAAAACTTTTAACACTTACCCAAGCATGGGTATCTTTGAACAAACTAGGATAAAATTATCCATCCCTCATAATCCTAGCAGTTGTGGTTCTTGGAGCAAAGTGACTACCAATTGATCCATCATGAAACTCAATAAAATTTTCTCAATCTGATTTGAGCCAACACACCTCAATATCACACCTAATAATTCCTTCCTAAATATAACTCCATCAACAAGTACATAAGGAATTGATTGTAATCTAAAGTACCTTCTTCTAGTTATATCTAGGCCTTATGGACACGCACTAGTTTGAAGAAAATGAATCATATCTTGTGTCTAAATCCTCATTTATGAAGATGAAACTATCATAGGGTCATCATGGAGTGATAAAACAACCTCATTTTATTCCTTCAAATCTTAAGCAAGATTCTCACATAACCACTTCCCTTTGACTAGTTTGTTATCTTGATTTCTACATCATACTCCATCACTTTTGTGATCCAACCATCCCTTTTCTCATTCAAATATTTGATGAAAAGGAAGTATTTGACACTAGGATTGGGTAAAAATATGTTAATATTTTTTTTATATAACATATGCCTAAATGTCTTTAGACTTATAACAATTGAAAGTACTTCCTTCTCAACATAGGTGTATCTTACCTCATAGCCTTCCAAACCTTGACTAAAGAAGGAAATAGGCTACTATAAGTTTTATTCATTTGATTGAGTAATCATGGCAGATATTAAATTATTTAAAAAGGTATGCAAGTTTAAATCATTTTAAAAATTAGGACTTGCAAGAGTTGGAGCTTGGGTAATGGCTTGTTTAATCTGTTCAAAACTTTTCTTCCTTATTCTAGTCCAAGTGAACACTTCATCCTTCCTTAGCATAGAGGCTAGAGGATTGAATAAATTAAAAAAATAATGGATGAACTCCTTATGAAATTAATTTTCCCTAAAAAACTTTTCAAACCTTTTTTGTGTTTAGGCAAAGCCAATGCCAAGATTATACTCACCCTTTTAGGATCTATGGATAAGCCCTTCTTCGAGGCAATGTGTCATAAAATTTTGCCTTCATGGATAGAAAACACAAACTTATTTGGGTTAAGAGACATTCCAAACTCTCTACATCTCTAAATTTTTTTCCTAAGGTGATTCAAGTGATCCCTTGCATCCTTAAAAAAAACTATGACATCATCAAGATACACCAACATAATGTCATTTATTAGTCCTTGAAAAGCCATATCCATTGCATGTTGAAATGTAGCTCCAAAATTAGAAAATACAAAAGGAATTTTAATATAATCATATGTACCCCATTTATTAGTAATGTCTATCTTATATTGGTCACTTTATTTCACCAAAATCTGATTGTACCCAGAATAACCATCAAAGAGAGAAAACCTTTCACTACCTACCACAACTTGCAAAATTTGTTCCATGTAAGGAAGAGGATAATGGTCCTTTAAATAAACTCTATTAAAGTCCCTAAAATCAACACAAAACCTTATTTATCCATTCTTCTTCTTAACAGGGACTAAGATTGCCAACTAAGATGAATGCTTAATAACAAAGATGATTTTGGACTCAATCAACCTAGTAAGCTCTTTCTTCATGAGAGGATCAGTCTTAGGATTGATTATCATTTTTATTTTCTTGATAGGATTATCATTCTAATGTATCTCTATAGTATGTTGAGTTAGGTTTGGATCAAATCCCTTTAAATCACTATATTCCCATGCCAAGACATCATAAAATTCCTTGCATAACTCAATGAAAGCATGCTTCTCTTCACTAGTACATACCTTTCCAAGTGAAAGAAAAGTATCCTTTAATATTTGTAATTTATCATAATTTTATTATTTATTAGACATTCTTACTTTTTCTTTCTTCAACTAGTCATCATCATTGAAGATACTCTCAAGTGTGACTAGGCCTTTAGGGAGCTTGGTTGACTTAAATTGAACAATCTGCCCTCCATATTCATGTTGTAGTTTCTAATAATTTTTTGAAGAAAACTTAGCCTCTTCTTGTATAAAAATTTATATTTGTTGGTCACTATCAAATACTTTATAATTAGTGACATTATCTAGTATGGAAGGCCTTATAATCACTTTGTGATGTGGCTAGTTCTTATACTCTCCTATCCCCTTTGGAACATCAAACTAAGCTCTAATTATTGCTAGCTTATCAACATGTTTATTGTATTCTATTGGGATATATTTGATGTTTAACACTTGGAAATACTCCATAATATCCCTCACTCTATGCTTATAGGACTTAAGAAAAGAGCTTTTAGTCACATTTTGGCCTCTTACTTGATTCACAGTCAACTCACTATCACCATACACTTGTAAATATTTCATACCTCTTTTCCTATCCCACTCAAGGCCATGAATTAGGGCCTCATATTATGAAACATTACAAGTAAAATAGAAATGAAATATGAAAGTGGAATAGTACCTTTCCTTGGAAGGGGGAACCAACATTGCTCCACCACCTACCCCAATCTTGCTTCTTGATCCATCAAATAAAAACTACCATAAACCATCCATGTATTCACTTGGATTCATTAAAAATGGAATGAAATATCCATCCTCATGTATAAAATACACCCAAATACTAGATTATTCTATGAATTTTTGAGGATCATGATCATAGTGTTCATCTCCCCATTCATCTATGTACAAATCAAAAACTCCTTCAATAGAAGATGTTGGAGATTGGTCTATGTGAAGTTCCTCCTTATCAATAATGAAATAATTAACATTTTCCACCTTATTCATGTAAATATTTAAGTGATTGGGATGGACAGGCTCTAATTAAATATTCACCTTAGTACAATACTTTGTCATAAAAACCATAAAGGACCAATTAGCTACCAAGTATCTACCGATCTTCGCTATGAACTCTCTTGAAAAAAAAAGAGCAAAGTATGGAGGAAAATATACCACAACCACATCATGAGGAATGGAAAAAGTATGAAAATAATGTAAAATCAATTTAAAATAATTTACTACTCCCAGGGTCTTTGTTAGTGATCCATTCAATTTTAAAACTCCTTTAGCCTTTAGCTCATATTTGAAGCCTAGTTTATCTACTATACACTTGGGCATAATTGAAGTACTAGCCCCACTATATATGATGAAATTATGAAATAATAAATTTCCACTAATTATAGATAGTAAAAATTGATGAGTTTTCTCAATATTATTTACTTTTCCATCAATGGGCTGAGTCCCATTCACTAAGACAATGTTCTTATTCCTAGTCGATCCAATTACCAAGTCCTTGTAATTATTTTTAAATCATGTCCTTTTATCCAGGTATTATTAGTGAATCCCATAGTGAAATATTCATATGAAAATTATTCATCTTGTCCACAACATTTATAGAAGTATTTATTACCTTAGAAGGTTCCTTAGATGTACTAGTACTTTGTGGTATAGCTTGTGGAGGTGGATGTGTAGGAACAAGCCTTATATTTTGAAACTTTTAATTTTCTTGCACCTTAGGATATGAATCAGATCCCCTAACTATTTTAGATGATAGAGGAATAAAAATAGGACCTTTATTAACCTCTTGTGTCTCTTCAACAACCCTCTTCTTAGACCTAGTGTTAAAAGCCACACTAGTATTCCCATTGCTTGAATTCCCCAAATGATTGATGGTACAAAAATCTCCTTCCAAATAATTTATTAGAGTAGAATAATATTGTGTTTTCCACTCTCCATTTCATTTTTAATTTTAATCTCAAAGTGGGAATTTGAGATGTTTGATTTCCTTGCATTGTCACGTCTTGACTAGGCATTTCATTGGCATATGCAACTTGGCCTTAAATTTGGTCATATGAGGGATACCAGGGTTGTTTTGATAAAAAAATTGATTTAGAACAAGATATTTTGAATAATAGGTAGTATTAGGATTATAAATTTGGTAAGGTCTAGCTTGAGTGATTTGACCTTGTCCTTGAGCATTACCTTGAAAAGTAGTTCTATTTCCTTGTCTAAACTACTTATAGGGATGATAAGGTATATAAATTTGAGATTATTTAATTTTGAGGGAAACCAATTCATTAGTAATACTTTGGAGCAAACTCTTGACTTCATGAATCTCATTTGTGGGAGTAGTGGCAAACCTTTCTTGACTAGGTAAAGGAGCTAAGGTAGGTAAACTAACTTGACTAGGAGGCTAAAAATTAGGGAATAATGGCATTGGTGGCCTTAGAGAAATCTTACCTACTTGAAAAATATAATTCTTAGGATTTATTACTATCTAATTAATATTATGGAGTGTATTCACACCCATGGATTAGATGGTTATGGCTACATCACTATTCAATGCTTTTAGATAGTACAAGAAGGCATAGTTTGGAGTAGGTCTCACAAAGGATGGGATCCTATGCCATGTTTTTTGAAATATAGTGTTAAAATATTACATAAAATCTTGTGGTTGCCTATTTATAGTGGTAAATTTCTTAGCTAGTGATATATGATCACTTTTATCTCCAAACCTCTTAGCCAATTGATTTCCCAGTTCATCTCATGAACCAATAATTTTTTTAGGTAAAGTCCCATACCAATCTAAGGCCTTAGCTTTGAAAGACAATGCTAATAACCTAATGTAGACATTATCTTGGGTGATATTATAGATATTGTAAATTTTTTTTATATTTATAATGTGTTCAATGGAATTAATAGGACCTTATCCACTAAAAGATAAAACACTCTTGAGGGTTACTCTTGGAATTTGGTCATATTGGGCAAGATTCAAAGGAGATGATCCAGTGAAGGCTATAAGAGGTTGGTTTTTATCCATCATGGATTGTGAAATATGAGTATTATGGGTTGAACTAAACAATAAATTAGACTTCTTAAACCCCAACTCTCTTGAATAAGGATGAGTATTCAAAAACCTAAACCTTTTGATAGAATACAAAGGAAATTGCACAAACTCAAAGGGGATGCATTTATAGAAAACCTAGTGGTCAAATTTTGCATGGAAATTAGGGACTTATCAAAAACCAAAGAGTTGAAAACTTTAGTGGAATCACCAAGTACTAAATGTAGATGTTCCTATAGCTACAACTATGCCAAGACCAACACCAATCTTAGACAATATTCTAGGACTTAGAGTCACATTAGACATGTCAAAAACTATTGTAACTTGGATTTTTACCAATTTAGGAGATACCTAGATCTCCTCTTCCAAGTTTCACAATGGAGACATCTCTCTTACTATGGGTAACAATTTTTTGAGATGAATCTCTAGAAGGGCTAGTTCCCTTGATGTGTTCTTTGAAGTAATTTCTTGCCTATCAATTTTGGATGCAAAGGGTTAAGAAAATAACTAATAAAGATAAAAAAATGTGATGAAACAATATTTTATTTCCTCATATGAACTGAAATTATACTAATTAGAGCTAAACAAGGCGTCTTTAACACAAAAACTCACAATTTAAGTTGCATTGTCACATCAATGTTTCATAAGTTAGGTCTAAAAGGTATTTTGATGTTTAAGAGGGTAATGAAGGATTAATTTGTGGGATAAATTAATGAAAAAATTATAATATACCTATACAATTATAAATAACACTAACAAATACCTGTAATAATTGATCCTCTGCACATTTGGTGAACAATCAAGGATAACATGTTAGAAAAGATAATGTTCGACTAGACAAGACCAAAAGGATTACACTAACACTCAATAGAATGTGAGTAGTAAAAATTTATTTTTTATTCCTTAAATATTCATTAAAGTACAAAATTATCTAGGGCTTCACCATTAACAAACAAAGGCTACTCAAAAGATCTAAAAGAGTCCATATTTATAGCCTTTGAGAGAGAAACAAGACAAAGGAAGTCCAAAGGTCACTTGGAAACTTGTAAATATAATAAAATAGGTTAAATTTTCATGATAAAGAAATTTTAAATTAACCATGCAATGTTACGAGGTCCAAATGTTTATACAAGTCATGAAAGTGATGAAAAGTGGCATAAAACTCTTAGTCTTGGCTCAAAAAACTACCTTCATCATTTAGATATATTTTAATATCCTACCACTAATTATGGATAGGTATAATTATTAGGATAAGATTTAAATTATTCATGCATTCAATTCCATGTATTTTTTGAATTCTTACTCATTTTTAAACTCTTGAAAGGTAGACATCACCATCTGCATTCTAAAAAAAACCATTTTCAATTACCCCTCACACTTGGAATAAAAAATTCCTTAAATTTTTCAATGAAAATCCATATGAGGGAGTGATTTAAACTTTTAAAGGCTATTAATGGCCTTTTAATACTCACGTATACCTTAAAAAGGTTCACACTTGGAGTTTTCACCCTTGTGTCCACTATGCCAATTTTGACTAGCTAAAAGTAAGCAATTGTTTGAAAAATTATAATACTTGAATAGGAATTAAATAAACATGATGGGTTATGTCAATTATATATATTTCTTACAAACTTGATCTCATCCTTCGAAACCTTATATAACCTATAAAACACAAAAAATGGTCCAAAAATACCATATTTTGCATGCTATCCCTACAATTCTATACAACTCATCTTGGTGGGATATAGTCTGGGGGAGTCTTATACATGATATAATATCTTTCATTGCCAAAATATTCCATTTGTATCTCTCCAAGATCATTTTCGCCATTGGGTCCTAACTGAAGGTTTAGTAGGGTTTTAAGTAGTTTTTGGTCTTAAGCTTTGTTCATAAATATTGGATATTAAACCTACCATAAAATTCCACAAACTTGATTCCAAAGTACCATAATAACTTCTCATAATCCCTTTGGTTCCCATGAAAGATCTTGGAAATTATTTAAGCATTTGAAAACACCTCTTCAAGCTTGATTTTACTCCTTTTGCATGTTTGAGCTCCTTTTAGGGGTAGAAATGTATTTTTAGTGGGTTTATCTACATTCTAAGAGTTCCAAAATGTGTATATACACCTCCCTAACCTACCTCATCCATATATATATTTCACAAAGGGGTAGGAATGAAGATATACTATCATTTGGTACTAGGCCTTCCCAATAGGTCTAATAGGCACCCTGCTAGGTTTGATTTCTAGAACTGATATTTCATAGGTAGGTTGGATTATTGTGATCATTAAAATTCAATTTTAGCTTACCAATATACTAATTATCCCTTTAATAACCCTACTTCATCCCCTTTCCTCATTTTCCAACTAGACCTAGTGGAGGTTAGCCATGTTAGACTGTGTGCATGAGCAATTTGGTCACCCTGAGGGGTCTCATCTTGATATAATGATTCCATAGAATCAATTTTGCTTCCATAAATATTATAATATGTTTCCATGAGGTTCCTAGATATCCTTGTCAAGTCCTTTTCTCATTTTGTCCTCACTAGTTAATTTTGTTAAAATTTGATTTTCATGGACTAACTGACCTTTGAGACAAAATAGTGAGGTATAGCCCTTACCCATTTATAAAAATGAGTGTTATGGGAGATATTAAAATTATTAATGGTAATTTTTAGAATAGGGTTTTTATTTATTCCATTATTTGGTGTTTAACCATCTCCAAATGCCTAAAAATGGCCTAAAAACCCCTATTTTCTTGCATTTTTCTTCAAATCCCCTAGGGGTCACTCTCCAAGATAAACCCATGCCTATAGTTTTTTTCATCGTGATAACCAAATTAAATTAATTCTCATGGATATTTTAAATCCATCTAAAACACTTCTCTTATATGGGGTCTTCATATTCACCTAATGAACAAGCATGGTTTCTTAGTCCATAGTACAGACTGTTGCCCATTTTATAAGTAGGGAAGATACATGAGAACCTTATCAAGGTATTGGGATTTTTATAACACATATTTGAATATTATTAACATTTTTCATTGATGATAATTATTTTCTTCTTCCCTAGACAAGCCATATCTAACTTGACCTTCACCATCTTGAACCCTATTGTAGGTGGGTGTAGGGTCTTGGGACCTTGTGTAAGCCTTTTTTTCATTTTAGGAGAGTTTAATGACACAAATAAAATATCTCATGAGGTTATAACTCACTAATTTTTAAATATTGAGTTCCCATTAACCCTGACAATGTACCTTTTGCCCCAAAACTAAGTCTCTATTGATTTGACTGAGACACTTTTTTATAGTCTACTATAGGTGGTTAATTTTCTTCATTAGAACTTGTTTTTAGTGTGGTAATATTCATTGAGTTCACATTTAGTTTACACCATGTCTATATATTCAATATTCCTCCTTAGGATCCTTCAAGACACCACTGTGCGTCAACATTTTAGATCATTATTTAGGTTGAGGTGTTATGTCCACAAACTCTACTTGTAGGTGTCTATGGCCCAATTCATTTGGTCATGGTGCCTATAAACACCTTAAGACACCCTTTGAGGTCATAAAATGAGTATGTAATTTTTACTCACCTATATGTTTCATTGGAACTCAAACAATACCTTTCCCTTGACTAAGACACTTCTCCCCTTAAAGACCTGATGTAGTACATTATTTTCCATGCCTAAGAGGTACTTGCAGTTGGTCATAGGGGTGGTAAGACCTTACATTAAACCTATCTTGATGAAATCAATTCATTTGATCTCATCTGATCAGTCTATCCATCCTATTCATGAGGCTCTTCTCAATGTTTCTTCTTTAGGTAACAAAAGGTTATTTTCTCATATAGGCCTATATATATCATTGCAAGAATTTAGTATGTTTCTAGGAAACTTTGAGGCTTTCAAGCACCATATCCCATTACTCCCTTCTCCTTAAAACTTGGCATGTTTCATGTCCATAATATAGGAAATGAGTTTTACCTATCTAGGTATCTTGGAACATTTGTAAGTATGTTGTAGGAGATCCATGAAAACCCATTGAAGCTATGTTATGCCTTTTTAGGGAGTTGATCCCAAAACTGAGTCCTTTATTTCTTCATGTTGGTTTAACATCTTTTCTCTCTAGATAGTTTATATGGGTTTATCAAGGATTTAATTATATACTGAGGTCTTAATGAAGTGTCATTTTGTATCAACCAATCTATACAACACTTTAATCCCCTACTCAACCACATATAGGTGGGTGTTTTGTCAAGAAAATAGTGAAATAGGTATGAACAATCTGAAACCCTGAATGAATATGAACCTTACATGATTTATTTAAACATAATTAATTCAGCCCAAACAATTCCAATAATTTGGAACACACATCCACTTCTCCATACACTGATATGATGTCAGCAAGGGTTTGTAGGTGAATGTTTTGGGATAGTTATGCACATAGGGTATGGAATTAAGGCAAAACATGTTTTTAGAAAGCCTAAAAACACCTCCATTTCTCCATACACTAACATGATGTTAGCAAGGGTTTGTAGGTGAATGATTTGGGCCAGTTATGCAGATAGGGTATGGAATTAAGGAAAAACATGTTTTTAGAAAGCCTAAAAACACCTCAAATGCCTTTTCCAATCTTAAAATAGATGTTATCCATAAATAATACTTTGAAACCAGCCTCAAAACACCTCATTCAATATAGAAATCACCTACCTATATGTGAAAAAGAGCAGATAGTGGCATCAAATGGTTGTTTAGCATGTTAAATGAGCATATGATCAAACTTTTCACCTTCTCCAAACATAAAAAATAACCTTATTTAACTCATAAAGTCTTGAATAAGATAATACACCTCCATTACCACTTCATAAATAAGATGAGCAAGCTCATGCATGAGACTGCAACTAAAATTGTGCAAAGAGCTGACAATGGAGGAAGACAAGCTTGCAAGTAACTCAAAGGATGACATGGTGAAACTAAAAAATGGAAGGTATTGGTAATATTACACAAGAACTTATGGAAAACCATTTCCAGTCTATATGACCCCTACAAGAGAACACACTCAACAAAATAGAAGCACTTCAGTTGAAACTGCACATAGTGACACTCTCTTGTAGCATGAACTAATTTGCTCATCCAAACAATATGAAACATGAAAAAAGAATGCATAAAATTTTATAAGGAATAAAAAATCCTATGTATCCAACATAACTAACTATTTTGTATGGATTTATCCAAAATGGATATAAACCTATAAGATGCAAGAAACAGATAGTAAAAAAGCATAGTCAAATTATTAACAATGGTTCATAAATAAAAGTTTATAAATCTTTGCATTATTATTATGTAAATTAAGGTTTATAAGTTTAATATCATATCCAAAAATAATTTGTCCTAAAATTGCTTATGTTATCTATATTGAGTAAAAACCTTAAGGTCACTTCAGTTTGTCCAAAAAAGTAAGAAATGAGCATAATGGTTTTTGCTTCAAAATGGTACTTATAGATCAAAATAACGTATATATGAGTATTTTTAAGGTTAATATCCTCCCCCGCCAAATATATTGATCCACATGGCACACTTCCCTTTGTGCCATATAAGTGTCATTTTCTCCCTTTTTCAGTTGGTTTCTATAATTTTATTTGAACAACCTAAAATATTCTAAGGTAAATGAAACCCCTAACATTTGAACTAAACTCTTGGATGTTGGAAAATAAAATAAGATGCTTTATCACCTTGGTAACTATTCCACTTTCATTTATGACTTTTAAAAACACATTTAATGGCCCAAAATGATAAATGAGCTGATGAAAACATGACTAAGGCTAAAAATACATTATATGACATTAATTTAACCATAATATAGCTTATGAAAATGATATATACCCCTATAAAATCTAAAAATTTAAAATTTTACCTATAGGGGTCCAAATTTGACCTAAAAGTCAAATGTGGTCAACATTTATATACAACATCATGATGGGACCTCATTTTGAAGATCCCCATTCAACTTCACCTTTATTTTCCAATGAATTTGGGGAAAGTCAATTGACAAATTACTCGACTCCTTTACCCTCAATAATATCTCCTTCTAATAATATTATGTCATCCTCTATGCCTTATTTCATCTCCATGTCAAGTATTTGTACTAACATGGTTAGTGTATTTTTTAGTGGGCCTACCCCAAACATCCACACTAATACCCAATTTTTTTAACTTAGAATGGATCTACTATAATTAGTAATTCTCATGCTACTATTGCTTCCCATGCCACTACCACTTCTCATGCCACTACTGCATCTCATGATGCTAATGCATCCCAACTTATTTACACCTCACAACATATTAATGCTTCCAAAATTCCTTATACTAGTCAAAATAGTACTCAAACTAATCAACTACTATTACAAAATCTCAACTAAATGGCTACTTTTCAAACCAATAATGAAAACTAAATGATGTAAATGCAAAATGACTTATTATAACTTCAAAATCAACCTCCACATACTCAATGGGGAGTGCTAAATCATAATTCCCCCAACTCCCTTTAGGGATGCACATGGTAACATCATACCTCAACCCCCAATTATTAATAAGACTTTAAAACATTTACAAAACAAACATATTGTACCTCAAATTTTAAACATTAACATAGGAGGTATAATTCCCACTATCACTTATAATGGATCTAAAAATCTTACCTTATACTTAATTTTTTTTGGAAACCCATACAAATATTGGGTTGAACTTAATACATTCATTGAAACCAAAATCTTAGACAAAACCTACACTAGAGACACTCTAGATTGGTATAACCAACTTAAAACCCACTCCATCACTAGTTTAGAGGACTTGGTCAATGCATTGATTCCATAATTCCAAAAAAATGATCTTATCAAAAATAATTTATCCCATTTTATCAACTATAAATAAATAGAATTTAAAATGGCATAAATTTTCATTAAATGATGGAAAACCCTGTCTAATAAAGCTGAGAATAATATGGCAGATAAAAACCTATTCCACTTATTTACTAATGCTCTTCATCCTAGATTATAATACCATGTTAGGAATCTTTCCCTAATTTTTTTAGAAGAGTCTATTGACCAATATAAATTCCAATATTTCCTTCTATGTCAATTTGAGCCTTCTCACCCTCTAAAGGGAACTCACATGCTTGTAAAATCTAAAAACTAACATGAAAGAAATGATGGTGTTATGGATACTTATGATTCCATACACAATATCCAATTCATTTATCTAAATAGTATAATGGATCATGCTCCTCCACTTCCACATAATAACAATTATCATCCTAGTTCCTCATTACCTCAACAACATAATACAGATGCACACAAACCTCTTTCCTTAACATAAATTCAAAGGTGTCTTCCATGACCCTTTTCATAAGACCTTGACCTTGAACATCATATGAAACATTGGTATGATCCTAATAAATTTTGTTGGTTTCATGAAATATTGGGTCATTCTCATGAAACTTTTCACCAATTAGGAAATATTGATATGAACTTCCTCTTTGGACCTACTTTTTACCATGAGTCACTTATTCATAAACATCAACAAACCTATGAATTAGTAATTAAAGATCACAAAATCAAAAGTAAAAATTAATATTTAAATTAAGCCAATGATCATATAGATATCTATATAGATCCTCTTCCTAACCATCAAGATAACACCAATCAACCTACCCCTACCAGCAATAACATTGAGAGTACCATAGATACTAACACCAATGATGAGAATGTCATCAACATGAATAATATGAGGAGAGTAGTTTCCTATATTTAATAATACCTAGCCTCTAACCATAATAATTATCTAATGTTTTTCATTATTCAAGACATTTACCCATCACATCTCATAGAATTAGGGCATGTGGAACCAACAAACACACAAGTATCACCTCTAATAATGAAAATCAACCATACTTCTCATAAAAATCAATACAAATTACACTCTTCCCCTAACTAAGATACCTCAACTAGATATCCCTCAAAATTCACATTAATTTTATTCCATTCAACCCCATTCAACCAAATATAAACTAATTATCCCTTATCAACATAAATTTCAATGCACATCTAACCCCTCTTTAATAGATTTATTAATAATATTATGCACCTTTTTCCACTAATCCTCTAATGGGCTATGATGAATGGGATCTTATAGTGGAACATTTCCATATTCCATCCTAAATTCCTTTCTTATAACTTATGCAAACTACCCCTTATCATTGTAATGGATTAATGCAATTAATATTTGAAATGAACATCCCTCATCCTACACCTATGGGGCTTGGAGATATGTTATTATGATTTGAAGATAACATTCTCCAACAATGTGATAAGATGTCTATCCATGTTGATGAAATGGTATACACTTCTCTTTCACTAAAATTTCCTATCTTTTCCAAGATTCTCGATGAGATCTTGATTTTTGAGAAAGACCCCCCTCTCTTCATTAGTAATCAAATAGGATATATCCAAGTGTAGTCATCTAAAATTTTAATTCAGTGCCAAGAATGTTACTTGAGACCACTCATCCCTAATTTAGAGATATACCTATCTTAGGGATTATTTAGATAATTATCTAGCTTTTGTGTGGGCCTTACACATCACTAGACATATCAAAATCAGTCTTAAACTCATCTTTAGGAATTTAGGCCCCTAATGGCTCAATTTATTCCACTTAGACATTACTACCATAACTAAACACTAGCACCCCCACTAGTGTCCCAATTTGAAACTATTGTCCTTTTCCCTCTTTTTTACCCCAACAGATATATTTTCAATTCAAAAGACACCCAAGGTCAGCATAAAACTATTTCAAACCCCACACAATTACCATATCACTATAAATACATGAATTTTATCCCTTTATCCATTTTATGGAAATCATATGAAAATACGCACCTATAGTCTCAGAATAAGCTATGAATAATCTAGATTATTAATCCCTATACCACCCTAATTTTACATACAATCATCTATAGTCCTCCTAATTTTAGGATATATAGGTTTCTAGTCTCAAGCCTCACTCAAAGCACACAAATTGACATTTATATTATCTTCACTTACACTTGCACTATCAATTAGGTGGGAAGAACTACATTGGGCTTGATCCCTCCTCAGAGTATTGGTATGTAGGAAACTCTCATCATAGTGGGGCATTGAGGATGTCCAACTCAAAAGACACCACACTTTTACTATTTGTGTTAATTTAATGCCCTAATCACATAAAGGTCTAGGGTTTTCATATAAAATCAATCAAAATAGGTAATATATAGTGAAACAAGGTTTATCTACATAAGAACATGCTTGGTAGACTCAGACAAAAGTGCTCCCAAAAGAATAAATCAATCCTTACATATATGAAATTAGCACCAAAAGTGGACATTAGTGCCAAAATTATATTATCCAAGGTATGATTCTTTTTTCCAAGATGGTTTTTGACACCTAGATCCTATTTATGACACTTAGACCAATTCTTGTACTAGTTTTTAGCTTCTACATCCTTTGTCTCAAGAAGTTTCCATTTAAGTAATTATTTGTGTCATATATTTATATTATTATAAATATTAGATTAGATCAGTGATTTCAAAAATTAGTGGTATTTATTTCATATTTATACCCTAATTTATTTTACTTATATCCTTTAACAACCTAGGGCTTAAACTCCATAACCCCTTAATAGTTAAATCACTTGGTGAACCTGACTTAATTTAAGCATATTTCTTAAAACATTATTATACCATTAGGGTTTCCATTATTATTTCAAAAATTGGGTCAATTTTTAGTTTGTAGCCTTTCATCATGATTATCATGACAGATGCCATTTAATAATTTTTGGTACAGAGTCTTGTGGTTTGTCGTGGATGCCTATTACCCATCATTTATAAAAATATGCACATGTATGTCACTCCTCTCATTGACCTTCTTATAACTCAACTTATTTCACACATTGGTCCACCCTATCTTGATTCCCACTTCTATGAGGATCATTATTGCATGGCTCACTTTCAGTTACCTCTAGTTACTTATTAACAATCGAGAGCTCAACGGACTCTTGTTCCACTCCAACTAGACTAGATTATTACCTTCTCTCACATCCTTCCTCTACTACTTGCCCTTATTAATTAGTATAAATGATTTGAGTTATTACTAGATAAAATAGGATGCATCCTTATCTTATACATGAACAATATAATCCCACCATACTTCATCACCAAAACATTACAACATGACCTAGGGATCAACATAAAATATTTAATATTTTGGAGGTGTATTTTAAGATTTATGTATTATAATTACTTCCAAAAGGTAACCATTTTAAAAGATATTCTTTTTCAAACACTCAATCATGCATATTTACCTCTAGCATATATCCATCTTACTTTTCATCTATCATGAACACTATCAAGGACATTAAGGACGTTATATCTTTTTCCAATGATGATATTACCTTATAGTTTAATTATTGATAAAAATCTATTGCTCTTTATTCATGCATAAATCAAGACCACCACTATCAAATGAGTTCTAATTGATAGTGGTTTAGGGCTTAACATATGCAACCTCACATTTATATAGATTATGGGGGTTGGTATAACATCCATCCAAAAGACATATAATAACATTAGAGGTTTTGATGACATTCCTATATAGGCATTGGTTCTATTACATTATATATTATGGTTGGGCCAAAAACCCTACCTACATAGTTTTAAATTATGCTTAATCCTTTATACTGCAACCTATTAATTGGGAGATTTTGGATTCATCTTATAGAGGTCATACCCTCTACCTTACATAAACACATCAAATTTTTACATGATGGATATTTAGACACTTATCTATCAGATAATCAACCATTCATATATTTACGTCACCGATCCTACCACCTAGAGTACATCTTTAGATGGGATACCTCATGTTCTCATCAAGTCCCCACCTCACAAGATTTTGATAGAGAAAGTGCATACACATGAGGTTGGGGAATATAGAACCATTGTTACTCTACCCATTATAGATACTCATATAATATAGTTACCTTCACTCATCAGGGAGGAGGACCCTCCTAAAAAACATTTATCCTTACCCATGGAAGATGATGGGATTATGGTAGCACACTTAATATTACTTTTTACTTCAGAGGAAGTATATATCCAAAACTTTGATACATATTCACATGTCACCACAAGGGATTATACAACACCCATTGACATTGATGATTACTTATATGGATTGAGATTCACACTAGTTGGCCCTAGAGAGTATAAAGATGATTATAAATTACTCATGACTTTTCCCACATAGGCATCAGCACTAGTTCATAGTCCTAAAACTGTAGGCCCATCTACCTGGTTAAAATTAGAGGCATATTAATCCATACACTTAGTACATATGGTTATATACATACACACACACACACACACACACACACACACACACACACACACACACACACACACACACATTGACCTAGTTATATAGATTTAGGTAGGCAGTTCATATGACAGATCACATCAAATTCTACAAATACTACTTAATAGAGGATTGATGGCATTAACCATAATTCATCATATATCCATTAGTATATTCTCAAAACATTATGGTAAACCATTTTGTAATTTTATTAGACTTACAGGACATGATACATATAAATGCTCAGTATTACAATAAATATTAGATAATTTCAAAGCTCAAGGAAGTTTTCATATTAAACAACCTCCACCTTCAATAGTACATGAACCACAATAGAATATTCACTAACACATATATTCATGAAATGATCCATTTACTGTCTAAGTTTTTTTAATCTAGGACTGATACATACCTCATGTTACTATAGATGAGGATTCAGATCCCAACACTTGTATATTGGCATACTTATAACACATAAGACATCAAGAAAGTGAGCTACAACATGTTATACATTATCAAGATTCCTTAAGACATATCACACTACCATTTTCATGTTTCCAAAAGGTGGTCAATACATTACACTTCATCATGAGCATAATAACTCATATACAAGTTACACTTGGTAGTACATGGTTATAAGAAATGGATTTCATGGTTGATCTCATAGATAGATGGTTGACTTTATTTCCTAAGGGACACATAATTTACATTTTACATGATGTCTCAGATGAGAATCATAAAATTTTTATAGATACCCCATGGTCTAATGTGATTTACTTTGGGACTACATGATAGTATTCTTACATAGTAGAAAAGCATGTTATTTGGGTGTTTAAAATCCAAACTAACACTAGGATAAGGCTACACTTATACAAATATCATGGTATGATGATCACAATGATGATGATTTATTAGAGTTTGGGTAGATTCAGTATCCAACATTAGATGACCTCTTACCATATCCACCATTTGATTATCCACATCCCATGGATGTGCTCTTAGGTCTATAAAGACATTACACTTATTTCGTACATTATCTCATTTATTTCAAACATTTGATTATATATATCTTTCTTTATTCTTTCTCCTTATATATATTTTTCTCTTCATGTTATTTAATCAAAGATTATATCTAGAAAATATAAAAATGATATAATATAATCAAAAAATACAAAAACATTCACATATTTGCTAAAAAAATACAAATTATAGACTGTATGTATTTCCATTTTTACATTTCCTATACTTCCAAGTAATACATATGTTATCTTTGTTAGTGTAGTCAGTTTTATTATACATACATACTTCACTTATTCTTTTCAAATGCTTTCAAATACTTACAAGACCCAAATCCACTACACATATCCATATATACTACTATCTACCCACTGAGGGCACATACACATGTTCCTCATTTAATACATTCACCCATTTGGGGGTGTCCTATACATAATTTGGATTCTTAGGTTATATATTTCTATACTCTACATCATATATTTATCATTGTTTATATATTGATATTGATCATCCTACACTACATAGATTTTTTCTTGATTACTACTACTCTAGAATTAGTTATGTGCATCTTTGTTCTTATAGAAATTTGTGCCACATGGTCATGCATACATTAATTTCTAAATTTACTAGTTTATACATGATTGTGACTTTATTATTCTACACCTACCCAAGGGAATTTGAACATGCCATTGTTTTATGGCTCTATGTCACTTCTCTTCATTGTATTCATGCTTTGAACATGTGCCCATGTCCTTGTGTGTGTCTTCATGATTATGTATGTGGATATTTGAACATGTCCTTCCATATGGATTTACACCAACTTAATTTCTTCATATGTATGCTGACATTTGAACATGTCCTAAATGTATTAATTTCTTAGATTTAGTGACATTTTCCCATGTCACTTATATTGTGGCCACTTGGCCTACTTTGTGTGTCTCATGTGTGTTTTATGTGTGATTTCATGTATGAATCATGACCATGGAACTTGTCTCTTGCTTGTTACACACTCTAGTTTTAGATTACATGAGGCACCTCATACATTTTCTCTTCATCCTTGGGTGCCTTGATGGAAATCATGCCCCATCGCCTTAGGTAGTTACTTAATTTATTACTCAATTTTTTTGTCCATACACATGCTTACATTGTTATATCTATCTTGACTTCCATGTGAATTTCGGATCTAACATACATCATATAAACCCAAATTATACTTAGATTATCTTAAATTTTTATGTCATGTATACACATTATATTGGTTTATTATGTAGATATCATATATGCTGAGGGTAACACATATCATGTAGAGCTTTTTCTTTTGAGGACAGTTCTTACATAGGTTTAACAACTCTCCTCAAAAGACGGGGAATTCATATAGGTTTATCATAGATATTAGTCCATTCAAATGTATTCACATTATATTTTCCAATATGCATGCATATAATATAGATCTTAGTTTCAAGAAAACATAGTAGAAACTAGTTTGATAGAGAGCATAGTTAATTTGGTAGAAAAATAACACAGTTAGACACTAGCACCAAAAGTGAAAACTAGCCACATAGTGTTACCAACCATAGTAAGCCACTATTGTCCACTAGCCCTAGAAATAGTAAAATCTATATTTTTCATAAAGTATAGTAGGTACAATCTAGGTTTTCACATATTTAGTTACATATTATTAGTTTTTTCTTAGTTTTACACAAAATTATACCATTTTACTCAGATTAGGGGTATCATGCATGACATGATCACTCCCATTTTAGTTTTAGATACTAATGTATATATTATTGCAACTCAATATAGAATCATTGCATATATGGTTATCAAAAAATGTTATGTAACATAGCGTATCAAGTACATTTTGAAAAATATGAACATGGATATAGACATGTGTAAGTGTTAGTGTTGATAAATTTGACCTCTTAGGTCAGGTTATCACCCTTATATTTTGAAACTTTGATCATCATTATTTTTTATCCTATTTATCATAATTTTGATCTTTTAATGTCCTTAGAATGGTCACTTGAAACCTTTATTAACAAATTTTAATGTAGA
Source organism: Torreya grandis (assembly GCA_037957365.1). Classification (NCBI taxonomy): domain Eukaryota; kingdom Viridiplantae; phylum Streptophyta; class Pinopsida; order Cupressales; family Taxaceae; genus Torreya; species Torreya grandis. The sequence continues at coordinate 790,590 of JARHVA010005053.1, read as the reverse complement.
TTTGATAGATTTAAGGTTTTGTTCATCATAGTTATGTGCATGTATTGTCACTTCATGACCTATTCAAAGTTGTTTAAAATTATTAAAGGAGTATAGGGTTTATTAATAGTCCTCATATCATGTGTCAAGGTCATGTCATGATTTAAAAATGATCAAATAGGTTGGTGATATTCTTGGCTAACATCATAACCCATCTATGTTGCATTCTAGATCATTTTATGGCTTCTAGATTTTTTTTTCAAGGTAATGGAAGTAAATTATTATAATAAGATTTAAAAACATCATGATACATATTTTCAGACATTTAAAGGTCTTATGAACAATTTTTTTAGAACTTCCATCAAGTTTTTAAAGTGATTATGGAATTTTTAGTGCTAAATAGGGTTATTTTGAAGTGTCCATCCAAGTTTTCAAGGGATAATTGACATTAAAATACATTAAAGACATAATTTATCATATTCAAGTTTAAATCCATGGTTTTGAAGAAGTTTTAGGTGTTAAAATGAAGAAAACCTTCTTTTCTCTCTTATCAACTTCTTTGGCAGCTCAAAGAAGGTTAACAATTTTTGCTTGGTATAGCTATGAGAGAGAATTTCAAGTCAAAATATCATGGGAAATGATAAGGACCCTAATTAAATTAATTTTTTTCATTGGTTGTCATATTAATTTCCCCATATTTATGAACAATCATTAAGAGTGTAAGGGGGTCACTATGTCATATTCATCTAAACATGGCCTAAGATTGCCTTTGTTTATTAACTTTAGAACTTAATGGAGGAAAATGGTTATTGTGGGGAAATTTTAGGGTCAAATATTACCTCTTATATTTTGGATTAATTAGTCACCTCATTTAAAAAAGGTACTTATGGTAGAAAACCATCTCTTAGGTAGCTCTAAATGAACAAGGTAAAAGTTAATATGAAAAAAGAGTTATAACAAAGGAGATATGAATATAATGAGTGGTTTTTTAAACATAATAAAGTGGTTTCTCAACACAATATAATAATATTCAATATGACTAGTGGTACTCATGAGAACAAAATATCAAATTAAGCCTTATATGCCTAAGTGTCATACGTAGGCTTAGACATCATGATTAGAGGAGATTTGTAAGGGTGGTATGAGCACAAAGGAGTTTGTGTAAAGAATATAATTACAACATCCTAACCTCATTATATATTTAAAGTGAACATAGATACTTGAAATAAATTATTTAGAGATCTTGATGGAGGTTCTTAAGAAACATGAGGATGATGTCAAGAATAAATAGAACAATAGACAAGGAGGATACAATAAGGGTATGAGGAAGCATTGTATTATTTAAAGGGTTTTAACTTAGTGTGTTAGACTATTTAATTTAAATAGGATTAATTAGTTGAAGTGTTGGTAATAGTTAGTCACTAAATGGGTTACCAAACAAAGTTCATCTTGAGGTTCTTGAGGCATATTTTAGCATTGCTTAAGGTTTATTTTTAAAGATTAAGGTAATCAAATGTTTTAACCATTTATAAGCCTTGGGTTTATATAATCACTCTTCAAGAAAATGTCAAGGTTCATCAAGAATTATATGAGGATCTCTTGATGTCTTACACCTTGTAGCACCAACAAAGAGTCCATTTGTCTATTTGGAAAAATTAAGGTTATTTAACAATGTTTAAGGTAAAGGTCATTTTTGGTTTCATGATAATCAATATTTTTCATATTAAGTTGATACTTCTACAAGATAATTCAAGGTGATGTAGGATAAATGAATGTCTTAATACATATTTTTCATTTGGTCAACTTCATCATACATTCCTCTGTCTATACAAAGACAAAAAAGATCAAATAGTCATTTACAACCAGGTTGTGAGTAAAGTCATCTAATATCATATTTTCATACTGAGTAATTATTTTGATATAAAGGTTTGGGAAGAGAATAAATAGTGAAATGAGTGCCTAAAACTATTTAAGGAGCCAATTTAAAGATGATCTCAGGTAAAGGAGGCCTTTAGAGACTCATCTAAGACCTAGAATATGATGAAATGCAGACTTACAAGTCTGCAAACCTACAGGTCATGCATTTCATGAGAAATATTTTGAAAATATGTATCAAAATAGGTAATTAATTCCTAAATTATTAGGTAATTATGGTGTTTCAACATATGTAAATTTCTAATGCTAGTGAAGTCATATTTTAAGACCTAATGCTAAATACAATAAAATACCACCTATAGATAGAATTGGCAAGCTTGAATAATATCTAGCCTTGAGTTAGCATGAAAATGGGTAAAAAAGAAGTAGGATATATAAAATAATGAATAATATTACCATAGTGAGTTAGAAACATTAAGAGGAGGAAAAATTCCTTAGTTAAAGCCATTCTCAAGCTTAACCAAGAACCAAACTATAATGAAGACGTATAGGAATAATTACCAAGCCTAAGTGTCTTGAAGCCTATGTATGTGTTAAATGGTGAAGAAGTTGTTTTTTGAAGATTATATATTAATAAGGATTGTGGGTTATATATACATATACTTCATTAATGCCATAAATAGAGTTTAGAGAAATAGACACATGTATAACAATGATAGAACCATACAAATAGAGGATTCTTAAATGTAAAATCAAGAAACTTAGTGAAAGTTACATAAGCCTATGTATAAGAATGATGGAAGGTTACATGTTTTGAAAGGAGAGTTGAATTTTGGAAGCTTCAAGTGTTTGAAAAAATTATAGATAGTATCTTATAAGTATTATAAGGTCATCTAAAACCTTTGAAACTGGGAAAAATAGTAAACATAGTCAACATTGTCAGGCCTATGTACCAAATACATCAAGAAATCTTGATAAGAGAAATAATTTGAAGTGTAAATTCTTTTACAAGGATGTGTATACCTATTCAAATCATTCATATTATTAACATTATCTATTTAAGTCTAAGAAACCAAGAAAGACACCTACAATTGGTCTGTGTACCATGAGGGTTGATTGAGCATAGTGTTTAAGAGGTCAAATGGCTTTCTCAAGGCCAATGCAGGTTGTTAATGGGTCTGAGGGATTGAGATATATACTCATAAGGTTGATACATATATGATAAGGTCTCAGTTAAATTGAAAGGGACCAAATATATCAGCAAGGGTCTAGAGTATGGTTTTACTCATAAACCCTAAGCCTTAGTCAAATTTATTGTAGAGGATCTTGAAGGAAGAAATGATGATACATATAATTAGAGAAGGTTAATAAGGATGATTTAGACCTCCTTGATGTGTTATAACTTATAACTAAACTTTAGAGTGTTATTTACAACTTAGTTTCTCCTCTAGACCTCATAGATGCATTCTTCCTATCTTAAGAGACATAAACTTTTTCTCAAATCTTACATGAAAAGCTACATGGTGGGGAATTATCTTGGGGGAGTTAATTTCCCCTATACCCTTTCAAACTTTGGTGGAAGAATTTCATGAAAGGCCTTAACCTTTATAAATAATTGTTAAGAAGTTGAGCAACTAATAGGCTATTTAAACCCTTCAAATATCTTAAGTGGAGAGATAAGGTGAAATTTACCTTTTAACCTATCAAACAACATTATAGACTCCCTAAAGGTCCTCATCATGAAAATTTTTGTACCTTACAACTGTACATATTGTACTAGATGTTGTATTTTCAAGGTTTTGAGGTAGAATTCAAGGGTTTTGAGAAACTAAAAAAAAAAATTATTGAAGAGGTTGTCTTTGGTTGACTTATACACCCTCAAGTCTAGAAATTCATTCATTTACCCTTTAAAATCTTCATACCAACCTGTACTTGAAAGGTAGTTTGGAGGTGCCATTGAAAAAGGAGTTTGTCAATGGTCATTTCATGGTTTATCCACTTACATAAGATTCTAGACCTTTAAATTTGACATAGATCATGGTTAGAGGCTAGGAAAAGTGAATCAAATATTTTTTGGAGGTTTCATGTGTGGGAGGGATGTGGATCAAATATCTCTATCTTCTAGGCCTATAGGCCTAATTGAGGCCTAATTGGAGGAGAAAAATAATGGAGTAGGTGTATTTTCACTCCATTTTAGGTCATAAAATTGAGTACTATAAACTCTACCTATTTTTCCCATATCATTTCTAAATTCTTCTAGACAAGGAGTTTTACTTATTTTGAGGGCTATAAGGAATTGGGAGAAAATACAAGCTTTAAGTGAAAAATCAGATCTTTTAGAGTGTTTGATGAATTTATGTGACTCTTTTAAGGTCTGATATGATATATAGAGGCCATACATGGAGGGATATTGCTTTATTAAAGGTAAAATCAAGTTTTCACCTTCTACACCAAGTTGGAGAAGGAGGATTTTAAGTGGTCAAATCACCAAATCAATATAGAAATCTCTTCAAAAAGCTTTATCAAGGTTACTTATTATTTTCTACACCACTTATAAAGAGGAAAAGGTTATATTTTAGTTGAAATAAGGATAGAATTGGTTGAAATATTCCTCAACTATCCTAGGAAGACCTTCACCCTCTCTTACGCCATGTCAAGTTAAAAAAGTCAAAGGACCTTCAAGAACCTTCTGACAGCCCAAGCTAAGTAGAGATACATAATAAATGAGAGGATTAAAGGAGTCAATTGAGGACTCAAATGTGACTTAAAGGCCTATTTTTAAAGAGATGACTTCTTCATTAATGAGGACAACAAGCAAGGGTATACAATATGCAAGTAAAGATATAGGCACTTGTATGGGTCAAATTATAGAAATCAATACCCATGACCTTTTCAAGACATACAAAAAATTCCACCTCTAAATATATTGCATTTTGGAAATGGAATAAAGAGAATTCTTAGGGACTACTACGTAGGATTTGAATGGTGTGAAGGCAAGTGAGTCACTCCTTTTTTGGGGTTGTTTTGTCTCCCCTCTCTTACTCTTTCTTATATTTTTATATTCTTTTTTAGGATTAAGACATCAAATTATGATTTGGATATGTTGAAAGTCTATCAAAATTTTATATTTCACCTTTTGAAGTAATAATAAGATGGTTTCCTACATTTTTAGGTTGTTGTGTGAAGTGTATGTGTGATTTCCATTGAAATAACCTAAGTGACCCAGTAGCTTTCCTATGTTAATGTCTAGTTTTTATACCTTTATACAATGTATTTGAGTTTATACAAGTCATATTAAGTGTTTAGGTTCAATCTCAATCCAAATTTAGAAGTGAATTCAACAAACCTTCATTCCTTCTATGCTAAGAGTAAGCATTGCTAAGACCTTTACATGAAACACTATTGTATAATCCATAGACTTGCAATGAAGTTAATGTTTGTAGGATTATTTAATTTCTAAGAGTGTTAATTATAGGCATAGGTGATAAAAAACATTGGTGCATCACCTTTATTTTAATTTTTCATGTTAGTTTTAGTTCTAGCACTATCCCTTCACCCTTTCCCCTAGTCAATAAATCATTAGTCAGTAATAGTAGAATCAACTTACATGAGTTCATCAAGGGAACCAACCCTCTATTTGGATATTCTCTTTGACTAAAAGTCAGCCACACTTTGGAGATATATTATTGTTTTAGTATGAGTGGGAAGAGGCATACATTCTCATAAGGGTTGCACTCCTAATTGACAACATTTAGTATATAAGCTAAAACATGATAATGTATAAATGATCATAAAGTATATGTAACCTATATCAATCATGATCAAATAATTAGATTCTTCCAATGTACTATATGATATGGGTAGATGAGAGGTCTAACATATGTAAGTGCATATATCATGTGTTTATGCTTGTATCACACTCAAAGATACATGAAACATGTGTATATAGAAATGAAATGATATGTTATCTAGTAACATAAATAAAACAAAATAGATGCTAAGGAACTAATAAAACATGGGAATGTTTAATATTTTTTGTATTTTTGTATTTATTTTAATGTTTTTATATTTTTAGAATATTTGGAAAAAAAGGCTAGCCTATGATCCCATCCAAGAGATGTTGATAGGTAGATCCAAACTCATAATATGATACATCAAACTAGTGGTATTGACAAGGAATATGCATCGGTGTCATATCTATATCTATAGAATATGTGGTACTTTGTGTATGTATAATAGGTCTTTGTGGTCATGAGGAAATAATAGGAGTAGCGGTTTGTGGAACCCATCATTTAGTGACATGTATATTATTTGGAGAAAAATAATTAGAACATTTGAGTTACTCTAGGAGTGTTTGAAAATGCACAAGTTATCCAATGATATCTAGATGTGGATCATAATCTATGAGGATTGGTAAATGGATAACAACTCTTGAATGAGATGTGCCATATGTGTGCATAGTATAATTAGAAAGTGTATCATGCTCTTTTTATAAGTTTGTACTTGGTATATTTGGTTTTCCATTATTTTCATTCAGTTTTGTATCTATTGGTGATGGATCCAACCAATATTTTTTACGCCTTGTAGGTATGAATAGATTGTGTGGTAAGTTTTTGATTGGATCATAACATAGTTTTATCAATTATTCATCTGAAGATTATTTCCATCTATATGAGCAGTGAGAGTAGAAGGGTTTTTATATGAATAAGGTATTTTAGTTCACCCTTTGTAACCACATTTGAAAATTTATATTGTTCAAGTGTCTCTTGATTTTTGGCCTTTTGTGTTATAAATTATGCTTAATACCTTTGATGTGCCCATTTCTCTTTTTGTAATATTGCCTTTTATAATTGTTCCTTTTCATCTTGTGTCTTTTGTAATTTTTATTTTTCATATTGATCTTTTTGTAACATTTATTGCTCTATCTTTTCCTTTTGAATATTTTGTTTCTCTAAGTGTGCCTTTTTAATCTATCTTTCTCTAAGTTTTGCATTTTCTATTGTTTTTGTTTTGAATTATCCTTTGGTAAGTACATTTATTATTTTGGCCCTTGTGTTTTAGGATAAGTACTCATAATATGAGTAGGTTGCTTGATTTATGTATCTATTATATGATCACCACTATCAAATTTACTTTATATTTTATTCTTCAATGCAAAACAATAATTTGTATAATGCCCATACATTCTATAATATGGATAATAGTATTTTTACCTTATAATATAATGTATAAGAGTTAGTTGGATCAGTTTATTTTGAATAATTTACTTTAAAATATCACTTGGAGTCTTATTGACCTTTGTTCACTTTTTAAATCACTAGTTGTGGATGGATTCTATTTTAGCTTCTTATTTTGATATGAAACCTTAGTGGGCACAAAATTGTTAGGTGAAGATGAAAACACATGATTAACACTAGCATATTTTTTATGTTTTAGCTATGCAATATTATTTACCAATAATTTGATCTTTAAACTGAAGTTAATTTGAAACTTTTCTATTGACTTGTTCATAACTATGATTTGATCTTATAGGGAATCACAAGAATAACTAATATGTGTTTTGTATTGAATATTCATACACATACCATATAGAGGGGATGTGTGAGGTAGAGGGGTATGAGGAAGGATAGGTACAATACGATGGGTACTTTACCCCTTAAAGTAATGAAATCATAGACCTAGTTCAAGTGAAAGTAGTTATCACCCTCCTTGGGGTTAGTAGGAGGAAGAGGTTCCTTTTTATCCATTTTAAATTTTCCAAACACACTCAAAAGAAATAACATGATGGCTAGGGTAACAAGTAGAGAAGACATCACCTACACTATGCTCACACAAAAATATTCATGTCGTGTTCACCAAATGTTTAATCCTAAATTTAGATATGTGTGAATAGAGTTAAGAATATATAAATAGTTCAATAACAATGGTGATAAACTAAACTATAGTAGACCAATTGAATACAAACATAGATAAATGAATATTCTAAATTACAATATTAGAATATGCTAAATATATAAAGTACTAAATTTTAAAGATGATAAATTAATTATAATACTATAGAGAAATTATTCTTATCTAAGTTAATTGTGTAAAATAAAATATGTACTGGAAATAGGTGGGAAGTATGCATGATCGATATTCTATATAAATCATCAAATTCTATAAATTACACTTTTATATCTATGGACAATACCATCAATTTGGAAACTACCATTGACACTGGTATCTAATTATGATGTAGGTGTCCAATACAAAATAATTATTGGATGTCAATGTAATCAAATTTACTATTCTATGTTTTCTATGACCTTTCTCTTGGTATGTCTATATCTAGGATATAGGTTATCACTCTTTTCTTTTCTAATTTATCAAACCCTATCTCTTCACCCTTAAAATGGGTTAGTCATCTCATGGTGTTGAGTTTACCTTAATGACATATATATGATAGATCATTTCCTACATATCTAAAACTCTGAGGAGGACCTTAGAATTATGTATTTCTCCCCTATACATTAGAATGTGAGTGTACAAGGGTGAAATATTATATATAAAGATGCATACAATGATCTATCTTGTGATTTGACAAATATCACTCATGGACTACTCTTTTAATGCTTGAGACCTATAATATTACTACTCCTATGATTAATATGAAAAAAAGGGTTAATAGGGTAGAATAATTTGGTTGTGCAATTGATTAATTGAGCTTTAGTAGGTGTTTTATTAGTATTTACTAGATAAATAATGAGAAATATTAAACTTGTATTTATACCAAACCTTTTAAAAATATATAAAATTATGGTTAAATAAGATAAATATACTAACACATAGGTTTTGAAACATTTTTTATTTGGATGAATTTTAGAAACTAGACACTAGATAAGGATCTAAACATTATCATCAATGGAAGTGTCCCTCTATAGTTGGTAGTGTATAAAGGGATAGAAAATAGGCATGAATATAAAAATTACATTGAATGCTTTTTTATCAACTTTTAAGTTTTTTATATAGTGGAAGATACGCAGGTCATCATAATGATATAGATCAAATTAAAAGATAAGTATTTAAGTACATTGACATGGAAAATGTGCACTTTTTGCTATTAGGGAGGTCTAGAACTGAAGGGTATATTCCTAATTGATTTTTTTTAAATGTATAATATTGAGATGCTATAAATATTTAGTTTTAGTGTATAAAGTTACTCATATCTTACATAGTGATACATAGACATGTCATTTTATTAGAATGTGATATTGATATATATGTATGGTGTAGGATAATATTTACTTGTTTTATATTCCATTGATGTTGTTACCCTCTTTCATGATACACTAAGTTTTACCTATTTATTGTGTGAGTAAACTTCACCTTGATTACAACATATTTATGTCCCTTCTATGTGGACCTTGGCCTTCTTTTATGTGACAAATATATCACACTTGTTTTCTACATCTTTATGTCCCTTGTGTGTGGCCCTTGGACTTTTTTTGTGTAACATCTCTATGTCCCTTATTTATGACATATTTATGTCCCTTATTTTAAACATATTTACATCCCTTAGATATGGACATTGTCCTTTTTCTATATGACATATCTATGGCCCTTGCTTGAGACATATTTGTGTCTCTTATATGTAACTCTTGACCTTATATGTGAGACTAAAACTTGAGCTTGTTGAGATTGTTGAAATTTAATGGTTCCATGATACATACCATACTCCTTTACTACATATTATTATTTAATTATACTTCTACTATGTGATTCACTAATACATCTATCTAATCATTAAACTTATATTCCTTACATTACATATGTTCCATACATGCCTTGATTGGCATATCTATTACTATGATGACATACCTTCCACATGTTCACATGATTGTATATTTATACATGACATGATATAACTAGATATTATTTTAGGATGATTGACTTATAGGACACATCTTCCATCTCAAAAGGTGAGAATTAAAATGGGATTTTCATAGAGACATAAGCCTCCATGAGTTAAAAATCATATCAAAGTATAGATTTCATATATTTATAATTGTTTATATATCATATGGTTAAGTCACATGACCGATATTATCAAATTATTACATATTAAGGTGGCACATATGCACTCACTTTACAAAAACTTGAGTAAAAATTCATACACACTTTGGTGCATATGTAAGGGCAAGTGCACATAGTTTACAAGAATGAGAATTATAAGTTTCCACATATACATACATTTTAAATATATGTTATCAAATTCATAATATAGATGAATAACATTATATATTAGTTTATAAAAATTTAAGGGGCATGATATTAGTTCATACAAAAATACACATTCTCAAATTCATGAGGCATGATATTGGTTCATGCACACACACAACATCACAATTTATAATTTAATGGAAAATGGTTGTCATTCCTCTTCTCATTTATCAAATATGTGGTCATGATGGGGACATGAAAATTATTCATTATATTTTGATTGTACATTTATTATATATTGAGATAATTTCATTAAAATTGAGTATAATTATATAATTTTAGACATATAAATTAGGTCACAAGAACTTGAAAATGTTAATTCTTGATAAATTCCAAACCACATGACTTATGCTCAAATACATGACTCTTATTCACCATTAATTTAAGTCATTTATCTATCTATGGGATAAACCCTTTGTTTTTAGTTACTATTACACATAACTCTCAATGTCAAATGCTCAAGCTATCTAAAACCACATTTAGTTTATTCACTAAAAAGGACATCTATCTCTGATCTTCGTAAAACATTTCAATCTATGTAAATAATGGCATATTTCACCCTTATCCACTTGCATCAATTTCATATTACACCAAATAAAGACAAGTTTCTAAATTTTAAATCAATATTTTGGGTCCTCCCACATTTCATAAGGCCCACTAGAGGAAATTGTCAAAAGGTTTGCCTATAAATACATATGAAGAGTCATTAATTTTTTTCATTTGATATTCACTTGGTACAAGTATATACACTTCTGCACATTGATAAAATATGCCTTATTATTCCCAAATTATGCATTATTCATAAGGATTAGTCATAATCCAAATAAAAATCCTTCTAAATCAAGTCAAGAAATATCATTGTCAAGTGTTAGAGCCATCTTCTAGCTATATACACATAGTCAAAGAGTAAAATTTCACATTCACTTTTGGTGAGATAACTACATAAGCTTGATTCCCTCCTTGGAATATTTGATATGTATGTAGTGATAAATAATCAAGGGGGTTATTGAGGTCAACTCAATTCATTACATTCCTCTCTTTTTCTTGTAGGTTTTAAATCTATCAAACTGCCTTAAGGGTTTCAAAGACAAGAGAAGACAAACAAAAATTTATGTGCAACCAAACTCTAAGTGAGATATCTCAAATTTATCATCATCCATAGGTGAAATAGATGTAATTATTAGATTATACACATAGTCAACCTATATAATTATATAATCAATGGACTTGGGCACACTACACCATTATCTACCTAATGTACTCATGTCTATATTGATCTTCTACGCCTAGTCTAATTTGTCACTTCTAGAATTATAATTTCTCTATCTTTTCCTATATGCCACCTATCATAGAATTTTGAGATGAGTCTTTAATTAACAAACTAAAGATCATTATGTTGTCAACTAATGTCATTGTGAAAGTTAAGTACATAAATTCCTAGTGTTTTATAAAAGTATTATTTTATGTATTTAGTATCCTTCTCAAAATCATATAGTTTATTATTATAAATGTTTATCATTCAGATATTTCTAGTTTTAAACCCATGTAATTAGAATAATACAATTCTTAATTCATTTAGTATTTTTAAAAAAATAGGGTAAAACATATTAGTGAACTTGAACCTTTGATTTTTTATTTCATTTTTCAATTTAAATTTTATTTTTATTTGTTTTCTAATAAATTATATTCCATTAGTTTTAAAACTAATGATAGTTTTTATTTTGCACAAATTAGTTGTCAATTTTACATGCACCATGGTATGAGGGGTACTATGCCAATACAAAAGCCATTAGATAGAAATATTCATGTATTATACTTTACATGTACCTCACAGTATATGAAAAATTCCTAGGGTTTTATTTTTTCATACATAAAAAGCCTTAGATAATTTATTCTTATAGTTCATGGGTAAATGTTTAGCCCTAGGAGTTATTCTCAATGTAGCCAATAAGACAAGATAGTGTGGCTATAATAAAAATGGAATCCTCCATAGTTTTGACCTTTTTGGTTATATTCACTATTTAAATCCTAGATCATTATATCTTAGAACCTACAAATCAAATGCACCCTTGTCTAGTTGCACCCTTTTTCATTTTTATTTTATAACCCTTGCATGTCACCCAAGAAGGTTACTTATTCTTATCCTCTATGAAATAGTGCTAGATTAAGTAAAATTCTTATGAAACATAATAAAACTATGTTAGTATCTTCTCTAATGGATGATATAAATATTATTTATCATTATTTTTATGAAACCCTTGAAAATTATATGCACATCTAATATGATGCTAGTGATAAAAGTGATAATCAAGATAATGAAACTATGCATAATAATTAAGATAATCCTAGAATTTATTATATAATTGATCCCAATGAACTCAATTGAGTATATCTCAAGTAATTCAAAGAAATGTTTGATTTTCACCAAGGATTTTGATAATGTCCCAACAAGTGGATAAATTTCTCCAATTACTTGTATAATCTTACACTACACATTAAGATAATATTGCTTTATCTTAATATATGCCTTTCAAAGTTTTTAACCCTTATACTTTAAATTTTCTAATTAGTATTAGTATTATTTTTATTATTATTATGTTAACCCTTATAGTTACATATGTTACAACATCCTTGGGTATATGAGCATCACTTGGTCATATAAACCTCCTATTATTACTACACAAGGTCCAATTTCAACTTCACCTAATTTATCCTCTATTGAGCAAATCATTCTAAATTTACATGCCAAAATATTATAATTATAAAAAGGTATATCTAAATATAATCACTCAAAGTATATTCATACTTGGTTTCATAATCCTTTGGCACCTGAAATATCTTCTTACTCATTACTGACACATTTTTTAGCACCTAAGCTACCACTTTGTGAGGGTAAAGGTGATCCTGAATAGCAACTTTGTTCCTTCCATGAAAAATGTTTAAACTATGCTTATAGTGATAAATTACTTACCAATATATTTTTAAAAATTCTAAAATACTATACACTTCAATGTTTTTATCTCCGTATTCAATCAATAAGAACATTCAACCTACTGGTAGATCAATTCTTTACACATTTCTCAATCAACATTGGTGAAAAATTATCTTATGCACAAATTAATAAACTCAAGCAAGGGTCAAATGATAAAATTAATGAATATGTTAGTTGGTAAAATATTATTCTATAAAATATGAAAAACTCTATGGAAAACATCAAATTACATGATATATTTACTCGGATCTTCTAAGCACCACTCCATGAATTAATCATGTTTGATAAATTCAAATCCTCTGATGAGGTATGCCATATAGTCAAAGAAAGTGAAGTTAAACTTATATCATTGAATAATATAAATTATTTATGAAGTGATCCATACATATCAAATTTTAAGTTTTAAATCAAGTTAAATTACTAGATCAAACCTAATGAATCCAAAGTAATAGTTAATACAATAACACTACCATCAAACAAGCATAAATTGATAACTCCACTAAGTAGGTAATTTAATAGGTTACCATAACCTCTTCATATATTATTAAAAATTATTATTAATTGCAATATCATATATCTACCTCCTCTATTTGATCTTAATATGACCAAGCCTCGACTTAAGGGATTTGTAAGTAATGCATATTGTGACTACCATAGATGAATTGGGCACTCCAAAAAAAAAGCTATAGGTTAAGGGATAAAATAAAGGATCTAATGGATGATAATAATTTGAGGTAAGAAAATCCATAGAGGAATTTAGACCATAATAAAATGATAATACAAAGCTAAAAATGTTTAGTAATCCTTTCCCAAATCATGGTTTAACATAGAATATAGTAATTCAAAATTACATTTGGAGTATAATGCACATTCTCCTCCTAAATCACATGGACATCCAATAGATGTACTTATTAGAAAATTTATAGGTACATTACCATATATTATAGTGATCACATTTAATGATAACTAAATCAATGATGATGGTTCAAATAGTCATGTTTATTTAATTCACACATATATCTACAAGAAACCTACACATAGTATAATGATTGATAACATACCAAATAAAAATTCATGTAATATGGAATTAATTTATACTCTTGGATACACATAAAATGATTTAAAATCTAAACCAAAGGTATTCAAGGCATTTGATGGGCATACACATGATACTATATGACATATAGTGTTACCTACCTAAGTTTGTTTAGCAATAAAGGTTACTCCATTATTATTCTTATGAAGCACATAGGTACTAAATATGCTATTAAGATTCCAATGGATAAAAAATATTCAATAAATATTATATAAGTGAATATATTACTCATGTATATATATATATATATATATATATATTAAAATCAAGTGGTCAAACTTCAATGCATCCCATATGAGTACCCTCGAAAATCAATGGTAACTCCTCCTCCTCCCCCACCACCACCACAATTGGTTGTTGCATCTATTCAAGAGAACCCAAAAAGTGAAATAAAGGAACCTAATCCAAGCATAGTTAAAATATAATTAGTGAAACCATTCAATATTATAACAGAAAATCAAGTTTGAAACCTAATAAAAATATTTCTATGTAATCAATTCAATGGAAAAAGGTTTACGTACCTAAGAAAAAAGCTTTATTCAAAATAACTATGCAAGGTTAAAAAAATAATAAATATCCTATAGTGCATATTAAAGTATATCCTAAGATAATTAAACATGTTCCACATCAAACAAAGATAATTATACAATGGAATTTACTGATTCCTACACACCAACTCTAGTTACTCATGTGGCAACATATTTGACAAGCAGTGATCATGATACTAATTACATGGCAATTGATGCTTTTTCAAATTTAGATACATGCACATGTATCATTCCTCATCCATGAAAAATTAGGATTCAAAATTATGATACATTCATGCATTTTAATCCTTCCATTTATGGTATCATAGGATATTTCCTCATTTCTCCAAAAATATCAAAAATCTAAAAAACTCAAATATTACAAAAATTACTAAAACATTCAAAACGTTTTAAAAAAACAAAAATTGGGACTTGAGCACGACATGATATTATAGTTACTTATTTTAATATTTTATGTATCATACATTATCTATATATAACCTATTATTTTATATACACACATGCATTTCATGAGGTATTTGAGCATGATGTAGGACATACATTTCATATACATTATTAGATGTTGGATTTCCTTTCTACCCAGTGTCCATCCTATGTTGGAGGCACATTTTTATAGGTTAAAATATAATAGGTTATATCTATTTATACCTAAAATTCATTTTTGAGATATATATCCTACAAGTGTATTGTTAAATCATCACATTTTACATTGTGCTACATAGATATGTTACTTTACTAAAACTATGACATTGATGCATATGGATGAAATAGACTAGTTTTTATTTTTTATATGTTACTTTGATTGTTTTTAATTTCTCAAATAATTGAATTAATATTAATTTATTATTGTGTGAGACCTTTGGCCCTTATGTGAAAATTACTTGAGCATCTTTACGAGATCATTATATGGTGTGTGTACAATATTTGAATATGTCCTTTGATTTTGGCCCTTCTATTTTCTTATGAAACATTTGAATATGTCCCTTATATGTGTAATTTATTGAATTTTTTGTGTGTGTTATTGTTTAGATTGATAAGTG
Source organism: Torreya grandis (assembly GCA_037957365.1). Lineage (NCBI taxonomy): Eukaryota > Viridiplantae > Streptophyta > Pinopsida > Cupressales > Taxaceae > Torreya > Torreya grandis. The sequence goes on along the minus strand of JARHVA010005053.1, from coordinate 774,798 downwards.
ATGCCATGATATTCATCATGAACTTCTAGGTCATAGTTTAATTCAAATATGGTTACTTTACTTCATGTCTCAATGATATATCTATCTAGACATGATAGTTTTGTGTATCAAATTTAATATATTACATACATAACTAAAATCATAATTGAAACTATATGATGACATACTATCCAACATCATGACATAATACTATCATCATCAATATAGATTTTTAGTCACTAAAATTAAAATTTAATGTTAAATCAATGATATTATGACATTCTTTTTATACACACTTAACTCATGTTAAAGTAAATGATTATAAACCATTATTCCTCTCTTCTATGTGAATAATCATTATCTTTAATCAATTTTTAAACTTGAGATTATTATTCCTCATTTCAAATAGCCTAATCTCATCCCTTGATTGATTTACACTTCGAGCTTAGCTATCTTTGCTTCTTAGATAAGTTAATTCCTTCAAGATGATCTCAATCACTAGTAGTGTTAGAGGTCACTAATTTTGTCCTCCCAACAAACAATGGATAAATAACCAAATTCAAATTCACCTAATGGGTCTTCTCACATGTTTTTCAAGTCTCATTCAAGTAAATTAAAAAAATAGCACTATATAAGCACATTTTCCATTCTTTTTTCACTAATGGGAAAGAGGCTTATATATTATAAACACTAGATTTATTCTAACTACTCATTGAAATTAAATCAAATATTCATCCCAATTATGAGTCCACATAGCCTAAGTAGCCTTGAGATAATTACGAGTACACTTCCAAAGCCATAATTAATTTTTGAAGTACAAAATTACACCAAGATTTCATTAGTATATAACATTACACCATTATTTCACACACCATTATAGCATGGGAAAACTACATGAAGTTTGATCCCTCAAAGTATTTGTATGTATGCAACACTCAACATAGTGGGTGTTAAGGTCAACTAAAACTTTAGCCACTAGGCCAATTTTTCCCATCTAATGCATTTGATCCTCATTATCAATTAATAAATGGTTCTAAGTGAATAAAAAGTCACACAAATTCTTTTGAAATTAATAAATCAACCTCAATCACACACATAAAACCTAAATGAGAAGGTGCATTAATCTAAATTCACACATAGGGAAAAATATCTACAGGACAGGATGCACCCTATATATGGTAGTGCATGATAGCTATCCAAACAGCACCCTATTTGAAATTTTGATGGATTTAGTTCTAAAAACTTCATGCCTATACTAACATTGGAATGATCTAAAGTGTGAGACAACCAAACTCAGACCAAACCTCTAGATTTTGGTGAGGATAGATCCTTTGATGTATCACTTTATACTACTTACTAAACTAATAATTATTGGGATGAAAAGGGGGAGAAGGAAACTAAAAGGGAAATCCTAATTTACTATTGGTGATACACCTATATTTCTAGTTCATCCACTCTATTTGAGCTCCTAAAACACTGATTAGACAAGTAAAGACTGAGTCTACAACTCCAAATATCTCCTATGCATTAGTATTTCATGTAGAGGTTTTATCTAGTGATCAAATCCTAAGGGAAATGATGGAATAGGCCTAATTCAAGGCACTAACCAGCCACTTATATCCACTATAAAACTAGCTAAAAGTCATCAAACACTAAACATGACCTACATAATCTGACAAACTAGTAACTAGTTAAGAATCAAGACTTGACAAAGGAGAAAGCACTACCATATATGAAAATCAAATGAGATAAATACACTATAACAACATAATGAAATCTGAAATAGTCATTTTAATTATCTAAAAATGTTACAAAACTCAATCTTGGTAGAGTCTAATCTTGCCAAGAGAGGTATTGATCCCAAAAAATGGCTAAAATGCCCACATGAATAGAAAATAGAAAATAATAACCAATAGATTGGTATTAGAAAGAGAATTTGAGGTGAAATTCACTTCATTTCAAGTCCAACTCATTTATAATATTAATTCAAAATATTTTAGACTTGTATTCATTTTCTAAAACTTTACATGAAGCTCCTTTTGGCATTAGAATAAGGATGATGGGCCCATCTTGGGATTTGTAAAACTTTATGCATGAATGCTATGCCAATTTGGATGCTTTAACTCCACTTAAACTAATTTGAAGATGAGTGTAACATGAAATATGCATGAAATTAGCTAACTAGTAAAGACTAGTCAACTCCCCTTAAACTTAACATGCTTGAAGTGGCACTTGAACTCTTAAAAATGTGCATGAATATCTATGGGAACAACAGATATGCAATGTGAAAACTCCATGTAAGCACCTTTGATAGCCATCTAACACCAAATTCAAACTTGAATAATTGACCAAATAGGTGAAATAGACCTAATATCCTATATGCACACTTGGACTCCATGGAACTTGTAATAAGTCACCATGAAACCTATAAAAATAAGGTTCATTTGATGGAAAGCAAATCAACTTTTTGTAAAACTAGTTTTTTGAGGGTTTGGGAGGGTTTTAAAGTTGAATATTAAAAATTATGATTCATGAATTATAGACCTCCAAATATAAAAATATTTCCATTGATGTTTAGTACATTGATTCCCCTAACACCCCTAAAAATATTAGGTTCCCATGTAAAAGATATGCAAAGCTATCACGTGGAGTAAATCTACTTGTAGGGTTTTACTTAAACTCTAGGCTACTTACACTCTTAAATTTTTTTCATAAATTACAAACCCTAAAATTACCTTAATTATCCATGAATTATAATTTCATAGGGGTATCTAAAACATACTAAGAGTGTTCAGCCAAACTCTTCATGTGGTGAAAGATACAAGCATCTAAACAAGAGGCTTGGAAGGTTGTTTGCAACTATAAAAATTGAAATTATTCACCAAGATGAAAATTAATCTTCCCATAATTATAAATTCCTAAAAACATCATTATAAGATCTACACCATGCTGTTAAAACACTCTAAAAATATTTTCTTACTTGAAAAGTCAAAAATGCTTTTTTGGCCTATATGCCTATTTACTTACAAAGCCTATATGAGCATGATTTACATATGATTTGGAGTTTTTAAACTCTTTAAATTTCATATGATGATGTAAAAACACCATTCAATTCTTTTAAAGCTCTCACTTGGACTTTACAACCTCGTTATCTCAAAATGATATGTTGATGATTGTGACAAAATAATGAGTACTTCCAATTATTAAATGTCATTAAATTTTTTTTAAAATATTAATCAAGTATTTATTAGTATAAAAACCAAATTTTAAGTCAAAACTCCACTTTTAGATACCCTAAAGCTCAAAAATCCTAAAAAAAAGACTCCTTTACACAGACTATGTGCATACTTGACTATGTTTAGGTGTTTGATCATGGTGTTTGGGTCCTTATAAATATTTATTATCTCTAATTAGGTCATAATATCATCCTTAATTTTACTTACTACTATTCATGACTCCTCAAATCAAGGTTTTAGGTTTCTTACATTCATATTCCATACACTTGGTTGTGTACCATCATCCTTGTGAGGTGTAGGTGTATCTTTGTGTGACCTAATTGTGTTTATGATTGATTGAGGCCCAAAATAATATCATAAAACTCATCATAATCAATAATTATCTCAAATTTCCCTTGTGATATATATGAAATCCTCACTAGTCCATTTGTGTTATCAACCTCCTCTTATAGCCTGAAGACAGGTTTATAACTATACATTTCTCCTAACTAATAAGTTAATTCCTAGAGTCCTTTCCTTTATGATATTTGATGAATAAATCTCCTTTATTTAATTTTGGAATCTCTTAAGCATTAACCTCTTATATTATTATATTTACAACCATCTTTACAATTTGAAAACATGATTATGTTTTTCATAACTGAAGGTGTAGATTTGATAGTGACTTTTGACTGTGTTTCCCAAGGAGTTGAATCTTTGAGACCCATTGATGAACTTAGTCATAATTTTTTTCATTTAAACCTCTCTATAAATTGGATATTAAATAACCAATAGGCTACTACTTACCCTTATTTGTTAGTTTGAATAAAGTCTTTTACCCTTATGGTGACTGTAGGTCTCCATTGAGTCTACTTTTGACTATACTTGTGCTTGGAAACCCTCAAATAGTTATTTATCCCTTTGATACTCTTCATGAAATTGAAAATATAAATGCCACTTATGTTTCTTGGATAAAATTAGCCTCTTTGAAATACTAAGATTACCTTAAACAAGATGGCCTTTATGACTGTACCCCCTGTAGGTCATCATGACAGTGGCTGTAGGGTGGTATTTAGTCTTTTGAGTTACTTAAGATTTTTTATTGTGTTCATTTATAAGTCTACCATGACAATTACCAGTTATGAACACCTTTTAAAACTTTTAAATACTCATGACTGTATATGGTCTCATGCACTTAGCATTGTTTTTCACCATTAGGCCCATAGGGTTTCTGGCTTAGGGCACTGTAGGCTAGCATTTGGAAATGAAAATCAAATTTTGTTTCTTTTTTACTTCATGAATTAATAATTTATACTTTATATTCTTTACTTGGTAGTGTCTTAGGTTGAAAACCTCCATGAGGTTAATGACCAAACACCTAATTGGATGAAGCTTACCTTGAGTGTACATATAAGATTAAGATTTGAAGTGTATTGGTGTTGAAACTACAAACCCCAAAGGAATAATAGCATGTTTTCATCCTTATTTTCATTCTCTATCAAAATCAAATCTTCCCTTATTTTTGAAAAGTTGACCTAGGTTTGTATTTGATTCATCTTGCTACCATGGTTGTAACTTGCTTAGAGGCCTATGTTAACTAGTGAGTTTATGCCTTACTAGCCCTATATTTTACATGGAATGAGATTATCTTGAATCTCCCTAAAAATCCCAAACCATATCTCATTTATTGTGCCTCAAATTGATTTAATTAATTCCCACCTCCCATGACTGGTCTTAAAACTTTGCTTAAAACCCTCCATATTGTAGGATGCCTTCTTGGCTATTATAGATGGCTATATGTTACTGTATTATAGTTTTAGGATTGTTTAAAACCTTAAATTTCTATTCCTCCTCATTTTTTACTTTATGAGGTTACCTCTCTCAATGTCATTTCTCTATCAATCAAAATTGGCTTCCTTATAAGACACATACCTCTAAGTTTATGAGTGTATGGATTAGGGTTGTAGGTTACTATTTAGTTGAAGGCATGACCATACAAGGTGTTCCTTACTTTATATGACATCCCATGATATTCATGACTCATACCCTACTTGAGATAAACTATACTCATTTTTAGGTATTCAAAGGCCCGCACCACCATACTTGGTTTTATGTGTCTTTATTTAGGTTGACTATAGGTGCTTATACAGGTTTTAGGTGTACTTTTATCTTATTAAAACCTCATTAAGACTTGGATGTGTATTTATTTTGATCCATAATTAAATTACCAATATCAATTTCTATTGGTGATCAAACTATCTTTTCGAAACCTAAAAGGTGTTTCTTACAGCAAGAAGATTTCCTTGAAAAGGCAAAGGCCTGTAGGTCACTTATGACTACCTATAGGTGAATTTTAAAAACCCCTTTAGATATTAAAAGTTGAATTATCCTTGGTTTTATATATTTAATTAATTTAATGTAAACTTTAAGCCTACTAAGACACTTGATAAGACTTGGAGGCCTAGAAGCCAAGAAGATTCTTCAAACTGTAAGGTGGGCTTTTATTGAGATAGGGAAAACCTGTAGGTGGTCCTAAGAACACCTAAGTTTGTTCTCTCCTTAAAAAATTTATGAATTAAATAAAAATACTTAAGACCTTGAGAATTTAATGATTCTCATATTAGACCATGAATATCATCAAGCCAACTCTTGGAGGTGACTGAGTTTGATTCTTAATTGTAGGTGACTATGATATCACTTCTTAATTGTAGGTGACTATGATGTCAGCCTACATGGAATGAGTCTACATATAACCATAAGGAAGGTCCAACACTTGACATTATCTTTTTTATTCTCCTCCATTAATCTTGATGAAGACATTTGTATGGATACCAAAGGAAAGATATTCATTTTCACTCTTTGTCTAAGCACCTTATGCAAAACACAATAGTATTCCCCTTTTGGCTATAGGTGATCTCCATGAATTGTGCCAAAATTCAAAGTCTAAACCTGCCTTCTTGCTCTATGATGAATTTATCTTTTATCTTCCTCATGATAATAAGTGTTTTTTGTCACTAAATCTTGATGAAGACTCTCCCTACCTTGACAACCACATAACATCCTTGTGATCACACTTTGACTATGTAACCTTATTGTAGGTGTACTTTTATGACTATATTTGATGCTTGGCTTATGGCCTATACCCTCTTCTCATGATTTTGGTGACTTCACTAGACCATATCTCTCTTAAGAATCTTTATGTAATGTATATGTGTGTAATGGTAGTGAAGGATGGAGAAAAATAATTAAAGGAGGATGGAACAACACATGAAATATTAAAAACACAGTGATTTGATAGTGGTTGGTAGTGGTATGGGGATGAAAGGGATGGAGGAAGAAAGGAGGGTTAGTGAGCATGGCAAAAAAAAGAGGATTGTATATAGACATGATAACCTAATCATCACTCCACTTGAATTTGGAGGTACCATTGGAGGAGGGGAAGAGAGTAAAATTCAAACCTAATATTTTGTAAAAAACTCAAAATTTGCAAAGAAACCTTAAAATATGCTAATATATCCCTTTTTAGAGACATGGGAGCATGAAAATAGGATAATCAATGGTTTTATTGGAGGATTTATTTGATAAATTGATTAAAAATATGAAAAATATGATGAAAACCCATGAAAACATAGAACTAAGGAAAAATGAGGATGTTTCCTTCTTCCATGACCATATAATTCCTTGCAAGCATGATATACTACATATTTGACTAGCTATGTTTATGAGATTTGTTGGGCCTTAAAATTCATGAATAATAGATTAAGGAGGCCATGGAGAGGTAGATTAAGTTCCCAATATTCTAGAAAAACTTGAATTTTCTTTAAACTCTACATAAGTGAGGAGAAACTAAAGAAAATTGGTTGCCTTTTTGGATGCTATAGAAATTGGCCTATCTTCAAGTGGATGGTTCATGATCCTAGAGAAACTAGTCAACGAATGAATTTATCCATTAAGAATATCTTTGAATATATTTATTTCACCCAAAAATTTAGACTTGTACTTTCCTCTAGTAGACCATACCATCCTCAAACCTGTAAGTAGGGCACTTAGTGCAAACAAGGAAAGCACATGGAATGGAATGGTTTTGGGCCTATATTTCCTCCACTTTACCTAGAATTTATACTAACGATTTGATATGACCTACTGCTCCTGATTCAATTCTCCTATGTATAGAATTATTTATGGATCTATACTATTCTTTGTAAAATGAAGTAAATAAGCCTTTTCTCCTTTTAAAAGCAAATAAAGTCTTCCACCACTTGAAATAGAATATTTGAGAATAAAAACATGTTATATCATGCCAAAAAACAAATTTACAACCTGTTTTCATGTTTTAATGGGTAAATTGGCACATTTGGGGTGATTTGGGGCCTTTTATGGCTTAGAAAACATATAAGATCACTTTTTAAATCTTTGAAGCTTTAAGAAAAGGTAATTTTAATGTTCTTAAACATATTCAAAATCATTTTGAAATGATTAAGAAGTTTATGATTCTTATTTTGACATTTGAAGACATAAAATTATCTTTTTAGGAAAATTACTTAGTTTCATATCAGTTGTAGAGGGTTATTGATTAGTTTTTGAAAAGTTTCATATGATGGGGGTAGTAATTTGGCCTTGACAGGTCAAATTACTAACAATTATGGTGACTCTCAAGGGTTGACTAGCTTTCTAGTCAAAATAACTCATCAAGTTACATGTGACATTAGTAAATTAAAGCATAACAACTTTGACTGGATGACCTTCTTGACTAAGGAAGAGACTCTTTTGGGCTTTGTAAAACATTTTATGACTGTTAAAGGAAAACAAAACTAAACTAGAAATTAGAGACAATGAATCTAAATAAAAATAGGAAAACATAACAAAAGGGAAGTAGATTTCTACTTGTGCTACTCACTTATTAAGATAAAGCAAACTTAGAAAGAATAACCTAAAGTAAGATGCTTTCTGCCAAGATCAAATGGAAATATATTTATGCACCATGGAAATTTTAAATGTAATTATTTCCTCTTAATGGCATCTTCTTGTATATAGGAGAACTTGGATATTCATGTCTTCTTGATGATGTATTTAGACCTCCAAATTCCATTCTTAGGTGCATGGATTGAAGATATGGATATAGTATCCAATCATCTTCCTCCCATATTCTTATTTTTTGCATTAAGGATAACTCTACCTCATTCTTAGGTTGATTATGGTTTGATACATTCTCATTTGATGATTGTAGTGGAAATTTAGATGGTATGCTTGGATTGGTATCTTCATTATGCTCCATTTGAGCTGGTACTTTATCAAAGTCTTCATCTCTTTATGAGTATCCAAATATGGATATAATATGTCATTAATTTATTCTTGATTAACTAATACAATATTAATTATTACAAAATATTCCTCAATCTCCATATGATTTGGAGACGGTTTATCAAACTTTACACAAAAACTCTCCAAGACATATCGAAAGGCCTCCTCACCATGATCAACTAAAAAGATATGAAATTCATTAGTATTCTTACCATTTTAAACATGTTGATCACATATTTATACCTTTTTTATGGATTCATATGGAGGCTCTTGATCTACTACACTTGTTTCTTCTTCATCTTCTATAGAGAATGGCATCTCATCTTCTTTATGGATCTTATCTTCTTCAAGTGTTTTCTCTTCATGATGGGTGGAAATTATTGTTGGATCAATGAGTTCATGGAAAACACCTTCTAATTGAACAATTAGAGTGTCTTCCTCTTGAATTGCATCATCTACCTTCAGCATCTTAGCAACAACTTCACCTTTTTATACAACTTATGAGATTAAATCAATCCCTTCCTTGACGCTGGGTGTGTCTATGATGATGTCATCCTTATGATCGTTCAATATTCTTTCATATTCATCTACCTTAGCTGTAACTTCTTCTTTAGATTTAGAAAGGATGAGTTCCTTCTATAGGATAGGCATAGTAGATCCCTATAAGTATTGAATAAGATGAGAAAGATCTAATGGTTGTGCCATAAATACCTCATTTTTCTCTTGAGGCTGCTCTTCTTGGATCACCTTCATCTCATCTTTATACACTTTTTATTTAATGGATTTCCATGAAGGAAAGGACTTTGGCTTTAGAGGAAAAATTAGTGGAGAATGAATGATCTCTGGTTTGCTCTTGGACATAGCATCTTGAAGTATGCTTGAATATTCTTATTTATTTATAGACTGATGTATTTGATTCCAAGTTATGAATTTGGGTTTATGAGCCTTTGCTTCAATTTTTTTTACAACCATGGGTGTGAAATAAGGAATTTATTATTTACTTCCTCTATAACTACCATTAAATAAAGGAGATGCTAATTTGTAAACTCAATTTTCTTGACTAAATTAGCCTCAAAATCATGAATTGAATCACTATAAATATCTTACTACAAACTTGAAGATATAGGTTTCTATATAATCTCTACAATCTGAAAATTAGACTTTTCATAACAAACTTCATCAACTTTTTGAGACCTCTCTTAGATATAACTATAGGTAGGAAAGCTAGGTAAGGTTTAGATTGACCCCTAAGGGTTGTGATAAACATTATTTTGTTGATCATAAAGAGAAAATGGTATCTCTATGAGAACATACTATTACAAGTGATGACTTTGGGGTTTCTCATAAACCACCAACCTCTCTTCAATGCTTACAATTAGACATCCAATGTCTAGAATATTAGAACTATAATTTTAGTGGCCTTGCCTTATGAAAGTTGTGCATTCCTCCTTAACCTACTAAATTTTTTCTCTCATACTCTAAATTTCATACTTGGAAATCTCTTCACTATATCTCTTTCTAGTGTCTATACTTATCATCTCTTTCTCATCACCAAATAGAGTTTGATTGAAGCTTGAGATGGATTGATTTGGGACTTGATTGGGCTGATTATGAGGATAACAAGACTCATGAGAGTGGTTATAGAACTGGTATGAGCTTTCATACTACTAATAAGGCTCTATATACTCATCATATGGGTGATATGGCTCATGATAGCACTGATATGAGTCATGAGGATTATGCTAGAACTTTTGGTAAGGAGAAGAATGACAAAATCATTCTCTATAGGCTACCATAGCCTAAAAAATCATATAGGTAACTAAAATTATGAACAAAAATATACCTTTTACCTTGAGATAGAGGCTATAAGAGTACTAGAAACTAGTTGGGAAGATGAATGTGCTACAAAATTTTACTCTAATATCTGAACTTATGTCCCACCAAGAATGCCAAAACTATGAGATACATAGATAACACCTTGATTTAAGGCTTCATAGATGTGGATTTGAATCTTTAACACCTAAACTAACATTGGAATGATCTGAGGTGTGGGACACCTGAACTTAGACAAGACCTCTAGATTTTTGTGAGGCTAGCTTGTTTGATGTATCACTTTACACTACTTACTAAACTACTAATTGTTGGGATGAAAAGGGGGAGAAGGAAAATTAAAGAGAAATCCTAATTTACTATTGGTGATAAACCTATATTTTTGGTTCATCCACTCTATTTGAGTTCTTAAAACACTGATTAGACAAGTAAAGATTGAATCTACAACTCCAAATATCTCCTATACATCAATATTTCATGTAGAGGTTTTATCTAGTGATCAAAGCCTAAGGTAAATGGTGGAATAGGCCTGATTTAAGGCACTAACCAGCCACTTATATCCACTATAATCTCATCCAAAAGACATCAAACACTAAACATGACCTGCATAATTCAAAAAATTACTAACTAGGTAAGAATCATGACTTGAAAAGGGAGAAATATCTACCACATATGCAAAGCAATTGACATAAATAAACTATACCATCATAATGAAATCTGAAATAGTCATTTTATTTATTTGAAAAGGTTACAAAACTCAATCTTGGTAGAGTCTGGTCTTACCTAGTTACTAGTTTGTCAAATTATGCAAGTCATGTTTAGTGTTCGATGTCTTTTGGCTGAACTTATAGTGGATATAAGTGGCTGGTTAGTACCTTGAATCAGGTCTATTCCATTATTTACCTCATTAGTTGATCACTAGATAAAACCTCTACATGAAATATTGATGCATAAGATATATTTGGAGTTGTAGATTCAGTCTTTACTTATCTAATCAGTGTTTTAAGAGCTCAAATAATGTGGATGAACCAAAAATATAGGTGTATCACCAAAAATAAATTAGGATTTCCCTTTAAGTTTTATTCTCCCCCTTTTCATCCCAACAATCAATAGTTTAGTAAGTAGTGTAAAGTGATACATCAAACAAACTAGCCTTACAAAAATATAGAGGTCTAGTCTGAGTTCAGTGTCCCACACCTTAGATCATTCCAATGTTTTTCTAAGTGTGAAGGTTTTAGAGATAAATTATCAAGAATTTAAGTAGGTTTCTATTTAGGTAGCTAACAGTGCATGCTATCCTTAATTGAATAGTGTGGTCTTGTCCCAAAATTAAACATAGCCATGTTCCTAATTCACAACACCATCACACAATCCCATAATTGATCACACAATATTGATCATATTGTAGCAAATATAAGTGATAGTTAATTTATTTATATTCTATATTTCCCCTCTCTTTCTATAAATAGTAAGTTCCAAATCAGTCTTAGGTGATTTATTGAATATCTTATACATTCTTATTTTACTTAGTAATTTGTCATAATTGGATTAACATTTTCTCATTTCCTCAATTTTAATAAAACATATTGGTGAAATAATATATTGATTGAATATTTCAAAACCCTAACCATATATTTTGTTAGGGTTTCTTTCCTTCTTTTTTTATTTACAATTATTATACTAGCATTTAAAAATTTGGTAAATTAATTTTTAACAACAATCTTCCACGTTTATATTTCATATTTTATGAAATCAAAGAAATTTGTTTCTACATCTCTTAGAAGAATTACTATACTAAGTATTACTCAACTTGAACATTTTCATATTGTAGTTGTTAATAACATAATGAGAGAATTAGTTTATAAATTTTATGACATGGGTTAAAATAAAACTAAAAGCATTTCCTTTAAATAATCTAGATATGAAACATGTATATTTAAGAAATTTTAGATATGAAATTTAAAAAGTATCTCAAGGCCAATCCTATGAAACTTTTATTATTGTGGGTTTCATACCTTTCTCTAAATCCTTCAATTCAAATTTTATATTGACATATACTATGGAGTAAATCTAAGGGGTTCTTTAAATTAATATGCTAATTCTTACTTGATATTTTGTCACCACCTTTACTTAGCACACATTATTTTCATGATGCACAATCCCTTATGGAAATTATTTTAGATCTATAAACTAAGGTGTTACAAATAGAACAAAGACCTTCAAAACCTAATCAAGCAATTGAATCATAGAATATATGGCATACCATTGGCTCAATATATATGTGTATATCATTTATGAAGTGGTTTTGTGACACCTAAGCTTACATTATATGATATAAAAGGTAACCTAGAATAATATTTGAGATAATTTCATGCATTCCATTTGTAATATACATCCAATGATATACTTTTGACCAATTTATTTACTATAAGTATAAAATATTATGTCCTAATATGGTTATATTATTTACCACATCAGTTAGTTCATGAGTTAAATCCTTTGGTATATTTTTTCCTTACAAATTTCGCAATTAACATAAGTGAAACTATTCCATATGCTTAGATTGTTCAGCTCAAAAAATAATCCAATAAGCCTATTATATAATATGTCTTATGGTATAACACCATGTTATCTAAGATGAAAAATCTTATGGTAGATAGGTAATTACGTTCAAATAGATCTTACTTCCACCTCTACATGAATCAATTATGTTTAAGAAGTTTCTCTCATTCAAGTATTTATGTCACACACTTAATGAAAGAGAGGTCAAGTTATTAGAAATGAATAAGCTAAAGTATTCAATCAACGCATTCTTTACTGAACATGCAAAGAATCCTAGTAAGCCACCATAGAAGGTGAGAATGAGTAGAAATAATAATGATCTAAAGACTAAAATGCGTATGCAATGATATAGGATTTGACATGCAATTATCCAATCTAAATTATAGATTTAAAGAAGGAAAATAAAATAGATCCCATTGATACTTAATGAAATAAGGATATGACCAATTGATCCTCTAAACCTAGAAAGAGGAGAACCCACAACACAATGTCAAGAGAAAGGGTTCTAAAACATAAAATAAATCAAAACAATGCAATAACCCTAACTAAGTCTCTAATTAAAAAGTAATAAAATGTTTTAATAAAGAAATGTAAGTAAAGGGATGGGTTATAAACATATTTCAAATGTTCTAGGAGCCATGTTAGGTAAACAAGGTCCTAGGCTACCTAAAGTGTATAAAAGGAAGTTTTGAATAATCATATGGACACACTAAGTTTATGTTTAGAAAGAATTCAAACAAAAATACATACATTCATTAATCAAGTGATTTCATAACTTCTATCTATCAAAAGGAAAGAGATGTGGATAGAAAATACTAACCTTGAACAAGATATATCAAGCATAAATCTCCCCCTTTACCAATGGCATTTTTAAATAAATTATTATGGTTTTGTATGCATCTAAAATTGATTACCTCATCCCTCATCACTAATATTATTATTAGTCAACATTAATTTCACCTATCTCATCTAATCTAATTTATCTCTTCTAATTTTGTCCTAATGTTACCCTTTCTAGTCATTTTTTCTATTATCCCCATTATTCATTCTTTATATACTGACCTTATATGCCCCCATAAGTCAATTACTCCTTCTTCTAATATGTAATTTATCTTATAATCTTATTATAACCCCACTTGTCTATTATATTCTAAATTTTAAATTCATAACCAACCTACCTACTTACTCCTAGGCTTTTCAATAAGCCTACCCCTACTACTTACCTAACCCTTATTCTAAACTAGTCTAACCTCTCCTTAATACTTATTATGCCCCTAATGGATTCTAGATCTCTCAAACTTTAGAATCTTCCTCTATTCTCTCCATCCTCTCTAGAATCCTCTAAATCTAAAGGCTTCTTGGGAATTTGAAATTACCCAATAATCTTCCTCCCTTATCTCTATATAAACCCACCATATCCTTCTATTTGGGAATGAGTGGAACGTGTATGAAATATATTAAGCCGAAATCCATCCATTAATCTACTAAAATCCATACTCCTCTAATAATCCATTATCCACAAGTCAAATTATCAAGCCAATATCATGTTAATCATTAAATATGAGTGTATTATAGCAATCTAACACTAAATCTAATAATATTTAATCTTAGTCTTGTTATTGTTTTAATATTTTTTAGATCATAAAATTTGTGAAGATGCAAGGATAATTTAGGCTGAATATTTTCATTTGAATTGAATTTTTATTTAATTTAGCTCTAAATTAGAGATATGCTAAAATTTTGTGTAGGAAAGTAATATGTTTGTATACATCAATCTGTTTGCACCAAAAAATTGTTTTACATTTGGTGACAATAGTGGAAGCCCTCCTTTTGGACTAACCTTGTGTTTGTAAATTGTGTAAATTTACTATGTAGGTTAGGTTTAGGAATAATTTGGGCTCAAATATTCAAAAAATTTAAGTTCCGAGTGAAAAGTGATTTTGCCTTGTAAAAGGTGAGTTTGCACTAGCAATTTTGACTTTGATAGTCATGATTTTGCACTGACCATAAAACTTAAATATTATATGTTAGGTTACTTAACTATTTTGTTGTAATTATGAAAAATCATTTATCAACTTTTATGATTTTGATTTCCTTTTGTGATTTTGCATGTTACAGTTGGGTTTTTTATTTAGGTCATAAACTATATCTAATCAAGTTATCAGACATTATAATCTAATTTTTCTATGATTTTTACTCTTTGTATAACTTGTTTGGTTGTTAAAAAAAAATGTCAAAATAAAATCATAATAAATCAAACTTTCAAGTAAAATCACTTTTAGCTAGTTATGATTTTGACTCCTAGTTGTGATTTTGAAGAAAATTAATTAAATCCTACTTAAGTATTAATAAATTATGTAAATATCATAATTTAGTGAGATCATGCTCAAACAAGTCCTTTAAAGATGATTTAGTCTCTAAAAATATATAACTCATTTTATATATAGTTTTCAAAATTACCTCTGGTAAATTAGGATTTTGACTTGGTAGTTACGATTTTGATACTAATATCTATGTTTTTGATAAACTTATTTCATAGAATCTATTCATTTTTTAACTAATAATTATTAATATTACTTAGCACAATCTATTATTAATATCTATAATTATATACACATTATATACACTGTCCCTCAACCTCACCATGTAATACAATAGGGAAAGTGCCTTAGGTGCTACCCCTGGACCCTACAAGGGGCACTGCCCCTTGACCCCATAAGGGGTGCTACCCTTTAAACCCATTGGGGACTGCTGCCCCAAACCTCCACATCTTGAACCCTCATTTAAAGAGTTATAATATAAAACTAATGTTTTTTAGTGTTTTTATTGAAGTTTATTTAACTAACCTTTTGTTTTGATTCTTATATGGGTGAATTTAGTGGCAATTTTGTCTTGCTTAAGACTACTAATGTCTTAACTTGAAAGTTACCCCTTGATATTGACAAATTAAAACTACTAATCACTTTCTTTGCATACCACCTATAAAATATTCTGACATTTTTAAAAACACCTTATATATATTTTACATTTATCACACTTAATTAATTGGACAACAAATCTTTTTCTTGATTGAGTGTCACTCGAGGGATACAATAGTGTATACTTTCATCCTTGCATCCTAGTAGAGAGTCTTAGAGGATAAAAAAACACTAAAAAAACCCTCCCATCTTTTATTTTTTAGGGGTAAACGTGATTTTTAAGTGATTCCCATGCACTTAACATAGTCTTAGGGTTTGGTGATGTGAATTTCATCATCACACATTCAACCACAATCTGTGTTTTTATTGAGTATAAAAATTAGGGACAATTATCATTAGGCTAAATGATTGACCCCATAAGGGTCTTCTATTAATGGAAATATTTAATTGTATAATCCAAGAATTAGATAATAGCCTATATAAATTTGGGCCCCACATACCTAGTGTACATTGGGGATAACCCCAGTGAACCCTTATAACCTAGAATAGGACCATCAGTTATAATAGTTGACTTGCTACCTAAGCTAGTATCAACTCCCATAGTGACTGTTATATGAAAATGGTGTTGAGAGGGTTTGAGATATTCCATATGGGTCACCAATCTATATTCTTACCCATGAAACCATTAGATGGTGTTGATTTAACAAATTTGGGAATATTAGTGTATTATTCCTAATTTAATTAAGGATCTAGAGTAATAAAATTAGTAAATAAATATGCAATAATTAAGATACTAATTTTTATAATTTTAATATAATTTGAATCTTTATAAAAATAGTAATAAGGGAAAAAATAAAACTTAGCTAGAATAACTGAGATAGATATTGTAGGGTCTAAAATTCACTATGCAAGATTGGGACACTATCATAAATCAAGATCTAGGATTAATTTATTTATTGGAAAAGAGTACTAAAATAGTACACCCTAGGGTCTAGCACTATAGTCATCTTCTACTACTATTTTATGGGAGGTTTGAGCTTTTTGGGTTTTGTTCACTGTGTCTGCATGATCTTACCTATGAAATTTTAACTGTTATATGTCTATAGAACTTCCTGTAGATCTAATTTAGTGTTTAAACCCTAGAATTCATAATGATTTGAAAAAATTTAGGAGAGACAGGGGAGTGTGTGTAAGATGAAATAAATGTGTATCTACACCCCTTGTGTGGGCACATTGCCTACATACCAATACTCTAAATAGGGATCAAACCATATGTAGTTCTCCCACTTGATGTGATTTATGCAATAGTGTGTATGAAGATGTAAATACTAAAATTAGGTGTGATTGGAGTGGTTAGGGACTAGTGTAAGGGTTTGAATAATAATGTAATAATATTGGTTGGTTGTATGTAGAGAATAGGGAAGATTACCTTAGTAGTCTTTCATATATCTTGCTTGCTTTGTGATATTTTCCAACCCTTTTCAAATGAACTTTGAATGGGATTTTATAGGGATCTATTGGTCATGGGTTGAATGTGCTCACATTAGGTTGACAAGAATAGGGATAATAACTAGAATGAATTAACCATTGGAGGTAAAAATTCACTTGAATAAGAGCATCAAAAGTAGACACTAGAGTGTCTAATGTTATAGTCCAAGTTGGGTGACATAGTGCTAAGATAAAAATACCTAAGGGGTATATTTATCATTAAAATAGTAATCTAGTTGAGATGGGATCAGGTTTGGAAGGCCACAGATGACTATGAATCAATGAAAAGATGCCTATGAGGGTCATGAGAGCAAACTAGGGAGACCTATGGGTTAGGTGTCATTAGCCACACCCAAGTTACCAATTTTCACATTTTATATGACTACATTCCCCCCCCCCTTTGTTTTAGTAATACAACAAAGCAAAATACTAAGATAAAGGAAAAATAAAAAGTGTACCTAAACTTACCTACAAGGGTGAAGCTCATGAAGCTATGTGATATTGGGTGTGCATAGATAAATAACACTATGAAGTGTAAATATTTTATGATTCTGAGTGATGATAGATGATGATAATTAATGTTGGGTATGTA
Organism: Torreya grandis; assembly: GCA_037957365.1. Classification (NCBI taxonomy): domain Eukaryota; kingdom Viridiplantae; phylum Streptophyta; class Pinopsida; order Cupressales; family Taxaceae; genus Torreya; species Torreya grandis. The sequence continues at coordinate 756,913 of JARHVA010005053.1, read as the reverse complement.
TTGTACCAATAATAATATCATGAATAGAGCTAAGTTATCGATTCCTTAAAATTGGCTCAAGAATGAAAAGGTTAGCCCTTTGGCTCCATCATTGCATACTAGGTGAAACTATATAATCATGAATGTGCTAATATATGTTTAGACTATGTGTCCAATCCCTCTAAATAGGTGGCTCAATAATAGTAAGGTTATCTAGTCCTTTGGCTCCATCATTTCCCATGAAGTAATGCTATGCACTGATACTAGTATGAAACATGTGTCTTATGAAAAATCTCCTGAAGCCCACGAATGATCTATAATTTGAAAATGTGGTGTGGATATTTGAATGTATGTTGGGAACTAATCCACTCTTGGCTAACTTAGAAAAGGTGGAGATTAGGCTTGTATGAAAGCCACTCTAAAACTGGGCTATAGGCTTATGTGAAAGCCACTCAGAAATGTGGACATTAGGCTTATATGAAAGCCACTCTAAAATGATTCCAACCACCTATAGATAGAGTAAAGCACACAAATACTAAGAATGTCTTGGTAATATACTGAACTCAAAAATAAAAGAAGACAAATTTGCCATGCACATTGTCCCCAATCATTAGTGTCTAAATCATTGATTTTGATTTGGAAGTTATAAAAACTATTATAATATAAAATTGGAAGTGAGATCCATCATGCCATATATGATGCCCCTATATCTAGATTCTCTGAGAAAAAGTGTATTAAAAACCACTGATTCTAAATTATTTTGAATGTGCAAAACTATAGTTAAATCTACTTTTCTACCCATGTCTAAGAATCTATTTTTTCTACTATTTGGATAGGAGCATCAAAAACAGACACTAGAGGGTTGACACTATAGTCCAATCTTGGTGCTATTATCTTGGGCTAAATCTGATAATTGTTTTGACATTTTCACTATCCACCTAGGTTTTTCTATCTAGTTTGATGTTTGGTTGTTGTTTTGGCTATTATGAATGTTAATTGTTTTACTATTAGGGGCTCTAATCTTTGTGATAAAACCCTTATTTATTGACCCCTATTTTTAGGGTAGGAATGAAGAGCCTAAAATGACTAACCTCAGAAAAAAGATCCCTTTAAGTGTATTATGCACAAAGATACATGATATAACAATGATAATCAATAATATATCTCAAGATATAGCATGGTTTCTAATGAGATATTGTTAGATCAATATGGGTATGTCTAGATAGATATAAAAATGTAATATCGTATGTAATGTAATGAATTAGAACTAGAATTCTTATTAGTTATTAGTTATTAGTTGTTATTTTTCATGGAGGGATGGAGCATGATGTCCATCATGGCATCCAAGAAATCAAGATAATGCATGATGTGGATCATGACATTGAAAATAATTAGGAATCAATCAAGAAACAAGCATATAAGGCAAAAAACAAAAAGTAGACAAGAGTGGCCAAGGGGACAAGCAAACAAGGGACATGGGTACATGTCACTCAAACTAGAAAATAATCTTAAAAGGCATATTCAAATACCACATACATATACATATATAATTGAAACAAGCAAGGTTGGCATGAAAGCCAAAATCACATAAAAGAGTATAGACAAAAGACATTGGAAAATATCCTAAGGCACACATAAGAATAGAAGCAAAGGAATTTGACAAATGTCCTAAAGCACATATAGGAAAAAAAACAAGAATTTATAAATACAATCATATCTATCTATGCAAGGCAAGAAATGAAGGCATGTAATACTATAAATACAATCAAATCTAACTAATCAAATCAAGAAGTGAAAGTATGAAAGACATGTTGGTACAAGACTAGGTATATACTAATAAATATACAAGTGTTATATACTAGTGAGATGTCGATATAGTAATATGTGTAAGCTAGTAAATAATATACATCACCATGATAAGTAGAGTGTGTGGTGTAGGAATGACATAACCTAGATGGTGTAGTCATGTACAAGATGCCCCCAGTGGGTATGTATATCAATGTGTGTCTCGGATGTAGAAGTAGGATGACCCCTCAATGGGTAGAGTGAAGTGATCAAGGATGTGGATGTCACTACACACACTCAAAGAATATAAACTAAATCATGGTAATGTAGATAAATTGAAAAATAATAGCATAAAACAACAAATGTAAGTCTAGCATGGTAGTAGAATATAAAGCATGTATAATGCATATAATTGAAATATTTTTGATGTTTTTAATTATTTAAATTTTTATGTATTTTGAAATGTTATATTTTTTTTGGTATTTTGATAATAAGATATTTAAAATCAATCATTAGGAAACTATTTATAAAAAAATGAAAATAAGCTATGTACAAATAAGGCTGAGAAGAAACAATACTAACCAATGAGTCTCATGTGAGACTCCCTATCATCATGTCCTCTATCAAGGAGAGGAATCATGCATGATCATGAATCATGATGGAAGGGCTGAGGTTATGGATCTAAAAGCTATATATGGTATAAATGCTCTAAAATCTTTGAAGTAGAAACCAACTATGGGGTCTCCCTGTAACTCTAAGAAGTGGATGCAATTATAGGGCTCTTAGGGACACATATGGTAGTAGGAGAAGCTCTATGAACATGTGCTCTGTGAGTAGATGCATGAGGCCTCAGTGATACTAATTTGGGTGTGAAAACTATAACTAGAAGCTATATATAATATTGAAACTATGGTTAATTTAAAAGAGACCTCTATGGAAGTGTATGAAATCTCTATATTGACAATAGAGGCCTCAATTGTGTCTAAATTTAAATTAGAGGAAGAACTAAAAATAGTGGAGAAACTAAAATTTGTGACTAAAAAATAGTAGATGGCTCTGAGGTGGGGAGTGGTAACTCATATAGAACTCCAACAACTATAACAACCTGATTAACATGAATGAATTTTATGCATTTATGAACTATCAAAAGTAGTGCTCAAAGTTTTTGAATCAATGGCAGACCAAGTAACATATCAGAAAATATTTCACTATTAATAATAGTGAATGGTATGGCCACATATGTTGGACCCACTTGTAGAGGAAGAACAATCTCACCTAATGAAATTTATATGCACCCATTGAATCTGATGATAACTATGTCCATCAGGGTAATATCTTACTTTAAATATCTCAAATGATGAAATAATGTCATAGTACACATGTTCACACTAGATCCATTATCTATGAGAACACTATGAATAAGATGGTTATGAATTTAAGATCTAATAAAGAATGCATGATAATTCAAATCATCCTTGACTATCTCTTATTCTAAGAAGGAGATGGAAGGTCTAGCTAGGACTCTAGATTTATATACACCAATCACGTTACTCAAAGTATGTAACTCAACTGAAGGTGCCCTATATGTAAGTGATGTGGGATGTGCATGATATGCATGGTGAACACCCGATGTATCCCCTATCTCTTGTTTAGAATATCATGGAAAAGGATCTAAGAATATTTTCAAACCCTTATCTTATGTTTCATTTGCCTAAGGAGGCTGAATTGAAGTTCCAAGATCAATAGTATTGTAATCTATCAAGTCTTATATCTTGTGCTTCAATTTGATGCATCTATTTTTTGTATGGCTTGGTGCCCTATGAAACTTGAAAAATACATGTCAATCATATCTCCATGGAAGAAGATTTATTGGATCAACATCCGAAATAGGAGGGAGAGATATGATATTACATTCCAATAACTACTATAAAACTCTAACTAGAGAAACTAGTAGATTGGTAAAAGTTTGTTAAGGAGATGCTGATAAAACCACTCACTAAGGGGGAACTAAAGCTACATTGAATATAGGTTTATTTTGACTCTTGCTATCATTGACCTTGAATTTGTATGGGACTTTTTTGTTACTCTTATTTATTGTTTTTGATATACTTGTGTACTTGAGTTTTCCCATTGAAATTAATTTGACTTCTCTTTCCTTTAGTGTATGACATAACTCAGTGAAGAAAGAGAATATTTTAAACATTATTGATTCATGAAAAGATGGTAGAAGACTCCATTTGAAGAGATATTGTAACTCTTGATCAACCATGGGGATAGTCATCTTAGCCAAGATAGTTTTATATTAAAGAACATAATCTATGAGATGCTCATTTGACCTTTGTTTTTGTTGTGCAACTTGGGCATATAAAACCTTATCACCAATGTTAATTCTAAAATTACCTAGGAATATATCATCTAAAGGATTGAATGTGTTGATTAACTGATTCAATAGACTATAGAACCATTGTAAATCATAATCCTTTAGACTTCATGGAAATAGCTACGTAATTAGCTAGTTATTTAGCACATAGTTCAAGCATGATATGTGAAAATATCACAAATGTGTCTCCAGATCACCCTTGACATCATATAGAGTAAGCTTGAGTTAAATAAAACATTGTGGAAAGGGTATATAAGCAATGTGATGTGTCAATGGTGTATGTAGTAGAGCAAAAGAATCCAAAGCCTATATAGGTATAGAGTGTTAGGGCGTGGAGCTAAAAGCTTCACCAAGGAGCATACTAAAACAGGTTCGGGTCTACACAGACGCCGGCATCGGTCAGGAGCAACCGACGTTGGTCAGTAGCAGTTGCAGAGGCACCGACGTCGGTAGTAGGGTTGACCGATGATGGTCACAGGCGAACAGGCAGGAACTGACGTCGGTTACCTGTGTGTCCAAAAAGCGATTTCCGAGGACAGAAGCGAGTGTTTGCATGATGAGTTTGAGTTGTAGTCTCAAGATTGCATCTCTATTATTAGCAATATTATTTTTAGAGCCCTTGTTGAAGAGACTTAACTATTTGTTGTAAGAGCATGCTCAAGTTTCCTATTTCTATATGTAGGAAAGATCTTCTTAGCTTAGTATGGTAAGAGAAGAGTGTAAAACTGTAATAGTAGAACATTGTGAATGTTTGAAGGACAGTACAGAGTTGCATCAATCCAGGTTGTTGGATTTGAGTGTACTTGAGAGAGAGCTCTTGAGGAATAGAGATCTAGTGAGAGATCTTGTGTGCATCTAAGAGAGGTGTGGAAGAACGAAGTTTCTTCATTGTATTCCTATTGTAAAGAGTTTCAATACAAGTTTTTAGGGTGTTTTCTTGTATATCTTGTTCTGTGCTATTTATCATTTCAGTTACTTATCTATCTGATTTATTTCCACGTTTATTGCTTTCACAAGTGTAATCTATTGTTGGTTTGATCCCCCAACAAGTGGTATCAGAGCCTTGGTTACAGGTTACAGGTTACAGGTTACAGGTTACAGGTTGCTCACAGGGGTTTCTGCAGGGATTTCTATTTGAGTGGGAGAAGCAATGGCAGAAGAAAGTAAGTTGAGAATGGAAAAGTTTAATGGCAAGAACTACCAACATTGGAGAATGTAGATAGAGGACTATCTGTATCAGAAGGATCTCTACTTACCATTAGGTGGGATAGCAAAGAAGCCCAAGGACATGGAGGATGAAGAATGGGAAGTTCTTGACAGAAAGGCTCTTGGGTCTATAAGACTTAGTCTGGCCTCCACTGTGATATCTAATTTGTCACAGGCAAAAACAATGGTAGAGTTGATGACTACGTTAGCAAATATGTATGAAAAACCCTCAGCTTCAAATAAGGTATATCTTATGAAGCAGTTATTTAATTTGCATATGAATGAAGGTGGATCTATTTCTACTCATCTGAATGATTTCAATGGAATTGTTAATCAGTAAAGTTCTGTCAATATTGTATTTGAAGATGAAATAAAAGCTCTTTTGATATTATGTTCTTTGCCTGAAAGCTGGCATGGCTTAGTAATGGCAGTTTCTAATACTGCATCTGCATCAAATATTTTGAAAGTAGAGGATGTTGTTAGTGTTATCTTGAATGAGGAAATACGCAGGAAAAGCACAGAAGAGACATCTGGGAATGCTTTAAATTTTGAGAGCAGGGGAAGGCAAAAAGAAAAGAGCAAGAGGAGATCAAGATCTAAGTCTAAGGTGAGAGGAAGATCCAAATCTAGGAATGGCAGGAAGCCACAATGCTGAAACTGTGGAAAGATGGGGCACATAAGCAGAGATTGCTGGTCAAAGCCTAAGGAGGACAATCAGCATGAAGGAAAGGAAGAAGCCAAGGTTGCAGGTATTGCACAAGATGCTTTAATTTTCTCTTTGCATAATAACATAGAATCTTGGGTATTAGATTCTGGTGCATCTTTCCATGCTACCCCTAACAGAGAGTATTTTAGTGACTATATCCATGGAGATTTTGGAATAGTGTACTTAGGGGATGATGAGCCTTGTAAGATTACTGGCAAAGGTAAAGTGCAGCTGAAGATGCAGAATGGAAACACATGGGTGTTGAGAGATGTGATGCATGTTCCTAGTTTGAAGAGGAATTTGATTTCTGTAGGTAAGCTAGGTGATGAGGGTTGTACAGTAACTCTCACAACAGATTCTTGGAAGGTGACCAAGGGTGCACTAGTTATGGCCAGAGGTAAGAGAGAAGGTACTCTCTATTTGTGTAATTGTGTTACTAACAAATCTCCTTCAGTTTTATCTACTTCAGATGTGGATTGTAAATTGTGGCACTCAAGGCTTGGCCACATGAGTGAGAAGGGGATGTCAATTCTTAAGTCTAAAGGTATGCTTTTAGATTTGAAAAGTATGGATCTAGAATTTTGTGAGCATTGTGTATTTGGAAAATAGAAAAGGGTTAGTTTTCTCAAGACTGGGTTTACTAAGAAAAGGCAGAAGTTACAGCTTGTTCACACAGACGTGTGGGGACCGGCTCAGGTAGCCTCTATTGGTGGATCATGGTACTATGTTACATTCATAGATGACGCCACAAGAAAGGTATGGATCTACTGTACTAAAAAGAAATCTGATGTTTTTGAGACTTTTAAGTTTTGGAAGGCTATGGTTGAGAATGAAACAGGCAGAAAATTAAAGTGCCTGAGATCTGATAATGGCGGTGAGTTTTGCAGTCTTAAGTTCAAATTGTATTGTTATACACATGGAATCCATAGGCAAAGGATGGTTCCAAGGACACCTCAGTAGAATGGTATTGCTGAAAGGATGAACAGAACTATCATGGAGTGTGCAAGATGTATGAGATTGCATGCAGGGTTGCCCTTAGAGTTTTGGGCAGAAGCAGTTGACACCGCAGTGTACCTGATTAATAGAGGACCCTCTATAGCTCTGGATGATGGAATTCCAGAAGAGGCATGGACAGGTAAAAAGGTAGATCTCTCATATCTCAAAGTTTTTGGTAGTGAAGCCTTTGTGCACATAGATAAGGAAAATAGAAAGAAGCTTGATCCTAAGTCTATGAGGTGCACATTTATAGGCTATGGCTCAGATGATTTTGGTTTCAAATTTTGGAATCTAGGAACTAACAAGGTAATCAAGAGTCGTGATGTTGTTTTCAATGAAAGAGTGATGTACAGTGATCAGATAAGGAAGCTGGATCAATCTGGGCAGAGCAATAGTGAATTGGATGAAGTTATGGTCCAAAATGAGCTCATGGGAAAAAGAAATAATCACTTGCAGGAAAACACAGAGACCGACGTCGACAGGTTAGGAACCGACGTCGGTAGTACAGAAATCGATGTCGGTCATATAGAGACTGACGTTGGCAGACCAGGCACCGACGTCGGCCAGGAAGAACTGGCGTCGGCAAGTAACAGGTCTACAGGTGGCTGAGGTCGGTCACTGTCAAAAAATTTGGGTGGACAGATTGTTGAGAATGAGTCCAAGACACCCATCAGGAGGTCTAAAAGGGTAAGTAAGCCTCTAATTAGATATTCTCCTTCCTTATATTATTTATTGCTAACTAATGGTGGAGAACCAGAGAGTTTTGAAGAAGCATTACAGGTGGAGTCCAGGAGTAAGTGGGAGCGTGGCATGGTTGAGGAGATGGAGTCCTTAAGAGAGAACCAAACATGGGATTTGGTTGAATTTCCAGCTGGTAAGAGAACACTAAAGAATAGATGGACCTACAGGTTGAAGGAAAGTGAGGATGGACAGATGCGATATAAGGCCAGATTAGTAGTGAAAGGATTTGCACAAAAGCCAGGCATTGACTTTGGTGAAATTTTTTCTCCAGTTGTTAAAATGACTTCAATAAGGGTTGTATTGTCTTTGGTTGCTTTTGAGGATTTGCATCTCGAGCAGCTAGATGTTAAGGCAGCATTTCTTCATGGAGATTTGGATGAGGAAATCTATATGGAATAGCCAGAAGGTTTTGAGGTCAAGGGTAAGGAGAAGTTTGTGTGCAGGTTGAAGAAAAGCTTGTATGGCCTCAAGCAAGCTCCAAGGCAATGGTACTTGAAATTTGATAGGTTTATGACTGAGCATGGCTACAGTAGGTGTCAATCGGACCATTGTGTGTATTTCAAGAGATTTGATAATGGTAGATATATTATTCTATTGTTGTATGTAGATGACATGCTGGTTGCAGGGTCTCACATGCAGGATATCTCTGAGCTTAAGGAGAAGTTAGCTCAAACATTTGCTATGAAGGATTTGGGAGCAGCTAAGAAGATCCTTGGCATGAGCATTAGGAGAGACAGGAAAAATCACAGGTTGATATTGTCTCAAGAAGATTATGTGAACAAGGTGTTGGAGAGGTTTAATATGCAGGATGCAAAACCGGTAAGTACACCTATGGCTGGACATTTTAAGTTAAGTAAAGAACAATGTCCCAATTCACATGATGAGGTAGAGTACATGAGTAAGGTTCCATATTCTTCCGTAGTAGGGAGTTTGATTTATGCAATGGTGTGTACTAGACCAGATATTGCCCAAGCAGTGGGAGTAGTAAGTAAGTATATGGCCAATCCAGGTAAGGAACATTGGAAAGCGGTTCAATGGATCCTTAGATATCTGAGAGGAACCAGTAGCAAGCATTTGTGCTATGGAGGTTTAGATACTTCTCTACATGGTTATGTAGATTTAGATATGGCAGGGGATTTGGATGGCAGAAGAAGCACCATAGGTTATGTTTTTACTGTAGGTGGAACGGCAGTTAGTTGGATATCTAAGTTGCAGAAGGTTGTTGCCTTGTCAACTACAGAAGCAGAGTATATTGCAGCCATAAAAGCTAACAAGGAGATGATATGGATGACACGGTTCATGGAAGAGCTTGGAAGGGAGCATGGGAGTTGCAGATTGTATAGTGATAGTCAGAGTGCAATCCATTTGGCCAAGAATTCAGCCTTTCATTCAAGAACCAAGCACATACAGCTAAGGTACCACTTCATACGGCAGGTATTGGAAGATGGTGAGTTGAAGTTGGAGAATATCCATACAGACAAGAATCCTGCTGATATGCTAATAAAGCCAGTTACGAAGGAGAAGTTGAATCTTTATTCAAATTCTATTGGTCTTCATGATTGAGTTGAAGATGGAGGAGCTAGAAGATGTTGCTGTACAGGTTGGTGCAGCTGGTTTATCTCCAAGTGGGAGATTGTTAGGGTGTGGAGCTAAAAGCTTCAACAAGGAGCATACTAAAAGAGGTTTAGGTCTACACAGACATCGACTTCGGTCAGGAGTGATCGACGTCGATCAGTAGTAGTTGCAGAGGTGCCGACATCGGCAGTAGGGTCGGCTGACGACGGTCACAGGTGAACAGGCAGGAACCGACGTCGATTACCTGTGTGTCTAGAAAGCAATTTCCGAGGACAGAAGCGAGTGTTTGCATGATGAGTTTGAGTTGTAGTCTCAAGCTTGCGTCTCTATTATTAGCAATATTATTTTTAGAGCCCTTGTTGAAGAGGCTTAACTATTTGTTGTAAGAGCATGCTCAAGTTTCCTATTTCTATATGTAGGAAAGATCTTCTTAGCTTAGTATGGTAAGAGAAGAGTGTAGAACTGTAATAGTAGAACATTGTGAATGTTTGAAGGAGAGTACAGAGTTACATCAATCCAAGTTGTTGGATTTGAGTGTACTTGAGAGAGAGCTCTTAAGGAATAGAGATCTAGTGAGAGATCTTGTGTGCATCTGAGAGAGGTGTGGAAGAACGAAGTTTCTTCATTGTATTCCTATTGTAAAGAGTTTCAATACAAGTTTTCAGGGTGTTTTCTTGTATATCTTGTTCTGTGCTATTTATCATTTCAGTTACTTATCTATCTGATTTATTTCCACGTTTATTGCTTTCACAAGTGTAATCTATTGTTGGTTTGATCCCCCAACAAGTAGAACCATTGTAAATCATAATCCTTTAGACTTCATGGAAATAGCTACGTAATTAGCTAGTTATTTAGCACATAGTTCAAGCATGATATGTGAAAATATCACAAATGTGTCTCCAGATCACCCTTGACATCATATAGAGTAAGCTTGGGTTAAATAAAACATTGTGGAAAGGGTATATAAGCAATGTGATGTGTCAATGGTGTATGTAGTAGAGCAAAAGAATCCAAAGCCTGTATAGGTATAGAGGCACCTTTATAAAGATGTATCACCTTTGATTAAAGAGATCTTATCTCTTACACAAGAGTTAGCACATCAAGAGACAAAAATGTATTAGTTGTAGCTAGTGGTATAGGGGCAGGTTGGGATACTATAGGGGATTGTTAAGACATAGTTTCTCTCATAGTGTCATTTATAATTGGATGCTCTAAAGGAATGGAAAACTCAACTTGTTTAGCCTTTTTGATTTCCAAGATAGATTTTATAATAAGAGTAATATCTTAGGGTTGGTCCCTGAGTCTTTCTCAAAAAATTTGTAGGATCAAATCATTGTTGAGGACAACTTCATTATTAATAATTGATGAAAGCTGATTAAGAGTCTGATGTAGTGGATCATGAACATCAGTGTTTGTATCATCATTATTATTTTCATATTTCTCTTTGTCAAAATTATCCTCATTGAAATTGGTGCAATCTAGACATGTAAAATCTATAATAGGAACTTGAGTTGGTTGTTTATCCATGGTATATGGTCATGTTGAGGGAATTTGGGTGAATTTAAGAGGGTTGTCACTAAGTCTTGCAATTCATATTTAAGGAAGAGATGTAAGGAGCTTAGGTGGCATAAATAAAACAACTTGAATAATGGAATAAAATATTAAACCAATATAATATAAACAATAAACTGGGATATGCATAAAAAATATACAAAGTTCACAGACATGTAAGGTGATACCTTAAGAAGAAAATAGGAGCTAGTACATACAACTAGGGTTTTGAAATGAAAATATTTTTAAAATTACTATGAAATTTCAAAATTTGATGCTAATTTCTAATTTAAATATGCATGTAACAAATCAAAAAATTATTTAAAAATTCTTGATTTTAAAGGACCTAGTCTATGCAACTACGAGTTTGAAGGAAAAAATAATATTTTGAAATTACTATGGAATTTTAAAAGTTGATATTAGTTTATAATTTAAATATGATAGTAAAAAATCAAAAAAATATAAGAAAAAACTAGGAAAATACCAGGACCTAGTATGGGAAACTAGGGTTTGAAAGAAAATTATTTTAAAATTACTACAAAATTTTAAAATTGAATGCTAATTTATGATTTTATTATGAAAGTTAAAAATCATAAAAATATAGGAAAAATTAGTAGGAAATTTACCTTAAGGTTTCTAGGGTTTTTATGCACAAATGAATTAAGTCAGGTTTACTGAATGATTTAATAGTTTTGGGAATATTGGTGTATTATTCCTAATTTAGTTAAAGGTCTAGAGTAATAAAATTAGTAAGTAAATATGTAATAATTAACCTAATTTTTTTTATAATTTGATTGTAATTTGAATCTTTCTAAAAATAGTAATAAGGGAAAGAAAATAAGACTTAACTAAAAACTAACTGAGATGGTTATTGCAAGGTTTGAAAGTCACTATGCAAAACTAGGACACTATCACAAATCAGGATCTGGACTTCATCTATTGATTGGAAAGTACCAAAATAAGACACCCTATGGTTTATAATTATAGTCTTCATGGTACACTTTTTCTTAGGTGGTCTTATCTTTCTAGGTTTTGTTTATTGTGTCAGTGTGAGCATGCCTATGAAATTTCAACTATTGGATGTTTGCAGAACTCCCTATAGAGTTGATTTAGTCTTCAAATCCTAGACTCCATTGTGCCTTGAAATTTTTTGAGATAAATGGGGGTTTAGTGTGTATAATATACACTAAACATGTATCCACACCCTTTATGTGGACACGCTACCTACATACTAATACTCTGAAGAGGGATCAAGCCATATGTAATTTTCCCACTTGATGTGCTTTGTGCAATAGTGTGTATGAAGATGAAAATGCTAAAAATAAGTGTGATTGAGGTGGTTATGGAATGGTGTAAGGGTTTGAATAAGCATTTAATAGTATTAGTTGGTTATATGCAGAGAATAGGGAATATTGCCTTAGTAGTCTTGCTTGTATTCTTGCTTGCTTTGTGAGATTTTCAAATCCTTTCCAAATGAACTTTGAATGGTATTTTATAGGGATTTATTGGTCATGGGTTGAATGTGATCACATTAGGCTGATAAGAATAAGGATAAGAACTATAAGGAATTAACCATTGGAGGAAAAATTCCCTTGGATAGGAGCATTGAAAGTGGACACTAGAGGGCTTGGTGTTATAGTCCAAGTTGGGCACTATAGTCTTGAGCTAACATGACTTAGGGGATAGATTTTTCATGGAAAGAGTAGTCTAGTTGAGCTGGGATCAGGTTTGAAATGCCATGGATGATTGGGAATCAGTGAAAAGATGCCTATGAATGTCATGAGAGCAATTAAGAGAGACCTATGGGTTGGGTGTCATTAGTCACACTCAAGTTACCAATTTTTACATTTTATACGACTACAAATGTAGTCATTGAGTTACACTCCCAAATCAATTTACTAGTGATAGGTTTATGATTTTCTTTATTTGGTGAGTATTGAGTTAGACTAGTATTGTTTGTGATCCAATTCAACATTTCACCCAAACCTATATGCAACTATCTAGGTCTCTTATATCATCATCTTGAATATCCTTTCCTATATCATATCACCTTATGCATTCTAACATTATCCTTTTGACTTGTATATTTTTATCTTACCTCATCTCATCTTATCTTCTCTCATCACCTCTCATCCTAATCATATCCTAGTATAGTCTTATATATATATATATATATATATATATATATATATATATATCACCTCATCTCTTCTTCAACTAATCTAGTCTTGATTATTCTATCCTATCCCTACCATAGTATTCCATTTTCCCCCATAACCTAGTCATACCCTATCCTTGTTTAGTCATACTATATTGCCACATCATCATTCTTACCCTTTATTCTACCTAGATCATATCCTTATCTTGTATCTTGTCCCATCCTTTAGTCTTACCCTAGTCATCCTTACACCATACATTCTTATGTTGTATAACCTAAATCATCTCATATATCAACATCTTGTACATTTTTAATCATCTTGTAATCTTTATCTACTTTACCTATCATCATATCTTATACATCCCTATCTTCTATATCCTTATCCATATTATATGTCATCATATATCATTTTCTTCATCCTTCCTCTTGTATAATATTCTATATCTTACACATCTTATCATCCCATCTTAGGAATTTCCTAATCTAGTTTTACCTTAACATCCCCATATTTCTCTATAACCCTATCTAGCCTTGTTTGATCATCTATCCATCACATTTTTAATCCTTCATCCTACATATTTTTCTAACTTATCCCATCTTGTACTTATACTATATCAGCATAATTACATCTTATTATCCTATTTAGTCTCCTTAATCATCATCTCATATTAAATTCTTAATCATTTTATATATATTTATTTTATACATCCTTATCTTATAATTATCTTGCATTTTTTATATCTTAATCTAGTCTTACCTAGTATAGGTAGATCTAATATTAATTTGTCTTGCCTTTTATCCTACCACACATCTAGATGGATTTTTAGGTCACATAATTGTCTAACTGATACTCACCATAACCCTAATAATCATTATATCACCACCATTATACACTTATCCTAATCTCAATCCCTTAATCCTTAATCCATAAATTTATTCCCATTATATCCATCCCACCTTGAGTAAAATGGTCTAATTTTTGATTTAGTGTTTTTATTGTCATTACATATCATCCTATCACTCTAATCCACCTTCATATTTTGTATCACTTATTACTTTATCAAATTTCCTATTCTATCAATACCCTATTAACAACCTATCACTTTATTAGTTTTGATGTAGCATACACTTATCATCAATTTAATTATCTCTAATCTAGTCATATTGCCTATTTATATCTAACACCCATCTAATCATTGTCTTGTTAGTTTAAATCAAAGAAATAGTTGAAACCTAATCCTTTTACTATCTTGAAAATGGTCATTGTTGATAAAACATTAGCATGTATCATGCTATCAATTTGAAATATAATCCTAGGCTGATATCACAATCCATTTAGTCTATCTCATCTTGACCATCACCTGTCATACTAGCTCAATCATTCAGACTTACAATGTCCAAGGACCATATTTTTTCCCAAGCCCTAGTCTAATTTCACATCAACACCATTTTATCATTTGAATACGTTTCATCCATCACCCACTTATTATCTACCCACATGGATTTGGATACAGTCCTTATAGAATAATACCTATTTACCAACAAGGACAAGATCATTTTTTAGGTCCTATAAATGGGTACCTACCTACTTGAAAACCTCAATCCCATCAAGACTAAAGTAACATCCCTTATCCTTAACTATCATAAATCTTCATATACACCTAGATGCATGTTAACCCATTATAGTTAGTCCCATTTTCAATTCATCATAACCATAGTCATAACATCTCATGATATACAAGTGATGAGGTCACCTTATTTCATAAGTATATCTTTGCTAATAATGACAAGTGACTTTTATAGATATTAGAGATGGGTTCCCACCTTATTAGTGATTTCAAGCCCCTAAACCCAAGGTCACCTATAAAACAAGTGCATCATCAACTCTTATCCACATCTAATTTTTTTGATAAACAATCCCATTCTAATCCCCCATCCACTAGTCCTAGTCTTGATCATGACCTTCCTAATTAGTATACTAATAAAGAGATTGAATTATTTAATAAATATATTTTTGCCAACAAAGATTTAGTCCCTTTTGGCTCTTTTAAATGAGTTCCTAACTTCCCATAGGCTTCCACCCCATTCAAATAATATTATCTCTAGTTCATACCCATCCATAATTGAATCATTGATTTACTAATTATAGCTCATCACAAATTCCCCATCCTACTAGCAAAGGGAATCCTAACTTGTCAACCTCATCTAATTCCTATTCATATCCTAAAAAATATCACACACCATCATATCTTAATATCATGACATCACCATCACATTCTTACACTCCTAAATCCAACACTTATACATCCAACACTATAGACAAGCAATATACACCTCTCCCAATATCTATATAAGCCTTATTTTATAAATTAAAGGCCATAGGAATGATTTTTCATCCTTCTACATAACCTATAGATTTGTCCAAACATAATCCTTCATAGTATCACCTAGATCAATTTTATTCATACCATAAAGTCCTTACACATTCCATTTATACATGTCACCCTTTTAAATATTATGTTTAAAATTTAATTGTAATGGTTACATTAAAATTGAGGCTAAATAATTGCATTTACACTTAGGAGTGTACACAAAATGGTATTCCAAGAATCACTTCCTAAGTATAATCAAGCTTCTTCCCTCCTCAACTAAGGTCATGACTCCAATCCTTATCATACCATAACCATACCTAATCAAACCATTATTTTATCCTATTCACATAAAATCCCCCATTTTCACAAATACATTAATCCTAAACCACTCATTTATAAACCCAAGGTGAAGAAGGTACTTGTGTACAATAATCCTATCCAATAGGTCCTCCCTAAAACTACTCTAAAAAAATCATCTATTAAATACATCCCCTCATCAACATCCCTATCAAAGTTATCATCAAAATTTTCATCTACATCCATTAATGTCTAACACCAGCATATGAGTCAAAATCCATGTCATAATCATCATGCCTTACAAATAATAAAACTCATACGAATTTCTATTTATTTGAGGATGTATTTAATTTGAATGTCAACTAGTCAAGAGTCATGACTCTTAATCTATCTCAGGATGATGAAATAATAACACAATTCTTAGAACCTTTATCATTCAAAGATCATCAATCTAGATATGACTCAAATTTAGATGCTAATTCTCAAAATAGTCTTATTGATCCTTTTGAGATTATTTACACTTTCTATAAGGTTGAGGTTGGGTTTCCTAGTATATTTTATAAGGATATGTTTCCCATCAACCCCTTAATCCACACCTTTTACCAGACATCCCTAATCATATACCTTTTTCCACCAATCCCTCCATCCCACTCTATGAATTGGATAAAATAGAAAATTCATCATTGGATTACCTTTAACATGAAATCTCATGTGCTAAATATATAAGGATCTAAGACAATAATTTATTAATAAAGACAAATAATCAAGTTAGATATGATAAAAAAGTAATCAATAAAATTCAAGAAATTTTTCATAATCATCCAAGTCAAAATGTGTCATCCATTAGTAAAAATATATTTTAGGTGATAGGGGATCATCCAAGTCAAAATAATCATCCTTTAACTCTAAAGTCAAATACCCCTGGTGAAGCCCATTTACAAGAACTAGGTGTAATAAAAATCCAAACCAAGTTATCAAACTAAGAATTCATCATGGCACCAATTACCACATAAGTTAAATAAGACAAAAGTAATGTGTCTGATAATCCTTCTAATATTTGGATCAAATATCAAATAATTCAAATAGTCTTGGATTCATTAACTTTGATTTACATATGGCATGAGTCAAAAATATTCCTTCCACCATATATAATGGTGTGTGTAACTATTAAACCCCATTTCCAATCTCCTCCCAACCACATTATTCATCATCCTATCACCAATCCACATCCTCTACCTCACTATCAAAACCATCCAATTTCATCCATTCCACACATCACTTTTCTGGACAACATCATCTCTCGTAGGGGTTACAAAGACACCTAGTCTAAATATATGGAGGGGTCCCAATAAATATTTAATGAAGGTCACAAGAACATTAATATATCTAGAATTGACAACATTATCTCAATATCACACATCTCTAGAATGGGGTTTAGTTGAAATATCAAGAAAGTGTTTACATCTTGTATCTCACCTACCTCTAATAAATCAAGATGTCATTAAAAATGTCAAAAAAAATTCATTCATCCATTGGTGAAAAAAAATACTCTGGTGCCTTGGGCAAGTACCATGATAAAAACTAGTTTATGGCATCATGGTTAAATAATCTATTGTTCACACTATACCTAAATTCTTTGGGTAAAATCCATTTCATTCACATAATATCATTCCATGAAATTCATCTTTATATTATCCCTTTGTCCATTATTTATACCCATCACATTCCATCATATCATGCATCTTATTTTGTCCATAATTTCCTCTCATATTTAACTTCATAAGGACATGGAATATGTCTTGAGAAATTATATGGAGTCATCTTGGTATATCCTCCAATGGACACTTGAGAAACTAGATATATGGTTCCTTCACGATGTGGTCATTGGTGATCCCTAGTCCATTTTTCCTTGGTCCTCATCCCCTTTTAACATCACCCTCATATTTTTTTCATCCCATCCATTATTACATCCATCCTTATCTTGATTTTTAGTCTTGGTATTTTATTTTTTAGTAACCCACTTTTTATAATATAAATACATATTCCAAAAAAAACCTAAAAATTGAAATATTCCAAAAACCTTAAATTTTTTAAAATTCATAAAACCCAAAACATCTAAGTTGACTTATCTTTTATCATCTTGTAATATGCCTTACATATCCTATATCCTAAGTTTTCCATGTCATCCTACCTTATCTTATGTCTTAACACTCTTATCATTTTTTCATCTTGTCGTGTCTTATGTCCTAATCTTGACATCCAAGTCATTATCTTTAACCTTATCCTAATCCAATTCACTAGTATACTTTAACTCCATACCCTTGTCCAAGTATATAACCTTAATCTAAATTCACATCATCATGAACAACATCATCCAACTTATCACCTAATCACTCATCCCATCAACTCTCATCAAGACAAAAAATAAGACAATAATAACAACATATATCTATGTAGATACTTATGTATATTACTTGTATGTTCTATGTTATTTTACTTACCTATGTGCATGTGTGTTTATTTTCTTGTCTATGTTTATTAGTCTTTTAATTAGTCTTGCATCACATCTCTTTCATCATGGGTGCAATGTATGAGGATGCTATGATGGAGCTAAAAAAACTATAATGATTATTTTGGGTACCCTATGCAAAGTTTATCATTTTCCCCCTTTTATAATCATGCACTTTATCATAATGTCATCTTGGTCATACTAATATCATGGAACATACTACCTAGTTATATATTTACATTAGATTGCTTAGACTATGATGAGCATTATTATAGAAATTATGGCTTGATAATGGATTACACTCATCATTTCTCCAATCATCTATCACCTGTCATAACATCTAACATCCCATATCTAATCATGTATCCTAGTCCCTTATCTTTAAGATGATCATCCAAGTCCACTCATCTAGTATCCAGTCATTCCTCTAAGTCCTTTATCATCACGTATACATCCTATAGTCACTCATATATCATCTCTCTAGTATAAAAAAATCATCACACCTAAAATATATCTAAAAACTAACATATCTAACAATCATCATTATCCTAATTTTTTTATCCATCATTGTCATTCTCTTATCTAGTTTAAACTACATAGGCCTGAGGTCTTTTCAAACTATGTAGGTAGTGCTTAGTCACATAACATGTCTAATGTCACCTTATCCACTCCTATTTCCCCATCATTCCTCATCACATATATTTTGTCCTTAATAATCCTCACATCCTACATTATTCAAATCCTTGAGACAAAATATCATCAATCAATTATTCAATTGATCAATCACAACTCTAAAATTATCTTCCCAATCTTCCCATTCAATCATCCATGCTTGTTGATTAGGCCCAAAAAATCACAACATCCATCTTTTCTTCCACCAGTCATCCATTATCATTGATTGGTCAATTCATTATTTAAAATTTATGATTTCCTCCTTGGATTGGGGCATGACTAATTATATAACTTTATTATCATATCTCACTACCTTACATGTGTCCTTGATAGGTGCATCATGATATTAATCCCATTATGGTTTATTAATTTGATTCATTGAAGTCTAACTCTTCCCCTTTAACTTTTAGTTAGTCAATCATATCATTCATTCTTTATCACCTCTATCATATTTATTGACTTCTACTTTGATCTACACTCATAATTCCATTGTCTTATTTTAGTTTGATTCTCTCCCATCATGTATCCTTACTTGGGATATCCTAAAATCTCATGGACTTTATCATCTTAGTCCATAACTCTCCCTAACATGTGTCCTCACTTGGGGTACATCTAAATATTTTGTTCTTATCTTATCATCATCATGTTATGATTTATTACCACTTGGGATGTGTTTATAATCATGACATAGTTGTGTTTCACTCCCATGCATATGTTTTTTCAAGGGACATCATCACTTTATATATCACTGCTCATATCACATTCATTTTATTTATCATTTATCTCACATATAAAATCTAAACCCCTTAACTATCCATCATATCTCTCCCCTTCTTTCTTCTTTTTTATTGGTCATCCAAGTCCTTCCTCCCCACATGTCCCCTTGAGGGGGAATCATGTGTCCAATAACATCATTTTTTAACATTCACCCATGAGTGTCTTTATTATTTGAAAGATCATTACTCTTTATACTTAATTTATTCACAATACCCTTTCAAAGATGGGAAAAATGTATGCATCTAAATTTTTTTCCTCATCCCACATCATTAATATTATTATTACTTGACACTAATTTCATCTATCTCATTTAATCTCATTTAATTTTTTTTTAATGTCACCCCTTTCAGTCATTTTTATATTATTCCCCTTCTTCATTCTTCATATACTAACCTTAAATTCCCCATATGTAAATTAATCCTTCTTATAATATGTCATTTATCTTCTAATCTTATCCTAACCCAACTTATCCATTATATTATGAATTTTAATTTCACGACCCACCTACTTACCTAATTCTACACTTTTCAATAAGACTAACCCATACTCCTCACCTAACCCTTCTTATAAACTAATCTAACCTACCCTTAATCCTTATTAATTCCCACAATGTATTTTATAGCTCTCCAACTCTAAAATATTATTCCATTCTCTACATCCTCTCTATAAACCTCTAAATATAAAGGCTTATTAGGAATTTGAAATTCCTAAATAATCTCCCTCCCTTATATCTATTTAAACCCACTATCTCCTTCCATTATGGATTGAGTGGAATGTGCATGAAATATATTAAGCCAAAATCCATCCAATAATCTTCTCAAGTCCATAATCCTCTAATAATCCATTATCTATGAGTTAAATTATCAAGCCAATGTCATGCTAATCATAAAATCAGAGTCTAATATATCCATCCAATACTAAATATAATAATATTTAATTTTAGACTTGTTCTTATTTTAATCTTGTTTGGAGCATTAAATTTATGAAGATATAGGCATAATGAAGTTATAATATTTTCATTTTAATTTCATTTTTATTTAATTTATCTCTAAATTAGAGGTATGCTAAAATTTTGTGTAGGAAATTGATAAGTTTTTATAAATAAATCCATTTTACACAAAAATTTTGCATTACAAATTGTAAGGATATAAATGGTTCAATCAAACTCCAGGCTAAAATGACTCCTATTGCATCCAAGATTCCATAAGATAAACTTTTTCCCTCTAGGATAAGATCTAAACAATAATTCCTCCAAATATATACTTAGGGAAGAATTGTGACAATAGAAATTGAAAATGAATGGTCCTCTCTATTGGATTGAAATGGTGGCTTGTATTATAATGATGAATGACTGTAATCCATTCTAGATATTTAGCTAATAATATAAGCCAACTTGATTTAGTCCTAAATGGGTAGACTAACCTCAAATTAGGTAAGCCAAGATAACTTAGTTGTGAAGTGTGTACCTAAGCATTTAGGAATACATCAATTTGATCGATGTAATTGGGATGGAGAGTATAATAGTTATAACTTCATCAAACAAGATGACACAGTTGGAAAATATAACTCTTGGTATAGTTAAAGGATAATAGATGGAAGGAGAAATGTTAGGGAATCATATATAGGGAATACATAATGGATATGGGAATTATAAATAATAAACAATGTCTCTCACAAAGTATCATCAGTATTCCCACCCCTTTCTTGGTTCACCCCTAAAGGCATGTACTAAGAGATATTAAAACTTGATAGGTTATTGTAAGATAAAAAGTGTTAATAAATGATAAAATTTAAAAATATTATGTGTAAAAATATACCCCACCTAAATCTCATCATGTGTCACTGGAGTGTTACATGGGATAGTGTTTTGGGAAATAACATAGCAACACATTAAATAAGATAAACAAATTAGTAGATAGAGAAAAGTGAAATTAAATGGAATGATTTAAAATATCATATACATACCTTGAATTACCTTTATCACTCAATTTTCTATGTTGTATTGATAGTATTAGTCATGGAGGGAACAATAATTGCATTGGACAAACCCTAGGGATATAAATCTAGAAATCAAAACTAAAAAATATAGGAAAGTAAAGGTAAATTAAAAACTCAAAAAATGGATTTAATAATTGGGAAATTAGTAAGTTGGGTTGATAAAGGCTAGGTTAAAATTAAAATACCAAGGAGAAAGAATAAGAGAGAGTAAATCATGTAACTAAAAAAACCAAGGCTATTAAATGACCAAAAAACCAAAAAAAAACATCCAAACTAATAAAAGTAGTAATCCACATCAAACTTAAGGATTCAAGAAATAGAATAATGTAATCAACATTAATGGGAGAGAATTAAAAATCCATACTTAATCAAAGATGGAAAAATAAGAATAAATTAGTGCAAACAACATCCGTGAAAGATAATCAACAATCCATACTTGGTTAAAGATGGAAAAAGTGAACACATAGGTACAAAAATCATCTATGAAAGATAAGTAACAATTCATACTCAATCAAATATGGAAAAAGAGAAGAAATAAGTACAAACAACATTGATGAAAGAGAAGTAACAATCCCTACTCTATAAAATATGGGAGAAGATAAAAAATAGTGAGAGAAATCTTAAGGTTTCAAACATAACTAAGAGAGATCCAAAAAAGATAAGGAAAAATACAAGAGATCTTCTCACAACAAATCAAAGATATAACTTTTATTATAATGATAGATAGACAAAAACTATTGGATTATGAACATGTCAAAAACGTTAGAAATATAGAATGTAGAGAAATAATAATGAAATAAAGATAGAATTAAACTTTAGAGAACACAATAGAATAGAGATATAGATTTAATGTGGTTCACCTAATATGGGCTACATCCACACATAAACTACCAATCTTTATTATTTAGTCTAATAAATAAAGGGAAAAACTTGAAATACATCCACTACAATATCCTCTTCACTCTCACCCAATTCCACCTGATTACAATTCCCTCATATCAAAGGAGGCTTAAAACCTAGGTAAAAAATGTACTAACTTAAGTTCTACCATTAGATTAAAAACCTAATAGTAAATAGTCTAGATTAACTATGAAATTACAATATTTTATAATGCATTTTTCAAAAAAAATTGCTTCAGGGGTGCTTCCCCTAAACCCTTGCTAGGAGGGGATCCAAAATAGGTCACCAACCCATAGACTCCCATGGTGACCCTAGTGGGGGGTGGGGGGGTGGGGTTGGTGTTTCCCCCCTACACCCCCTATCAAGAACTGGGAATTAAAATAAGATCAAGCTCCACCATCCAATAGAAAAGAGATGAGGGATAAGGAAAATAGAAATTGGGAAATGATTTAGGAATAATCCTACCTATCAAGGGGGAAAATGAAATGTGTGGTGGGGGAGATAGGGTGACACCAAGGTGAAACCATAATATTTATCACAAATAAGACACTCTAATCAATGTGTTAATACTATTAAAATTTTGACAATAATGACCTAGAGAGTTTGACCTAACCATGTACATTTAGGATAACTAATTAAGTATAAGTATCATCCCATGAAGGCTAGTGTATAGGAAAAGTAAAATAGACCCACCTTCCTAAAACATGTTCCCCATTCTTTAGAATCCCTTATAGATCTATCAGTTTCCTATAAAAATTGGGTACTTATGTGATGAAGTATATGGAACTAAATAGTATATGATAATGAGGCCTCATATCCTATTCTACTATTCCACCACATTGTAATTGACCTTGGTTATATTGTTAGGCCAACTATGGATTTTAAGATTCAACTAGGATAAGGGATGTGAAAAGTAAATATCATGTATTTTGGTGTCAATTGAATTTTAAGATTGTTATTTCCCTTTCATTATTGCCTTTTTCTTGCATGATGTGGACTTTTAATTTTATGTATTTTTTATTCCTCTTCCATATGGATTCAGAGATCTAAACATGGGTGTAAAAAAATGACAATCACAAGAGAGCTTAGACTCAGTGTCTAGAGGAGAAAATTGAAGGTACATAGTGTTAAAGGCTCATAGACTTGCATGTTAGACTAAAATATAATCTTGAAACTAAACTTGGTGTGACAAAAGGGGATAATGAAATATAGGGGTGATGGAAATGAACATAAAATAATTGGGCTATCCCAATCACAAGGAATGTAATAAATATGGTATAATCATAGGTAGGTATTAATCATTATTATAAAAATGGTATCTTTTAATGAAGCCATGAATATAGGTTGTTATAAGCATTTTCATAAAAAACATAAATTATTTGAAATGTATGAAAATACTATTATCTATCATTACCTTATATTTTATGGAAGACACTAAGCTAAAGTTAAGAATAAAGGTAATTTATGAAATGAGCAATTATAAGGAAATTTTGGTCCTATCTAATGTCTTATAATACAACTCATAAATTGGGAATATAAGAGGCGTAATAAATGGCTTTAACAAGGTACATAAAGGGAAAACAAATGAACAAAAAACTTGTGAAAATATAGATGCCTATGAGGCAAGGTTGGGTCCTATCCATGGTCTTACAATAAAAAGTCACAAACTAAAACTCAAGTAAAGACAAAATATAAAAGTGTAGACACTAAAACTAAAGTATATAACACCTCCATCTAGTATACTTTTCAAGTACTTATCATGGTTGTAACCTTTATTTCTTGAGACATTCATGTTGTCAAAAGGATCACATCTACTATCACTTGTGCCTATTACTTATCTCTTAGTCTAAACCTAGGCTATTATAATGACCAAGCCTTCTGTATTGCTCAAAATAATTTCAACCTATTTATTATAATCCTTTGTAATCTTTATACCTTTACTTATTTTCTAACTTCTTGGACAATTATGTCCCAATTGGATGCCTTTCTTGTGCCAAACTAAGTGTCAAGTGCCCTAAAGTCATCAAACTTTCAAATTAAATGTATCAGTATGGTATGCCTGTGTAATTTTATTATAGATATTTCCAAAGGGATTGATATATATAAAATATCAACCCTCATTCATTTTTCACCTATAATATACCTAAAAACTCATAAGGAAACTTACCAAAATCACTCAATCAAGTAGTCAAGTAAAGAAAGCTTCCTTATTTTTTCCTATTTTAATTTTAGTAATAGGTATAGCCCATCTAAAGGTCTAACTTACTGAAATATTAAATCATGAGTCATATTTCCTAAGTTACAAGCTAGGTCACTATTCTACTTACTTTCTACATATTTCACCCTTGTACACACACAAGCCAACATATTAGGGGAGAATTACATTAATTTGAGGTCCTCTTTAGAGTAGTGGATATATAGGTAACACCCAATAATATAGGGGTATTTCAGGTTATCTTGACACTATGATCCCATTAACCCATTTTTTCCAAGGTCGCTATGAATATAAAAAGCTAGGGTTTTAATGGTTTGAAAAGAGTGATAGTCCATGATCAAAATCTGAATTCACCAAAGAGAAGGTGACATAGAACCCAAAATATTCCATGTGGTTTCCTTCAGATATAGAAAGTATTCCATACAAGATACACGAGTCCAAATAAAATAGAAGTCTCAATGCAAATGTCTAAGCTTGATGCAAGTGTCTAAAGCCACAGAGGGTAAATTTCATAGAATCTAACAACTGATCTAGAATCTAGATCTAGTTTCTTTTTATCTTATTTTGATCCATATTTGTAAGTGCATATTAAAATAGATAAGTACTCTTGTTTTTCATTTATTATAATATAAACTAATAGTTATACCTATTATTTTTAATATATCTCAATATTTAAATTTAAAATATTATTTATCTTAATTTATACTTAATTGCTCTATTATAGATCTATTTATCACCCTTGTCTTTAGTTATTTATATATTATTAACCCTATATTTTATTGAACCATCTTAATTTAGGGTTAAACATTTTGTCGGCTTGACCTCTAAGTCTTCCTCTAAAAACCTAGCATGATCTAGGGTTTCAACTTATTTTTATGGATTTTCATATCTAAAAAATTACCCTAGGGTTTAACAATCATTTGGTTATAAATGTTTTGTGTGTAAACACTTGTAATTTCATCATATTCAATTAGTAAATTTCAAAATCCATACAAATCCATTTTAAAATTACTCATGGGAATTTTTACTCATGTTAGTATACTCAAACCCCTCTTTTTTCTCAACCAAATTCGATATGTATTTTTCAAGATTTATAGTTTACTATTTTTAGTAAATATTGACATATAAGGTGAGTTTTATAATTATTTTTAATAAATTATTGGGTTTCATCAAACATAATATTTTATTCAAATCTTATCTCATATATCTTGAATGAATTCTTATTTTATCACAATTATTGATTCTTTATTGGGAATATTCTAGGGTTTTACTTGGGAAGCATTCCACATTGTTTGGCCTATTTTTTATTTATTATAGATCATATTTAAAATTAATTGAAGTTTTTTGTTAAATATGTTGATATAGACAAAATCCTCTTTTTTCAAAAATATTTCACAGAGTTTACAAATTTAGAATTTTATTATTTTTATTAAATTTAGACCTATAGGCCATACATTGTACTTTTATTTCCCTATTCTTTTTGGTTTTTCTTATTTACAAATTTTCCTAAAAACCCTAGTTTAGATTCTAAAATTTCTTATCCAATTAATTTCTAATATTTTATTTTCATTTGGCACATTGTGGTCAACTTGACCCTTGTTCTCCAAACCCTAATTAACCTAAGGTTTCTTGATTTCTTATTTTTCCCACATTTTGATTTCTATTTTTACATTATTCAAAATTTAAGATCAGACTTTATTTTTACAAAAAATCTTGTTAAATATAGATATGTATGCTAAGCATTTTCTCTTCCAATACCTCAATGTAGTCATTGATTATTGTCTTATCTACATTGTTATAAATTTTAAAACCAAAAAATTAGAGAATGATCCTAATAAATATATAACTCAAACTTCTCTTTACCAATATTGTTACAATAATATGGAGCCTATTCCTCCTAACCCTAAGGAGGGTGATAAATACCATCCATCCAACTAGGTCTAAGATATCACTCCTTCAAGGGATAAGTTAGATGGTGTATATGTGCATATTTAATATAAATCACCTAGTATTTTTACTTGTAAAGATTTAAAATATCACAATATAACTATGATCAAGTCAATAAAAACATTAACAAAAAAATAGTTCAAGGCTCACATAATTGGAAAATTAGATTACATACACGCAAAATCTAAAACATGTTAGTGTTAATCATGTGTTTGCATCTTCATCTACCAATGTTGTGCCACACAAGGTTTCTTATCCAAATGAAAATATAAAACATAACACATATAAAACAAGTGATTTAATTATTATATTAAAAGTTACTAAGTGACCAAGTGAAATCTTAATAGAAATGATTTCAGATAAAGTGATAAAATTACCCCCTCCACATTATATCAGGAGATCTAAATACTACTGTGCATATCATATAATTTATGGACATCATACAAATTTTTTTTGGGGTAAAGAAGAAAATACAAATTTGCAAAGGTAGTGGTGATCACTAGAGGAAATTTTAATTAAAAATATTCCCCCTAAATAAATTCTAAAAATATAGATTATGACATAAGAAAACAATGGAAAACACTAAAATTATGACATCAACCCCTGAGTGACATCTCCTTAAATAAAAATATATTAATTATTATTTATTATATAAAACTTACTAAATCTCACTAGTAGATTTTGGCAAATAAATTACTACATGACTAAAAATTTTAGTCACAACTAAAAATGTCTAAATTCTACTAATTTTTTGCAACTCAGCTATAATTGAGTAAATAAATGACTAATTTGGTCATCAACTAAAAAATTATTTAGTCATACAAGTAAAAATGACTAAATAGTTACGCAAATACAAATTAGATGAAAATTAAAAAACATATTTCTAGCAGGAGAGTATTGTGTTTGATTCATTATTCATTGAATATATACTCATTTCTTTGGTTGGTAATTGGCTTAGTTCTAAGGAATTTTGGGTTATAAAAGCTACTTTCATGGGCAATAAAACTTGTTTGGAGAGGACCTAGAGACTACTAAAAAGGTAGGTAAGGAATTCAAAGTTTGCTACAAATAATTTGAAGTCAGCAAGGCCCTCTGTAGTGAAGTCAAATTTGGGTATGCCCTCTATAGTGAATTCAAAGGTAATTCAAAATCATCATTAAATAAAACACAAAATCTATATATTTTTGATTGGAAACTTATAGTAGTTACATAGTAACTAAGTACCAAAACCATACAAGTAGTTTAGGGTTTGGGGGACTATTTTTTCATTACTTTACTCTACTCATTTTGGAGCATATGGGAATTCAACTTGTAACTCAAGTGAAACAACACATTCTTCTAGTCATTAGAATAATTTCATATACTTAAAGTGCACCCAAAAAAACTATAGAATTGGCACTAGGGCTTTTATTTATGAATTCAACCTAAATGCCATTTCCTAATACCTCCATAAAAGTTTGTTGAGCCAACTCTAGTTCATCATGCTCAACATGAAGAACCCCAATGTTATTTAACAATGCAATGGGTACTTCTTCTCTACTCTTCGTTAGAAGAGGCTTTGATATCTTAAAAGAATCTAAGGCTTCATTGGGGTCTGATAATATTAATAACTCACCCATCTTGATAAATGCATGGGCATCACATGTATCTATGAGAGTTACCTTTCTTAAAATTTCCAAAGCCTTCTCTACCTACCCTTGCTGAGCATATATATGGCCTAAAAATTTTAATCTCTCATATTTCTTAGGGTGGACCTCTAGAACCTTTGAAAACTCTTAAGATCTCCTAGCTTCAATTGAATCTATCCACAAAATCCTATGGCCTCTGTATTCCCTTGACTGATGTCATGTAGTCACTACTAGTGGTGTCATTATCACCTTTCCTATGATAAGATTATGCAAGATTATAATATGAATGATATTTCATGAGAGGGTGGTCAGTTGAAATAAGAGCTATCTCAATCAACTGTTCCATAATAAAATGTTGCCCTGTGAATAAAAAATGGTTTGCTAAATGATTCAATGACATTGCACAATATGGGTATAATTCAAGGGCTCTACACATCTTTTCCATTCCTTCATGAACACTACACTTTTCACTAACTATGAGAATATTACAATTAAAAAATGCACAAAATTGACCACATAGATTTATGTAGAGGCAAAACATCATTTCTTAATGCCTCCATAAAAGTTTGTTGAGCCAACTCTAGCTCGTCATGCTCAAAATGAAGAACCCCAATGTTGTTTGAAAATTCAATGGGTAATTATCTACTATTCTTCAAAAGAGACTTTGGCATCTTAAGAGAATTTAATGCTACATTGGGTTCTGATGATATTAATAACTCACCCATCTTGATAAATGTATGGGAATCACATGGATCTATGTGAGCACCTTTATTAAAACTACCAAATCATTCTATTGGTTCTCAAATTTATAGTATGAAAAAACTTAAAAGGATTCCAAGCTTATGATTAGGTTATACAACCAATTTTTCCATCTAATAGAATCAACCCAAGTGGTTAGGATTCTCTACACTTTAGGCTTTGCTTTGCCTATGTGGGTGTTACCTTATATTCACCAATGATTAATTATTCCTCAGATTTATTGGTGACTTCATAGTAGATTAAGGGATTTATGTAATTTTGTCAATTTAATCATTGAATTCACCCTTATCCAAATTTTCATATTATTTGAATTAGAATTTTTTAAAATTCTCTATTCTACTATTACTCCTACTCCTACACAACAAAAAATTAAAATTGGAATTTTTGAATATGATACAAGGAAATGATTTTGGAAAGGAATCAATTAGTGCCTTTCTCAAAAATTAGGTAATAGAATCTATTCATAGAAATATTTATTCTTTATATCTAGTCACAACTCAAATTACTTGGCATGGGATTGTCTATGATTGGCATAGACATGTAAGATTATTATTCCCTGACTCTTCTTAATTATCCAAATTTAATCCTCCAAGTTGTAGTAATATATTTAATGGAATTTAATCCCTACTTAAGGAAATCCAATTAGATAAACCACCAAAAAATAAATGTGTTTTTAATAACTAAACATATATTTGATATCTTAATTTAAATAACAAGGAGAAACAAAAATGGAGATAACCAGATAAAGTATAACATGAATATTCAACAAGAAATTGAGAACTAGATATATGGCACTAAATAAATGTGGTTTTATTTTGTTGATATATCTTTAAAGAGGACTTACAATGTCTTTTTCCTAAATTAAATTCCTAGAGAGCTTTCCCATGATCTTGGTTTCCTTCTTATAGGGGTGAAGGAAGCTACAAGCTTCAAACCTTTCACATTCAAAAAAATGACTTTTCATATACCCACCCCTTAATGTGACCTATTACAACATATAATTTTTGACAAGTTATAAAAAGACCACCAAATATATTTTGAATACATATTGGAAATCATAAAAACAAGAAAAAAGACAAAACAAGAGGATGTCCAAGATTTGTTGGTGCCATGTTGACACCAACTTGATGTTCATTGCTCCTCTACATACTTGGCCTACTTATTCTTTAGTTATCAAATACTGATTCTCCCATTAGTACATTTTGAAATCATTAGGCCACCTATATTCTTGGATCTAGACTAGGTTGGCCTAGTGATCTTTCCATATTTTATCTAGCAACACTTTGACATCAATGATGAACTTTACATATTCAACATCTAGAGTAATTACTCTATCCAAAATGACATTGAAACTAATAATATTTATGTTTTGATATTTTTTCAATAAATCAATGACTTGAGAAATTGTTTAACCATTTTCACTTTTCCATGCATTAAAACCTTTCATATTTTTATCCTCTATCAAAATGGAAGGAATAAAATAGTGTTTGAAGATAAAAAAGAATTAATATTTGCCTACATTTTCCATCTCTCACCATTCACATACTAAAATTCATCCAAGATCATTTTTTCTATCTTCTCTATTGGCTTGAGTGAGGTTGGAACACTTTCATCTCTTTATATAACTTTTCACAAAGTTAGCAATGTATGGTGTGTTGGTTTCCATTTATTGTATATTAGATTCAAAATAGAAAGATTGACCTTCAACTCATCAATGGCCTGAGACAAGGAAGAATAGCATTCATGCACATCTCCTAATTTTTCAACAATCACTTTTACTTTATATTCCAAAATATTCTCAAACACCTCAATGATATTCAATTTGGCCTCATCCTTTGTCTTCTCATTTTGATTTTTCAAATATTCAATTTATTTCTCCAACGTCAACTTCAATGCATTCAACTGATCAACTAAGAATGTATTATCACTAGTTATTTGTGGCACAGGGGCTTGGTATGGCACAATTTCTTGGATTTGAGAATAAACACCCTTAAATTGATACTTTAGTTTGACATTTTCTAAATACAGTCTATTCACTTCATTCATCTCAATTTGACTTTTTCCATAGTTGAGCAATCTTTGCTCCATTTTATTGATAATATATTTTGTGAACATTATAGAGTGCACAGTAAGGGTGGTAGATTCAAGCACTAATATATCTTGAAATGTTTTCACCATGTCTATTCCCCTCAACTCTTGGACTACATCAAGCAATCTTGGCTTGTTGGTGTTCTTATGTGTGGCCCATATTGCTAGAGTCTTTGTCTTTGGGTTAAACCCATAACCACTAACACCATACTCATAATCAAACTCAGAAACCATCATAGGAACATCTTGATTTCTCACTCAATCCAACAAAAATATTTATTCAATTAAAGGCTAGGGATGATCAACATATTACTATTCAAAACCATTTATCTAGCCTCATTAGGACTGACATTTATTTCATCAATTTTCAAATCCTTGAAAGTCTATGTCACACTTTAATCATGTTGAGATTCATCAGCACCCATTTTATTTATTTATACCTTTTCTTTAAATTATTTCATCTTCATTTTGATCCAAAAATCTTTAAATTGTGGGGTATTGATGAAATCATCATCTTTGATAAACCTCATAGAAGCCAAAACCCTTTCATCTTCTTGTAGTTCAAGCTCACTTTGTGCCTACTCATCCATTCTTACTTTTGGTTTGTGTGCTTCTATTTATTGAATAACAAGGGGTTGATCAACTTCTTCTTCCTCTCCCATATGCCTCAAAATATTGGCCACCTCCTCAGAGTTAGCAAATCCTTTAGTCATTTCATATGGAACTAGTGGAGAAACATCATCAGTCTTTTACCTTTTGGTAGGTGGTGAATTAAGAAAAACTAGATCTTACACTGACATTGCATCTGGACTAAGTTCTTGAATCACAACTCCTATTGGGTTTTTGATAGGGAGGTCAGTAGCCTTTGTAAACTACTTCTTAGACTTGCCATATATTTTTTTCAAAATTATCAATTATCAAATCTATTCTTTTTAAAGGGTCCTTCTCTTCACCAAAAAATCCTAAAAAATTAGGGTTTTATTTTATTTTGTCATCCTCAATCTTCTTCAAAATTTCCCATATTATTTTCCTATTATATACCTCTTCAAAAGTGACAAAATTTCTAATGACATCCTCATCAAAAGTTATTTGATGGGATATCCCCATCCTGGTAAGGATGACTTGTCTAAAAAAGTTCATATGACCCTCTGGATCAAAAACCCTTTCTTTCCTTAATTTCAAAGAATATTCAACCTTTAAATAGGCTTAAAACTCCTCCAAGGTATTTGTAACAATGTATCATTCACCAAACACAATGGAATCTAGAAGAAATGTGCCCTTCTTTTATTTTTTCATCACATATTTATCCATCTAGAGCATATACCACATGAATTCAAGAAAATCAATTCTATTTGGCATAAATTTTGGCAACATGTGGGGTGGCTAAGTGCACCCATATACTCTAATTATAGTATGGTTAGGTAAGAAATACCAATCAACAAAGTTATGTTTGCGACCCTATTCTAGCCTATGAGTAAGAGGCCTCAACATTTCTCTAACCTCTTAAGTCAATCTAGGAAAAAGGCTACCAAGGGAATTCATTATTATAACTAAAAATTTATCATGGAACACAATATAGTTACAATTCTGACAATGAGTGTGCCATTTGTAACACCAACACTATGTAGGCAATCTCTATCTCTTTTGATCAATCATGCTCAAGTCCTTCTTGATAGACTAATTCCTTCTATTTTGATACAAAATTAAATGACAAAACAAAGAATAATATTTAAACTCCATAGGTGTCTTGTTCTCCCTTATTTGAAAAAATCTATCATGCAAGTTCTTCTCAATAAATGATGTAAAATCATACTCAACATTAAACTCTAGGTTTTGTATTCCCATGGCCATCATCATCATGCCAACTATCATTATATCTTTGGAATAAATTCCTATCACTTGACACAAATCAAAATATGTCCTTTTGAAATACACAACAAAGTCATCAACTAGAAAAGGCTCAACTATAGTGGTTGGGATTGAAATCCTTCTATTGTTGGCCCCTTTCCTCATGTACATGGGAAACTCATCACTCTTATGTGTATTTCTTAGACTGGTTTATTCTTATTCACTCTTATTCAAGTCAAATTTTGTGTGGGATTACTTGTTACACATGAATCAATCAATGATTACATTTTTGTCCACAACCACTAATGGTGACTCATTTGGCAACATGATAATTTTGGTGGTTGGATGATAGTCTTGTGTCATATCTTAATCAAATCCACATCAATTAATATATTTGGCACCACAAACTTAGCCAAATTAAAATTCCATGGGTTTACAATTAGTCCCTATCCATATTGCTTTTCACAAAAATACCAAAAAAGGTTCCATCTTGAGATCAGGACTCTAGCATCTCAACACCCCTCTACTACATCCTTGAATAGTTTCTTATACCCTTTATGAATTAAATTTGGAAAAATTTCTAACAATGACTATTGAAGGGACCACTTCTTGGGAATATGGGGTTTAGTGCTCTTACTTGTAGACTCAAATTTCTTATGTGCCATAGTTTGATGCTTTTATGAACTAGGGTTTTGATAGTCACTTGATCTACCAAACTAGTTGAAAATAAAACATAAAATAAATACCAAATTTTATGAAGAGAGTGATGAGGTAGACTTACCTATTAGAATATGGATAAAGTGTGCACATAGATCTTGATTTCATCATCTACAATCACCACTTAGTTTACTTGAATGACAAAATACAACTAAATTCCCAATTTTATTATGCTATGGAGCTAGTCATTTCATCACTACTTTGGTTCATGCCACAAAATCAACAAATCTCAGCATTCAAGTCTTTCAAACATAGATCATTTATTTGGTATAATCCAATGGTTGAGTAGGAAGTTCAATCATAGGCATCAATGATAACCACTATGGGGTAATGATATAGTCATTTCAATAGTTAATACTTTACTACACCACTACAAGACCTATTTAGATCTATCATGGGACCACGAGAGATTTTAGAGAATTATACTACATCTTTCACCACTTACCACCACCCTAAAATCCTTGATACACATCATCTTAGGATGGTAAGATACATGTTACCCCTTATACCTCATACCACATTACTACCAACCTTTGATCTGACCATTGTGAGACCGCAAGATCCTTTGGTATCCCTTCACTATTTATCATATCATAACAAGCATTAGATTTGACAGGACATACTTTATATAACTTTTACTGCTTACCGCTAGCCCACAAGACCTCTAAAATATGAAAATAGATATAAATAACATATATTGTATAGAGTGTTACGTAAAATTTATATAAATTTTTTGACCCTATAAATGTGAAATTACAGTTGTGATTATTGTTGCTCTAACATTAGGATTTGATAGGAGATGGTTGCCATGATCATATAAAATTATCCTAATAGGGTTCTTGAGTAGATAATTCCTTCATTGAAATTCATATGTACCTTATATAGTTAAATTTTTGATTGAGTGTCAAGGAAAATATATGAAAAATCTAGAGTGTAGACTCTAGAGAGTTAATATCTCTAACTATGTATATTAGGGTTTGGGTGGATAATTTATATTGACTAACCTTTTAATAATGAGACACTATGTGATATAATAATAAAATTTAAGAGAATATTGAAATAACAAAATATGTGTCTCATATATTACAAATATGTTCAAAGTTAAGTGTGTAATTGATAATGCTTATGTGTGAAATGAGTTACAAAACTTATCTATTTATAAGTGAATTTGAATTCAAAATTGATAATTTTAATAAACAATGAATGATCATAAAATAAGGTCACAAAATGTTATGAGATTATATGTTATTATACCAACATATAAAATAACATAATAATTGTTATGAAACTTTAAAAAGGTGGTCTCCACATTTAAAAATCAACCACAACACTAATATCATTCAATTTAAAAAATAAAGTATACATATAAAAATATAAATAAAACTTAGGGAACCATTTTAAAATACCCTAAATCGATCCCACCCAATCCACAAATCCCTAATTAAATATAGTTTTCATGTTCATTTCATAAAAGTCCAATCAAAGGTCATCCATCCAACTCATATAAAGTTATAGTAACATTAAGCCACCTTACCATACATACATCATATTTATTAAAATAATAGTTTTCCCTTATCACCATACCTCCATTTATCTTCTTGTCAGCCATGGGGCTATAGTGAACCTTTATTGTTTACTCTTACCACATCACTTTAGGTCAACATTTTATTTGTCACAAGGTCATGATGAAATATTATATGCTACTCAAACTCTTATCGCCAACCCACCAATTACTTTTGAGACCTCCACGAGGTCATGGTAACCACTCTATATACATCACAAGTGAAGTTCTTTCATTATGTAAGGAAGTGGTAACTATTTTTTCACTTCCTTTGGTTCCTGCACACCCGCTAAAGCTATTTGATTGTACTACATGGCCATGGTAAGAGACAAAAAACACATCAATAATAAAAATACAAACGTTTTTCACATGGACATGATATGAGATGCTTATGAATGACTCCTAGAATAATTATAAACTGTGTATGGACACCTAGGATGAATTTTATGAATTCTGGAAAAAATACCTCAATGAAATGTGGTCTCATGGTGATGGAATACCATGATAAATTCCATGACAAGAGAATTGTTATAGATTGTCATGGAATTCCATCACCATGAGACCACATTTATTTGAGGCATTTTTTTACTAGTTCACTACCTTGTCTATGATATTGCTTACTATTATGCTTTGATGTATTTTTTCCAAGCATCCATAGCTTGTTCGAAAGCACTTGTTTTAGGATTTTAGCCATAGTAACAAGGTAATGAATTATTTGATAAAATGCTTTGGTAGACATGTATGGAAAATGTGGTAACATAGACAAGGCATTGAACTATTTTTAAAAATGCCTCGAATAAATGTGGTCGCATGGAATGTTATGACAAACAAATGCAATTGGAAACTACTCTTAGTTATTAGTTATGCAATATGAAGTAATTGCATAACTGCTTAAGTTGACTTTGTAAAAACTATATTGTAATTGAAATTTTGTCATCTATCAGCATCTAGTTATTAGTTATGCAATGTGAAGTAAAGCTTTGAGTTTGAAAGATGTCCAATATAATGTAATCAACAATTTGAATATAAACTACAAAAATCTATATTTTACAATTCATTTGTTAAAATCTCTATTTTATTTTATCTCTATAACTCTATTGGTATGGAATACCTTTCAATTAAAAAAATAGTTTTTGTCTCTTAATCTATAATTTTTGACATTTTTAAAAAACTCTTATTTTTTATTGATATTTTCAAAAAATATTGAACTTTTACTTTGCCAATTTTTTTCCCAAAATATTTTTGTTACTATGTGTATACCATTATAGATGGATCAACATCCAAGGTTGAATATAGATCAATACCATGCAATTAATGAGAGAGTAGCTGATGAGAGGGACATGGACAAATATCCATGTCCATGTAATGACTATCTTGGTGTAAAGGTGAGAAAACAAATCTGATTTATTGACATATAATAAGATATGGGCATAGTGGTATAAGCCCTTGGTATTACAATTATTATGAAGATATGATAGAATTATAGAGTGTGAGAGATGAAGAGGCAACAATATTAGATGAAGGGTTTGAAGTTGATAGAATGTTGAATGAGGGTCTAAACAATGATTGGTCTAAGTTGATGGAGGATGTTCTAAAGCCTATGTATGTTAATTACAAGTTAAGTTATTTGATAATAATCCTTCAAATTCTTAACTTGCAAGTGGTGTTTGGTTGGAAAAATGCGAGTTAGATAAGTTATTGGCATTCTTAAGTTAATTCTTACCACCTGACTCCACATTGAAAATACAATGAAGTCAATGTAAAAAGAAGATAACTAAACTAGGCTTAGGGTATGAAAACATCCACACATGTGTGAATGGTTGTGTATTATTTTTCAATAATCTTGCAAGTGAGAGTAAATGTTTGAAATGTCATGAAATGAGGTATAGACAAGGGTTGAAATCAGCTATGGTTCCTAGAAAGTTTCTTCACCACTTTTTTATAAACCCATGATTACTTCAAATGTATAGCTGTAGAGACATTACTAAACTTATGAAATGGCATGCCCAAACTAAGAGCACTGATGTAAAATGACACGTGTCTAATTATAAGATGTGGATGGAATTTGATAATAGATGGCCTAATTTTTCTTAAGATCCTCATACTATAAGGTTGGGTTTGGCTCTAGATGGGGTGAACCCATTCTCACATCAAAGTACTAAATGGTCAACTTAGCCAGTGTTTTTGATAAATTATAAGTTACTTCCATGGTTAGAAACTAAACCATTTTTCTTAATGCTATCATTGATTATACCAAGAAATAAAAGTGTGACTTCAAATACAATCAATGATTATCTAGAGCCATTATATGATAAGCTAATAGAATTGTGTAAAGGAATTGAATAAATTTAATCTCTAATTGATGGTCATTCAATTAAATTCACTTTAAGAGTTTCCTTATTATTTATGATTCATTAT
Organism: Torreya grandis; assembly: GCA_037957365.1. Taxonomy (NCBI): domain Eukaryota; kingdom Viridiplantae; phylum Streptophyta; class Pinopsida; order Cupressales; family Taxaceae; genus Torreya; species Torreya grandis. Next base: position 719,130 of record JARHVA010005053.1, on the reverse strand, counting down.
CTTCCTACATATGGCACATTATCTAGTCTTAGTGTTCATAGATAACATGGATGTCTTGCTTGAAACTTTAAGTATTTTTTGAGGAACTTAAGAAGTTTGTGTAAGTGTATTTATTATGGACATCATGCTTACCTTAAAATCGATCATCCATATCATCAACAAAAAACATGTTTCAATGGTCAAGAATAGAATCGTGAATCACCATTGCTAATTATGGGTGATTAAATTATTGAGAATGGAAAAAAAGATGTCATTTATTGAAAATGATGGGATTACTGGTAGTAGATATGATCCATGTAATTAAAGTGGTGTAAAATGGTTGTGCATATTTTATAAGTTGCCATACTTTAAGGATATATCCAATAGGCATATTATTGACTTTATGCATACTGAGAAAAATATATCCTATGCTATTATAGAAACTTTTTTGTTCTTGATACTATTTCATCACGTGAAGACTTTCAAAAACTAAATATTCATTAAAATATTTGGGTTGAAAAATGTGATGATGAAAAATATAGAAAACCTAGTGCTCCTTATGTCTGGACAAAGGAACAACATGCAAAATTTTTACGGATGATGTCTCAGACTCACTTTCCCACTTGATATGTAGGTAGTAGTATTAGAAGCCTAACTAACATTAATGGCTTAAGAGGCCTCAAAAACCATGACTATCATCTCATAATTGAGAATATTTTACCTATTGTGGTAAATATATCAAGTTTGGCAAAGGGTCCAAGATTGGAAATTATAAGGTTGGGCCTAATACTAAATAAAGTGAGTTTACATGTATTATATCCTTTGAATTTTTGATAGTTTGAGGGAGGAAGTTGTTGAAGTCATTTGTCTATTAGAATAGGAATTTTCACCAATAATATTTAACATTTCTATACATCTTTTGATACATTTAGAATATGAAATAGAGAATTTTGGCCTAGTAAGAATGATATGGATGTATCCTATAGAAAAATATATGAAGGTTTTGAAAAAAAATATTAATACTAGGGCAAAACTAGAAGGCAACATGTTTGAGGTATATTCAATGCAAGAGGCCATGGGATTTTGCATAGAATATATGAAGGATTTTAAAAATGTCAATCAATGTGTATATTAAGATGCCAAAGATGAGAGAGTTTTAGGTGAACTATTAGAAGGAAATGTATGTCACTTCAATCTATCACATCAATAAAGAAGTGAGATACATGCCTATATTCTTCAAAACACATGTTCATTCGATAAGTGGCATAGGTAAAAAACATTACACAATAATTTATGTACTTAATTACATTTAAATATTTATATTATTAATCTTATTATTTTTTTTTAATATTATATGTAGAAAATATGAATTAGATAATCAATCTTGGATGCAACATCGACCTCAAAAGTGTAGACGTCATGATTTGATTGGAGGTGATTCTTTTCCAAAATTTGAAGAATGGATTGCTAATGCAGTTAGTGATGCAAAAGAATAAGGTTAAGATATAAAAATGGAGGAAAGTGAGATTTCACAATCTCCACATTTATGGGCTTTGTGCTTTAGTGGAATGTGGGCCTATATTAGCCATTTAAGAGTGGAATAAAATGACAAAGGAAAGACAAATTGTGATTGTGTTGTTAGTGCTGAATTTCTTCAAAATTTTGAGAAGAAATTTTATGTTGGATTCATCCAAGAAATTATTCAAGTATATTTTTGTGAAAATAGTCTTATATTATTAAAATGTAAGTGGATCTAATGATCTGTAGTACAATTTGATGAGTACGGATTTGTATGTGCAAATACAGAATAATTTTTATTAGAGATAGATGAGTTGTATGTTTCCCTTCTTCAAATGAACTAATCATTTCTAATTAATGATGTAAGAATCCCAATATGGTCTTATGTCATTCAAACAGAGTCTTTAGAAGTTGTCAATATAATGCCTAATGGGCAATATGTTAATTTACAAGAAACATTAAAAGAAGTGGATGAATATAATGATGGTATGTTTGAAGAAGATATTTTGATTACCAATGAAGAGATTAGGAGAGAGAATGTATTTCATGTCACAGATGAGGATGAGGAATAAAATCAAGCAGATGTAGATAGGAGTGATTAGGATTCTTATGTGTTAATATCTAGTTGAACTAAGGGATAGTCATATTGATAGTTTGACACCTATAATTGAAAACATCTTCTTGGTTTTTGACTACAAATTATTTTTAATATATAAACTAAATTCTATTTTAAGTTTCCATTTTAACTTATGAACTCAATAAAGTTTTACTAATTCAAGTTGTCGATTTATACATTATTGTTTATTTGGACTTCAAGAAATGAGGAAAAGGAATGTAAAACACAAATTAATTGATGATAGTGATCATAATGTTGAAATTTCATTGGGATATTATGAGTGATTTTGTAGAGAAAAAGTGGCCAAGAATAATGACTATTTATCATGTATTTCAAATCCATTAAGTAGTATATTATTTGTTTAATAGTGTTTAATGAAATTTTATAGGAAAGAGCTTTATGTATATAAGACATAATATGATATATTTTTTTATTTTGTAGAAAATAAAAATAGTGCCAAAAAATGTGGAGAAAAAACAAAAGGAAAGAAAAGATAGAGTACCACCATCTCATAGAAGCCAACACATTTGTGATTCAACAAATGTAGTTGGTGAAAACAATAGTTGTGATGATGTGCAGCCTGATATAACATATGGTGATGTGTAGCTTGATATAGCACATGGTGATGTGCAACTTGATAAAACACATGGTGATGTGAAACATTGTGATGATCTCTTAACACAGTCTAAGAGAGATTATTGAAAAAAATACAGTAAAAGAACAACAAGTCTGTAGATGATTTATTCAACATTAAAGGATGTATTTGAAGTGAAATATATGGAGACCAGTACTAATACACCTACTCATGCCACACCTGATGTGGCCAAAGAGCATGAAGTTATAGTTAATGAAATTCATGAAGAGAGACCATTTGCATATGTTATGCCTCAGAGTGCACCTGTTTCGTCTAGAAATTTAGATGGAACTAGTGGATCAACTATAAATAATGGTAGTGATTTAATATAATATGTGTCTATTTTTATCAAAATATAAATATCGAGTCAATATTTCTATAGATATATAGAGAGGAATGAAAAAAATTAGAAGGTAAGAATCCATTCTTGGTTAAGGTATCAAGAGATGGTGAGCCCATTGGGCCAAATACTATAAAGTGGGCCTCTAAGTTGGGTGTAAGATGTAGGGACCATTTGGATATTCATAAATCAAGTTTTACATAGAAAGATCAATGAAATATGGAAAATGTTATAAAAAAATGGAAAATTCTTTTGAGATTACTGGTAGACAAATCTCTAGAAAATATTACAAGCAAAAGATGATAATTTTGATGAATAATTTTAGATACAATTGTAGAAAAACAATCATGGAGGGAAAAGAGAGGTTAGACTCCAATCTATCTCCCAAATAGTGGGAAGCATTGAAAGAGAGTATGCATTATGAAAAATATTGGCAAAGAGTAATAGATGCAAGAGATCGAGAGATAATGTGAGGGCTTGATATACATTTGGTTGAGGTGGGTTGTAGGCCAAAATGGATAAATTTACAACAAGTGTATGGACTTTTAGTTTAACTACATTATGTTATTTATTTTGGTTTTTTATTAAACTAACTATACATTGAAATTGACATTTTTTTTAGGTGGAAAATAGTAATAAAAAAGAAAGTGCAAAGGATATTGTCAATTATATGGCAGCACTAGATCAACCTATTAAATCTAAGAGTGGGATGAAGTGGAAATCTAGTTTATCAATAGATATTTCATAGCCATCTATTAAATTCCTAGTAGGAGCCTCTCTAGATCATGTCAACTCAAATGAAGGGTAATAATAGGTAATGAGTTACATATTTGGTCTCACTTAGCAAGTTTCATAGTTGGTTACCTTTGTTAACCCTATAATTTCTACATGGAATGAGCTTAAATCCATAGATTCAACTAAGGTAAGAGGCTCTATTGATCTCATTTCTTCTTATTTGGAAATTATTTATATGAATGCCTCTTAATATGTAGATTACTAAAATATAATCATAAAATAATCCAACCTAGTTTCTTTATTGTTGGAGTGATCCATAAAATGTTGTTTTGGACAAATTTATAGCTTGCATTCTTTACTTGACTATTGAATGATTTGTATATTTTTTTTCATGATGGTTAAACCACATCATAGAAATTTTATAAAAGTAGTAGGAAAAAAATTTCCTTCATGATGTCATCAGAGCTATCAATTTTCATAGTGATCATGATGAATTGGACAAGAATGTGTAGCACAATCATCATAGTTGTGCTAAATTAGTTGAGGTAATATAATAGTTTTCAGTTATTTGTCCCAATGTTTTGTCATTCTTTTTGCTTAAATTTTTCTTTTAACTTAATAGAGTTTAATTTATTGTTAACCATTTCCATAATACTTACTTAAATCTTGTTTTGTAGGGATTTGAGACTCATTTCTTTATCTTGGAACAATCTTCTATTTCATTCCTTCCAAAATTCCCAGATTAGAATTATGGGACTTATCAACCATAAAAAATGATAATTAGAATGTCTTTTGATATTGGGCCAGTATTGAAATAAAGTCAATATATCTTTGGGAAGGGCACTCTTCCATACTAGCTTGTGCATAACCACCTCCAACATTCGAAAGAGAATTGAAAGCCAAAATCTTCTCCCTTTGACTCACTTTAACTCTTCCATATCCTAAATTTCCATCAACACCTTGTGAATCCCATTTCCTTAGGTCACCATTTTCTTCCTAAAGAACCTAGAATCAGTTTGAATTTCCTCTGTAACTCTATATGTGACCATTACCCCACTCCAATTTTATAATATAATGTGTGTTTTGTATCTCAATATAATGTGTATTTTTTGTTTTTACAGAAATTTATTAATAAACTCCAAGAAGAGGATAAATTCCAAGGGTTGGATCTATGTAATGGTGTTGTTGTGGGCATTGGGAAGATACACTCACTATTTATTGTACATGGAGTCAAATTTAAAGGAACAAGAGATGCAAATGTAAATATTTTAAAGGTCATAAGTCACATAGCCATTGATTACAGAGACAAAATAGATGGAGTTATCTATCTAAAAGAGAAATAAGGCACCTCCACATGGTGGCCACTAATATATTTGAAAAAAATGACATAGTTGATGTTTATCATGTACTAGCTATTAGACAACTTGGTCTACTACTTTATGCAATAGTTTGAATGTGTTGTTCAGGGATATTCTTAGTGTTTTTAATCCATTTTGGAGCTGTATAATAAAAAAAGGAATTGTAACTCATCTTTCTCAGTCACGTAACTAAGAAAGACACTTTGTATTAACACATTTTTCAAAGCAAATGCATATTTTTGTCTTGTATCTACTATACGAACACATTTTCTCAATAAAATTTCAATATTTTGCCTTCTTAATAGTTATTTCATTATGTGCAAATGAATGATTGATTAAGTTTTTTTGTGTTTTATGTCATATGTTTTGAAGTCTCATCATTATGTCATATGTTTGGTGACACTTGTATCTAATACCCAAACATTTATTAATTTATCCTAAGCTTCAAATTAGAGTAAGATATATCCCCTAATGTTGTAAATGTTGATTCATGAGAAATTTTCATGAATTAATCATATTCATGCTCTACATATTGAGCATAATAATATTTATGCATTTTATGTGGTTTGTGAATAAAATTAAGGATCACTACCATACATCATGGGCCATTTAAAAGTCTCATGGCCACATGAATCAAAGATTGTTGTTAGTGCTATAATTAGAGGTGACATAATTAGTTTCTAGCATAATTGGAGCTAAATTTCATGTGCCTAATATTAAGGTACTCTTATTACTTAATTGGAGGTGACTTAAGCAATTTGTAGCCTAATTAAAATTACCTTTCTTTTAATTAATATTACAAATTAAATTTTTTCATACTCTTGTCAGCTACAAATTAATGAAGAAGTTAATGAAGTCTTAATCAGTATGGTATGTGACAAATATAAAATAGGAGTCTAAAATTTGACATATCTCTAGATTTTTTAGATAGATATATTTAAAATATTTGTACTACTACTACTTATGTATCCAATGGAAGCTAGAAATATACCCCCAACTGCATAATGTAACAAGTAAAATAGTGTAATGGGTGTGTGTAATCATCATTTGCAATCTATATTGAGGGTTTTCTAAATTCTTCTTTCAAGAAGTGAGCATTGACAATTACATCAATTATATGTTTTTGATATTATAAGTATAAAAAGAGGGTGTAGACCTTAGGTACATAAAGCCCAAGGGGTAGAAAAATAGGCCAAAGGCCATAAACATCTAAAAAATAGTAGATAGACAAAAGCAAAATAGGAAACAACAAAAAAGCTATGGATTAACCATAACAAAAACACTAGTTTTTGATCAAATATTTCCAATCTTCTTTGATGAACTTGAGAAGGTCCTCCATGCTAGTAATTTTTCCTTTTATATCTTTATCTTTGTCTAGGTGGTTTTGTAGAATCAAAAAGGAAGAAGTTACATAGTGGATAACTTTCAAGCAAACAGTGGTTAACACCTTCATTTTATTCTGAAGGGAGTGTAAAACCTTCTTCAATTCCTTCAAATCCCTTTCAATCTAGCTCTCCTCTTCACTAGTATCCATGAAATCCTCCTTGTTATAATCATAAGTGGAGTCATTCAACTCCTTAAAATAATTGGTTCCCTCCTCCAATTATTGATCAAGATTGGGTTTATCTTTTAATTTACCTACTTCCTCCTCTAGATCCAAGGTATAAGGGTCATCCATAGTCTTTACCAATGAAATTTTTCCCCTTTATAGTCTCTTGGATCTCCTAATATTCATCTTTCTTTCTGTATATCTCTAAAATTTAAAACTAGACCCCTCTTCTACAACCTCCTCACCTTGTTCCTGAGCCTCCAGGTGCTCTTTGTTACTAGCCAAATTTTGAGGCTCCACCCCCACCACTTTTTTTTTCTTACTTTTTCCCTAAGTGATCTTATAATTATTGATCTAAACATCAATTTCCTATTTTTATTGCTAAAAAAGGAAGGGTCATTTTTTATCTCTCACAGCCCTTCAACAGCCAAAGAGTGAGAAGGCTCAAGGGATCTAAAAGTCATAATTATCAAGGAGGGACAACCAGAGCCCAGCTAGAGAGGGGAAAATATTTTAAACTTAGGGGATAGGTTTGAAGAGGGGGGAACAAGGTTCTTAGAAAAGGGTAGGGAACCAAATATGAATCTCAAGGGAATATGATATTCATCAAGTTTTTTATGATGGGAACTATTTTACACCTACACTTTTAAAGGCTTATAGGGACACAACACAAGGTGAAAGTGATAAATCCTAAAGATAAGACCTTGGTGGAGAGGAATGGCAGAGGCAGTTGGATTTTTTCTAGGGAATTTTGATAGACTTAACAGATGTTTCCAAGGATGATAAGAAGAATAAGGGGAAGTTAACCAACACCTTGTGAGGAAATTGATTCAAAAGATTTAAATGGTAATGATAAAAGCACTTAAAATATTTCATGATGGTGAAGCATACCTTATCCCAAGCATTAAACAAGCTCTCTCTTTCAAATCCTCCCTACAACTTCACCAATGCCTCTCCTTCAATGAAGAGGTTTTTCAACCCCTTTAGGTTTTAAAATTTGGTGAGTATTTTCAATATTCTACCCTCACAGTGTAAACCTATGGCCTTATAAATCAACTCCTCACTAATAGCAAAATCTATACTTCCAACCTAAACTTTATAGTCACCATCTCAGCTTGAAGCAAACTGAATGAAGATATTCTTATCATATCCATTAAAACATTCAATAAAATGAGAAATTACCCCTTCATAACATATACTCTAGATCAAAGAATCTACTTTTGTTTCATCACATGATAATGGCTTAGTTTTGACTTTTTCTCCTCCCATGACTGAAAGCTTCACTAAATTGTTACATGGCTAAAAAGGGACCCACACCAAAGTGAACCAACATCAAGGATTAACAAAAATTGAATTAAAAAATATTGAAGATTTCAAAGCCCACACCCAATCTTTAGTAAAATATAGGCTGATCCTATAATGATTACACATGTGAAAGAGATTTCCAAGATTCACCATGCGAGAACGTGCCTTAAAGGATTTATGTTGCCTCATGTGATATTAATATTCTTTGATATGGAAATAATCATAATAAATGTGATCAGGACATAATGATGAATAATGAAATTAGTGAATGAAAATGACTAAATATGCTATCAAATTAATCAAAATGATGATTAAAATCAATGACTAAATACACTACTAATGGATAGAAGTCATTGAATAAAAATGACTAAATAAGTGACCAGTTAACAAAAATCAATGACTAAATTAATGACTAAATATATCAGTGAATAAAAAATGACTAGATTTCAACAATCAATGACTAAATCAATGAATAAATATAATACCAAATCAATCAATCAAAACAACCAATAAATGACTAAAAATGGTTTAGTCATCAATTTTGGTCATGTTATAAATGATTGACAATAAACTACTAATGGTTACATGATCATGTTTGATCATTTATATCTAGTTTTTAGTAGTTTTTAAATCATATATTGTTGTTTCTATACTAGTGTCTTGTATATTAACTCACTTTGGTTAAGGTGACCCTACTTGTTTTATCCTTTCTCTTATTTTTTTAATAAAAAATGTCAACTTTTTATTTTTTCACTTAAAATAGAAAGTAAGAAAAAGTTTTGGACACTAGATTTACATTTAATAAAAAACACCAAGGATCCCTATGATCTAGTGAGGATGTTCCTCAACCATTATATTAGAATTTGGAAAATTATTATCATTTTGGAAAATGTTAATTATAACATTTGTTAATAAAATAATGGATGATGGAAAAAACTTATATGCAATTTATATTTATATACTCAACTCAACTAGTGGAAATTTTTATCTTGTTAAGTAGGTAGAGGTAGAATCATCATGCCTTGTGATATATTTTATTTGTCTAATTTTTGAATTGGGGATAAGTTAATCTAATGATTTAGTGTAATGTAGAACTAACACATCTATTTATGGTACTAAGATACCTTTGCAAGAATTAATTTAATATAATTTTTTATGATCTGCATATACATATTAAACTGATAAGAATCACTGTTAATTTTTATTTATCATACCTCCATGAATAATAATCCCATGTGATTATATGAACACTCAATTCATTTAATTTTATATTTATCCTACTTCTATGGATTTTCATGAGATGGCATTTTCTCCTTCTGATCTATAGTATAGTTTTGTGGGTTTTCTTCCATTTGGGAGGCACGACTCTTAGAATTATATGACACAACAAATTATTCATTTAATTCTCAATGGAGGTGGAAATGATATGTCTTATTGTTATAAATTATTTTATAGGGTTGATGGTAGAAATGATTCTAGACATCTTTACCTATAAGCACATTCCTCACCTTGATATTATAAATATTATACCATAATTATTTGAAATGTATATTAAAGGAATTTAATACTTTATTTTATTTTTTAGGCCTTTCTATTTTTTTATTATCCTTCTAATAGGGTATATTATTCAATTATTTCTCATAGATATTTGAAAGCTTTAGCATATTCGACATGCAAATATTATGATCAGTGTCATAATAGTGTCCTCTTTTGGGGCATAAATAAAAAATATATTCCTCTTTTCTTGATTCAAAAGGATTTCATTAAAGAGGACATAGAAATTATATAAAAGGACTTTAATTTTTAATAGGTTATATTTCTCCATTATTGATCACTGATTTTAATTAGTGCTACATTAGTGTCATCTATTGGGGTAATGTTTTCTTTTCTTGATAAAAATTTGTTCCTCCTTTAGAAATGGTAGGAGCAGTGCCTCTCCTTTTATTTATTTCCTTCTGATCATTATAGTCCTATCTAGGTAGCTCTATCTAAATAGACTTGAAAACAACTTTAGATAGTTTTGGATGTATAACTTTTTGGGATTACAAATTCCTATCACTATTATCATGATTAGTCACTTCAAGATGACGTAGTGTTTTTGGCACTATTATGATCTATAGCGTATGCAAATTTTATAATGTTAAAACACAAAATAATTTTAGATCAAGTCAAAAATGGTATTTCTTAAAGATTTAGGCATTTATATATCCATAACCTCTCTACTTTCATATTTTTACAATATTTCATTATATAACCCTTGACCTTTTGGCACCCTTCAATTGTAACCATCTCAAGCGAACATAGGGAGGAAATATATGTAAATAAATTAGGCTTAGGATAGTAATTAATGTTTAATATCACAAGCTCATAATGTTCAAATAACCCAGATACTCTTCTCAAACTCTTACAATCATTCAATTAAATACATTTTGGCTTCCTACAATGATCAATTGTTATACTCTCCAGATGATCCATGCCCATGATACACAACTTAAGCTCCCAATATTTAGTCATTCAATTTTACAAGCTTCTAAAGATGGGATACTCTTGACACCTTGTTGATTTTTTTACAATTTTTAATTTCAATCAATTTTAGGCAATGTATAAGAACAAAATTTAACTCTTGAAGGTCCTAATAATCTATAATTTTTAATTTTATAGGTTTTTTAAGGATATTTCTGACACAATCTTCAATTTTAGATAACTTTCACATATATTCCTTTCCAAACAACTCAAATGAACCAAATTTAACTCTTCAAGCTTTAAAAAAGCATATATGTCCAATTCTACAAGCTTCTCAACATGGGATATTCCTAACAAACTTTTCAGATTTGAACAATTCAAGATTCAATTTTTCCAAACAATTCCTAGGGAAAATACTTAATTCTTTGAGGTCAAGACATTTTTTAATGTTAAAAAAATCAATATTTTTAAGATTATATTCTAAAAATATTTTTTAAATTTGATAATTGATAACTTAAACTATAAGAAAATTCAGTATCTCTAATATGCCTAAGGAATATAGGAACGCTTCTAGAGAGAGCAAACTAATCTACAGTTCCCTCAATTAGTAGGTTGCATGAAGTTCAAAATATATATTTTTAACTTCCCATTGTAAATAATAGTTAGCAAACTCTCATACATTTTAGTGGAGTAAACAAAATACCTTTACATCTCTTTGTCATAATATTTTGAAACTTTTTCCATTGATTCTCAAGCACTACAAAATTTGTAGTGGAATCCATGATGGAATGTTTGGGTGTAATATACTACCATATTTTAGGCACTCAAAATAAATCCACAACAAATAACTTGACATTTCAGTAATATTATTTGATTCCCCCATAAAATATGTAATTTTATTCCCCCATATAATATGTAATTTGATAATTCATGGAGTTGGTAAGAATTGAATGAGAATACATGCCTCTGGTCTAGGCAAGGATGTTTTGAAATCCCTTTGATTCTTGCACATACAAAAGCATATCAAACTTGTGTTTTTTTAGGATTTTAATATTTAGAATGTCACTATATGAAGCAAATAAATCTTGAGGAGGAACAAGATTGCCAAAGGTTTAAGAACCATTTTTTATTGAATAGAATTAACTGAATTTGGTTAGATCAATTTATTTAATATACCAAATTGTGGAGAAATATGGAAGGTTATAACTCTAGGGTTACTTAGATCTCCATCCAAGTGACATATTATAATTTAATCAATCCCAACTAAGTCATCTTCTAAAGTTGGGTATTTAGATAATGATTTAAACTAAGAACATGAAGAAATTAGGAAAAGGAAAATTGTATGCACCCCTAAATAATGAGGTAGATATCACATGAAAGACAAAAATTTGAAACTTATTTGAGGTAAGAAATGGTTAGGGAAAATTGTGCTCTCCACAAGGTGTTCAAATTCAAAAAAAAACATTGGATTGAAGGAGATGATGATGAAGTGGGAAAAACACATAATAAATTTTATTCTATTGGCATAGATCTACAAATAACTGACAATAATAATATAAAAAATCATTCCTAAATATGGAATAAGGGGAAGGTAATTTTAGAGGCATACAGGGGAGTTTATGGGGATATTAAAAGGAGTTTGTCCCAAATGAAAGATAAATTGTGGATAAATTGGTTGTCATCCCTATTCTTGTTGATTATATAGATAATGCATGCCTTCTATTGGAATCCATTATCAAGGATTTTAATCATGCTAATCAAGTATTGAACAAGGATATTGTGTAAAAAATTAAGGTTCACCTTACATAAATTGTGCACAAAATTGATGAATGATTATCTCATCTCTTAATTCAAAGCAACATGCATTGAGAGGAGATTACATTACATGGGATGGGCCCATTAACCATTGTTCCCAATTTAAAACAAATTATATGCCATGTTTAGTCCCACACTAATAATCCATTAAAAAATACTCAAGCTTCTAGTCCACTAGGATAAATGTCTGTCTATAATGGATTCCATCCATTATACTACCATGTGTATTGCATAGTTATTTATTGATGGGTTACTTTATAAATATATAAAAAAATTGAATATCTCATATAAGTTCCAAACATTAAGTAAACAATTTTTTTCTCACAATTAAAGCATCATTTTTTTGGTATGGCAATATAGTAATATAACATGTTTTCAACAAATGGTTGTAATACCTTTCAAGTTAATAACAAGTTATTTATAATATAAATGCTTATGTAGTAAGAGTTGTGAAATTTGGGGATAGAAAATATATATTTTTAAATGAACTAGAATATTTTATTCCAAGATGGCAAATTATTATTGTTAATTTTCTCATTTCTAAAATTTTGGATTAGAAGAATTAAATATCCCCCTCTTTTAGAAATTAATTAAGTCGCTTCTAATTTTTAGAGGAAGAAATGTTATTTTTTAAAATAAATTATGGCCATATCCATTCATCCAACACTATGGACATGAGGTGATGTTACACTAGTAGAGAATGTTTTAATATAGATATCAAATAATGGGCATCTTCATTCATTCAAGGCTATGCACATAAAGTGGTTGTTCTCCAGTCATCCAAGGTTATGCACATAAGGTTGTTGTTAACTTTAAAACATATTTTTAAGGGATATTAAATTAATTATGATTAAAGATAATTCATTAATTCATTAAAAAAATAAATATCATTAGTCTATGGTCCATGCATTACTATGCATTATTTCAAAAAGGCATATAATTATTTTGTTCTTTGCCTCCTTTTATTTTTATGCCAAGTATATAAATTTTACTTACATAAAAAATAAGTTATATATAAAATGTAGTCTTATATTGGGAATTCTACTTTTAAAATAATTATTTAATGACATCTACATGGGTACAACACAATATTTATTAATTTAAATGGTATAACAAATAAACTAAGCCAAACAAAATCAATTTCAAGTGGTTATGAAATAATATCATATAATGTTTCCCTATTTTGAATTTTTTTAATAATATAAAGATATAAAAGGCATAGATATTTGTGACAATATACCTATTTTATAAATCAATTATATAATGTACACAAACATTAAGAAAAGTATCAATTTTTTATACAAACAAATATAAACAACATAGAAATATGTGTCAATCTATCTAGTTTATAAATTAACAATCCAACATACATAAACATTGATAAAATATCAATTCATATATGTGCAAGTCTACAAATTATATTTAATTATCCATAATAAATAGTGAAGAAACTAAATGTAAAAATTATAGTTTTCCTTAAAATACAACTATTAAAAATTTAAGAATTTAAAAAATTAAAAAAAAATTACACCATGTAACTGATCATTACTAAGTGATACTCTTGGTGATTGTGAATACTTAATTAATATATTAATTAATGTATGTGTTGGTAATTTTATTTCCCATGCCCTAAACCAAAGTTTTCATATAGAATCATAAAAATTCTTGAAATATGTAGCATCATAATTTTATATAGACTTTAATAAGTCATATTGGTACATTTAACCTCACATTTACCTCATGTTTCTTGATTTTATGGTTTAATATTTTTTTCAATGTGAAACCATGAAATAATAAGTCCACCTCATGGAAAAATATATAAAAATTAATTTGTTTAGGTATTACACATGGTCCCTTCCATAGAAATCTATCCTTTAAATACCATTAATAAAAATATTACATTACATCATTCTCAAATAAATAACATAGAGTTTACTATTTTTCCACACAAAATTCAAATTAAAATTATTTATATACCATCATAAATTTTATATTATTTAATATTCAAATAATTAATAATAATTTTTTATATTCTTCTATCAATTGATATAATCAGTCACAATTATTTTTAAATAGAATTTTTATATTTATATTTTATTTTTTTGTCTATATTAGAATCAATTACAATTTTAAATTTTTTATTCTAATAAGTATCTACTCTAACCTAAACTCTTTCCATAAAATATAATTAGAGTGAAAGAGACTCTTGGGGACACAAGTTTAGCATCACCCACCTCTAACTAAAAGACACTCAAAAAAATTTCAAAATTATAATTGTTAACTTTATATTAAAATATTTTAATTAATTATAATTTCATATTCATATGTTGTATAAAATTTTGATTTTTAAGTAAAATTCTATAAAGAATTTAATCTTTATTTAAAAAGTAATTTTAATTTATATTTTTCCATTATTTCAAAAATATATATAAAGTTCTTTTTTTCTTAAAGATTGCATAACTATAATTTTTAACTTTAGAGTAAAACATTTAACAAATTATAATTTCATTTTAATATTTCGAATATTATTTTACTTTTTATGTAAAATTTTATAACAACTTTTAATCCTTATTTTTAAAAAATAGTTTTAATTTTTTTATTAATTCAAAAATATGTATATATTTTATTTTTTTCTAATTTAAGGATATGTATAATGGAAAACATGATTTGAATATTTTACAATATTTTTTCAATGTGAAATGTTTAAAAGATCATATATATTAATTATTACCTTCACATAGTCTGAACAATGGATAATGGTTATATGTTATCATCCATGTCAATCTCAATGCCCATGCGTCATTCTTATTTGTTCTCAAACACATGCAACATGATATTTTTTTAGAAACATATGTAAGTCATTGCTCATTGGGTGCATAGGGTGGATACATTTATATTTTAGATTATACTTATTTAGTAACATAGAATATAGTTATAAAATTTTAGTTAAATATATATATATATATATATATATATATATATATATATATATATATATATATATAATCACTTTTTTCATATAAAAAAATAAATTGTTTAATTTTTAGAAATTTAAGATTGAATTTGATTTATGAAATATAAAAAATATTAAGGACTACTTAAAAAATATAAAAATTATAGAGAATAAGTGTTTGTTATAAGTCAGTATATAAATATATGGTCCCACTCAACCCATGTATTTAAGTGATTTAGTTTTATTTGTATTTAAATAATTTGTGAAATAAAAAATAAATTATTTTTTAAACATTTCTTAGGAGGCCCATTTTACATCTAAATTCTCATAATGCATATTATTGATACATCAACCAAGAAAACCACTAACATTATGAGTACCTCTCTTAAAACCAAAAGTACCAAAACATCAAATATGGTTACCAAAGAAAAATTTAGAGTAAATCAAACATAGAACAATAAAAGATTCAAAAATAGAAATAAGATCAAGAAAAGGATAAAAATTTACCTCTCAATAATGATACTCATTTTTCAAAACAATATGTTTTTGCAAAGAAATATTTACAAAACTTTGGTTATCATGGTCAGGGTTTGGAAAAACATTCCCAAGGCATAACTCATGCTATCTCCAAATCTAACCAAAATGGGTGTCAAGGCTTGGGATATATTAGAAAAATTAATGAAAATATGCACATTCAATTTGTTAATCCAAAAGATAAAGAACCTACAAATGAAAATGAGGTACAAAATGGATAATTCCATAATGAACAAGAAATGCATCCAAAGGATATGTAAAATGTGTCCCTTCATATGAAGTAATTAGAAATCATCCCTCAAACTATAAAATCATTTAACCTTGAATAGATGGTAAGCAACATTAAAATATCATAGTTGACCCAACTTGTGAATTCAATATATGTATTTGGGAATTCTTTACATCTTTGAGGTATAAAATGGAACACGTGAATAAAGCTATTGCATGTGATTTGTGTTTTGGATCTATTCAATGTAACGTTACACTCGGATTGGAATCATACTCTATTTTACTAAATATTAGGCCATTTTTTAGTAAATATAATGATAAACTAAAAAAAACTTGTTTATAAGCCACAAAATAAAATATCTATCAATTAAAGACAAGTACAAACTTAACAAAAGAGCATAACACACTTTTTGATTTTGCTATGTACACATATGACATATTTAGTTCAACAAAAGTTATTAATTTTACAATTATTTAATATTATCATCCTCTTATTGAGATCATTATATATCTTATAAAATCTCTAAATATTCCAAATAAACCAAAAACATTAAAAAAAATTAAAAAATTAAAGAATAAAAAATTATTTTCAACTTTTAGATGTTATATTAGCTCCTTGGCATCTATCTTTTTAGTTCCATGTTGGTGGATATCATATCATAAATTTATATATACATATGTTACATGCATTATTTTAGTGTGATATAAGAATACCTAGGCACATGATCTATGCACTTTCATATGTTAGGCCTTCCCTTTACTCATGCCATTTTGACATTGGGAGTACCCACTTATTTGATCATGATCATCTAGGTTATATCATTATATAATCATTTTACATTATCATGTTTTAATATTTTATACTTACACATGCCTTTATCCATGCTTATATCTCTTGTAGTGTACTTCATATGCTATGTACATAACCTTTTTAACTAACACATTTTTTTATTTTTATGTTGGTTACTTACACTTTTTATGTATGCACTTATTTTAGTGTCTTGTATTGCTTGTTGAGATTTTGAATATGTTCCATTTTTTGTGGGAAATGTGCCTTTATTTTATTATTTTAATGTTTTCATATGTCATTCTTTGATTTATGGACATTTGACTAAGTTGTGTCCCTTTGATTATGTAACATTTGAACAAGCACCTTGTTTGAGATCTTCTTAGACCATGGTATTTTCATTTGTTTTTGAGTTCTCTTTTGTGTGTGTTTAATTATTTGTTAAGTTTGTATTATTATTATGTAAATACTACCATGATCTATATCATGCATCTTAGTGATTGGTGTGATCATATTATGTATGTTTCAATGATATGTCTACCTAGACATGTTTCACCTATATGATACATGGTTTATATACAAATTATATAGTTATCTTATCCTTTTTAGGTAAGGTAACTACCAATTTCTACTTCCCCTCACCTCAAAAAAGGGGAATATTAGTGGGGGCATGTCATAGAAACATGACTTCCACATTTTTCATAGTTCACAGATTCATATATATAGTGGGGTCAAGTTATGTAAACATGCTCTCCACATTTTTCATAGTTCTCATATTCAAATGTATAGTGGGGGCATGCTATGGAAAAATGTTCTCCACATTTGTCATACTTCACAAATTTAGATATGCATTGGGGGCATGTTATGGAAACATGTTATCCAAACTTATACCATCTCTCAATTTTATATTTCATTGGGGGGCATATTTTGGAAAAATGTTCTCCACACTTACATAATTTACAAATTGTCCAAAATTACATAGTTATATGATACAAATACACACTTATAACAAACTTTTATACATTAGTACCATTGTTATATGCATTTTTTAGTTTGAAACATATATGAGAAACATATTCCATGTAAAATAACACCTTAATTTATAAAATAAAATCAGATTTTAGATTTCAAATACTTATACAAACTTTATATTATAGTAGGATATACTCTTATGGAATATTATTAAGCCAATCTATTATAGTAGTTGGTTCAATTTTGGTATGGTTGAGGTGATTGAATAAATCAATCTTGCCAAATTTATATGTTGGAATTGATTACATTATCCAAACTCACTAGATTTATAATGTGAGTTGGCATTCATCACTCACACTTACCAAGTTATAAGTATCATTGGGTTGCATAGTTGAGCTAATCTCAAATATTGCATAACAACTCACCTTTTCTCCAAGGTTGGGGGAAATTTTTCCTCAAATATTTATATATATTTTCACTTGCCTATTTTACTATTTTCCCAATATTATCTCCAATTTTACATAATAAAACATCTCATCAAATCAAATTGGTAATAGGTAATATGGTTGCATCGATACCTAGGTGTACTCCTAACCTTGCTCTCTTTACTTTCAAGCATTTAAAATTATTTCAAATTAAAATTTTATCAATAATTATATATTATAACATGCTCTTGGTTGTAAGTTAGTCACCAGTGAAACACTTGAGTGGGACTCATGCAAATATAAGGTATGTTATACACACCCAATAATGCATTCTTTTTCCTATAAACTACAAATTTCATTACTAGATTAAAGGGTGGGGAAAATGTAGACATTAATTTTGAATTATATAACACCTCGATCTTGTATACTTGGAAAACACTTCTCATGGTTTTACCATTCAATTCATAATACCTTCTTATTATTGAAAGGATCACATTCACTATCTCTTGTGCCCATTAGTTTTTTTTTTTTTTTGACCATATGTTATTTTTATGACTAGGCCTTCTATATTACATAAAATTATTTAAACCTATTTATTGTCATCCTCTAAAATTTTTGGACCTATACTTATTTTATAGCTTCCTAGACACTTGCATCCCAGCTAAACACTATGTTCATGTTAGTGTCTTGTGCCAAAATAAGTGTCTAGTGTCTTAAATTCATCAAATATGCAAGTGAAACATATCTCTATGTTTAACCTAGGGATTTTATGTGATATATTTACAAAAGACACACACACACACACACACACACACACACACACAGAGAGAGAGAGAGAGAGAGAGAGA
Organism: Torreya grandis; assembly: GCA_037957365.1. Taxonomy (NCBI): domain Eukaryota; kingdom Viridiplantae; phylum Streptophyta; class Pinopsida; order Cupressales; family Taxaceae; genus Torreya; species Torreya grandis. Next base: position 700,071 of record JARHVA010005053.1, on the reverse strand, counting down.
GAGAGAGAGAGAGAGAGAGAGAGAGAGAGAGAGAGAGAGAGAGAGAGAGAGAGAGAGAGAGAGAGAGAGAGAGAGAGAGAGAGAGAGAGAGAGACCCTTATTCATTCCTCACCTAACATAGAACTAACAAATCATAAGGAAACTTACCAAAATCATTCAACAAAGAATTCAAGTGAGCAAAGCTTCCTTATTATTTCCTATTTCAATATCAGTTATAGAGATATACCATATATAGGTCTCAATTATTAAAGGAGCATCCCATGAATCATATTTTCCAAGTTATAAGATAGGCCACTATTGTACTTGTTTTCCACATATAGCACCATTGTACACACATAAGCCAACACATTAGGGGAGAACTACATTATTGTGAGGCCCTATTTAGAGTAATGTATATATAGGTAGCACCTATTGATAGAGGGGTGTTGGGCTCCTTATTTTAGTATGTAAGGATTCATGCCATCATGATAGAAACTTTGGCACAAGGCATAATTCTTCCATCTTGGTGCTAGCTAGAGAAATCAGAGCACACCTTACTCCAGTTGGAATGTGTCTAACCAATTCTTATATTTATAGGGAATCTTCCAAGTTGGACAATACATGATGACTATACCATGAAGGGAACAAGGTGATGGAGCTAATACAAATGATTAATAAAGATCTAGCTTGACACCCAACATGCACACTCTACCTTAGCAGAGACATTCCTATAGAGCTATAAAATGAGCTCAAACCAATGAAGCAAAAATTGGAACTTAATGTAGTGAAGCTATAGAGAATTGGTTTTGAGAACATTTTAATGGTTGTCATTAGATCTAGGAGTAACATGTATGTCATTAAGGATCTAATTATAGCACTCGAGCTTAGCTATGAGCCTCTAGGCCATTAAGTATTTTGAATTAAGCATGTACTCTATTTTAAATACTATGGACTCTATTTAATTTGAGTTTTGATGAATGATAAAGAATAGTTGCCTGAAAAAATTATTTCTAGTTATACATCTATGAATTTCTATTAGAATGCAAACTAATTTCTATAATGTCATAATTTTAATACACTTCTGTTAAATAAAAGATTATGTAAGATTTTAGTTTATATCATTAGTGACATCCCTATGATATTTGATGATCTCAACATTTATTATATATCAACTAGGTGTAGAAAGAGCATGTGCCATCTGTTCCTAACCTTGTTAGAGCACAAGCCTAGTATGAGAACTTAAATTGAAATAATCCCTTTGAACTGTCTAGTTCCTATATGATTCTAGGCTTAGTTTATCAAAAGATTTCACCCATATTCCTTTAGAATTAGTCTTCCAAATGGGATTGCACCTATAGAACACCAAGCCTAGTCCATAAAATATTTTCACCAAAGGATCTACTTAAACCTTCTTTGAAATAATGAAGTTGTATATTTTATATCTTGTGCCATGGCACAACTAGCCCAATGTGAGCCTCAATTCTTTCTTATTTATGCTTTAGGTGAGCACATAAGGCTTCTGCCTTATGTGAATTGATGTCAGTGTGGTTGAGTGTTAAATGTTGAGTGTAGAAGGAATATCCCATGTTTTTACCTAGTTTTTAGAAGTAAATAACTAATTAAGATAATCAAATGAGTACCTGAGTTGACTTTTATATAACATTTTAGTTTCATTACTATGACCTGTGTTGATTTTTATTGTTGTAATTTTGTGGAAGAATAAGGTACTAACTCTCCCTCAAAAACATTGAGTGCTAGCTATAATAGGTAGAGGATATCTTTATAGTGAAGCATCCAACCTATAAAGGGAAAAATTCAAGAAAATGGGTTCAACATAACCTATATGATGCTCTATACGAGGTCTTTTTCTATGAGTTTCCTAAGCATGTGTACTAATGGTTGGATGCATATTTGACCCACTATAGAAGAAGCTATGGATAACACTATGAGTGGATGAAGGAGAACCTAGAGAGGCTTGAGGCCTTAGATACCACTTGGACTAGAGTAGTAGATAAATTGTGGCAAGGAGCATTGAATATTTACATGCTTGAGTTTGTAGTTTCAACATACTTATTCCCTACAAAAGTAGAGTACTAGGTTTTATGTGAACCTATAGGCATGTTTATGAAGGAATTAGGTGTAGAGATTAAAAATATAATGGTGGATTATAGTTTTGAGACTTTTAGGATGGAAGGATAAAGTCCTTTCATGTATTAGAAGAACAAATGGGGAAAAGGGGTTGTGCAGGTGAAATGACATGAACGGAGATGAGTAGATTGACACATAAGATCTCAAAATATAGACCTATAATAAGAGATGACATAAACTGATGGATGATATGGAACCTAGAAGTGCTAAAAGAACCTATAGAAAGTGGGAAGGGCATGGGGAAAGATCTATTAAAATTTAGTAGTGCAAGGATGAGAGAAATAATGAACCAACAAATCAAGCTCAATATTTGATAGGTGTGGAATCTATTATGATCCTATAAGATTTGGTGACTAAAGAAAAGCGTGATGTGCATACCCCCTTTGAACCTATGGTGCATGATCACATGTTGGTTCCCCCACTTGAATAAAAAATAGAAGTGAGAATTGACCCTATTGTCCACATAGATTTTAGACATTTTATAGACTTGAAGTGAAAATTTGTAATAAAATAGATCATTCCATATGAGGAGGTGAGTATAAATAACTCAAGACTAGTAGGTGTTAGCTTACCATGATATAATTTGAGTACAAGCATACCAACTTAGATGATGTCAGCATCACAAAATGGGACATAACCTGTAAGAAGTGGTTTGAATCCATAAGTTAGTAGTACAATTCCATCATCATCTATGGCACTATAAGTAATGAAAGGGTTAATACCTAACATAGTGGTTGGAGGCATCTAAGGACTACCACAAAGATAGATATTAGGGTAATAAGTGCCTTAGATCCCAAATACCCCCCATTACAAATCTATTATGTAATTTCCATGCATTTTCCAAAGTATCATGGTGTGGAAAATGTCATAGAACATGTGATGAAGTGTGAACTATAGTGGCACACTTAGGGCATAACCCAATCAAAGTCTAAGTAAACCTAGTTCATGACCACTCTACTTGATCTCACCCATACCTATTATAGTAAATTTGACCCTATCCAAGCTATGGTTGACTATGACACACTAAAGGAGACATTCCTAAAGGAATTTGACATTCAAAAATTTGAATAGAAGAGCATCCTTATGTTGAAAGAGATAACCCAAGGGCTCTCAAAAAGTGTGCACCTATACGATGCAAGGTTCAAGACTCTCCTCTCAAAAATTCCATATGATATACAACTTTCCTAGCATGTGTAATGGTTTATTTGAAGATTTATTATATCATTCTAAAGAGCACTTACCATGAAGACATTTACATACCCTCACAATGTGCTTGAAGTTTCACTTAGAGTCATGGTAGTTAAAAGTGTAGATACTAGGATTAGCCCATTTATGGAGGCATAGATTATATATATGGTCTATTAACTCTAAAATCTCACCCTTAGTTCATTAGAATATGCTCAAAGTGGATTATGGTGTATTGACTATGAAGTAGAAGGCCATAATAGGAATAACTACCCATGAAGGAATGTGTGCACATTGTTTTTAAGCTATGAAGTCTATTAAGATGTGCATGATGTTCACAACTTCCCACTATTATAACATGATATCTAGGTCATCACAACCATCTATTATTGGTTGTGTAATTCCTACACCCATACCATAGTTGATTATCAGGTGATTGATGAGATACAAAGAACATGGAGAGAGGTGCAAGGTAGGATACTACAACAATTGGAAGGAATGATAACCAAGGAAATGAAGGATATGAATATAAAAACATAGATTTTGAAATGCAATTTGGTACTAAAGGGTGAGGTGGAGGACATGGTGGTGAAATTTTCCCACCCTACCCATGTTATAAGTGTGGCTTGATAAAGAATTATTAATGTGACTTCCCTCCACATCTAACATGTGGGTATTGTTGAGGGGACCATGAGGTCAAATAATACCCTAAATTGTATAAAAATTTAACCCAAGGTAAGCCTAGTATATAAAAGGTTTATGGAATGATTAGACATAAGATAAAGATGTATAAATATACCCGAGAGGCATACTTGACTTTCATAGAGATAGTCAAGGTGCACGTGACTACTCATAGTGGATTCACCACTCAATTGCTAGTTATGCTAATACCTAAATTTCATTTAAAATATAGGGATAAGAGTTAATAATGATCACATAACACAACCTAAACCCAAAGCTATGCCTTACACAAACACATCATGCCATAAATATGTATTATAATAGGCCATGAGTGTAATTTAAAACCTATAAGGAGAGATCCAATTAATATGAGATTTAAAAGTGCAGGATGCTACCTCCCAAAATAATAAAGATAGATAGTAGTTTGAGATACAAGTATTAAGATAGATCTTATACCTCCTATAGATAGAAAGAATGTTGCCCTATTGAAAAAATTACTCTTGGAGCATGCATGGAAAAATATAGTTAAAGTTGCTAAACCACACATATATAGGGCATTAGAATTTAGTCATACAAAAAATTTGGAGTATGATCAATAACTCCTTGTGAATTCCACCACTGATGGATGGTTTATATGTGATCTCCTTGTGGACATAGGTGCCAAGGTCAATATCTTGACCAGGAATTCCTAGGAAAAAATGGGTAGGCTAGCCTTGAGGCCTTCCCCTCATGTTATTTTCATGGCCAATAAGACTAGGGTACAACCTAATTTAATTTTTAAGAGTGTAGTTATAGATATCATGGGTGTAAATTTTTTGCTAACTTTAGAGTGATCAAACTAGTAGAACAAGATAACTACCCAGTCTTTCTAGGAAGGCCATGGTGTTATGTAAATAATGCAAATATGAACTTCAAGAAGTGTTATATGACATTTAAAAATGGTAAGGAGAGGGTATTTATACCCCTCTCAAGTTTCCAAGGACCCCCTATGTTAAGAGTGTCAACCTCAAGGATGAGACCAACCACATGTATAACATCATGACACAAGGCATTAAGAATCTAAACCTTGATGATCAAGGAGTGTTTTATTGGGAAGATGGGTAATTAGCCTCAAACATAATTTCCATTGCCTATGACCAATGGGTTGAGGAATAATATGAGACTATTGATCTAAGGTGTCACTTGTTGCATATGAAAGTGCCAAAACCAATGAAGACAAGATGGGTATAGATCAAACATGATTACAAAAGATGCATCCTTTATGCTAAGAAGAAGGGAAAGAGAGTGTTTTACCTAAGTAAAGGTAAACTTGTATAACTCTTAATATATGAGTGGAGAAATCTAGTGGAAGAGTATTTCCACAACCTTTAATCATGTATCCCAAAAGAAGTAGATAAATGATGCACTGGTGTATACATTAAATATCACTACCATACATTGGTGAGCTATGAAAAGGCCTAACTTGCCAACTTGGTAAGATATGAAGGTAGCCATCTACACTATATTTAGGAAGAGGAATGAGGACTTATACATCTCTTCCTACTCTAACAACTCTAACCTACTATAGTACATGTGTACTTATGCAAAGAAACATTGTCTATCTATGATGAGAATGCCCTAAGGAATATATGGGTTCATGCATTCTATAGGACCTTGAAGACTTGGGTATGAGGGTGGTATGCTTTCAATGAGATGTGCCAAGAGATAGAAAATTTTGATGCACTTATAGAGTGTTTTTTCCACATCTCCTTTTATTCATAAAAACTTGAAATAATTGAGCCACTACAGATAGTTTGAAGGTTAGTGTTTCAGGATACTAAAATATTGGAAGAAAATCTAAAAGACATGTTCAATGAAAGAGGTTAGTACTCCTAATTTTATCTAAATAACAAACCCTTAATAGTGGCTCTAGTGATGAGGATCACGTAATTGGATAAACCTAACAAGAAAAAGGAAACTAGTGTGCCAAGTTGAAGATAACACTTTAAAGGAAGAAGACCCTTCCCACCTTTGGATGGATATAATTGAGGGAATTAGATAGGTTAAGGATTCAAATTAGGAGAAGAATGATCCCTACCACATGTCATTAAAAATTATCAAGCTATATATCATTATAGAAGGAGAACCAAAGATTGGTACTCTAGGATCCTATTAGTCTGACAAGGAGTTGGTGTGCATTATGGACCTTTTGAAGGAATTATAAGACTTTTTTCCTAAGAGATATAGATACTTTAAGGGTACAGACCCATCCCTTAGAAATATAAGCATCAAGATATTCAATATTTTGATAGTTGTCAAGAAGAGACCTTATAAGATGAATAAAAACCTTCATGCCAAGGTCAAAATAGAGATTGATGGTATTCTAGCCATAGGTATCATATACCTTATACAATAATCTAAGTGGGTGAGCCCCTTGGTAATCAATATCAATAAGGATGGGTAAATCCAAATTTGTATCAACTATAGATTATTGAATGCTACTTACATAATTGAGCCATTTCCAAATCCATTCATTGATGAAGTTTTGGATGGCATTGTAAGTTACAAAATATACACTTTCACTGATTTGTTCTTAAGATACCATCAAGTCTAGATCAAGGAGGAGGACAAGCCCAAAATTACCTTTATAATAGAATGGGTTTGTTTTTCATACAACATGATGTCCTTTGGACTCAATAATGCACCATCCATATTCTCCCAAGTGGTGATCACTAATTTTATGGATTTCATTCAAAAGGTCCTCCAAGTGTACTTAGATGACTAGACTGTGTATGGGTTGGTGAACGATCACTATGAAAAATTATGCCTAATGTTTAAAGGGTGTAGGCAATTATAGATCTCTTTGAACCTCAAGAAGTGTGTCTTCATGACACCATTTGACACTTTTCTTAGGCACATCATCTATAAGTATGGTCTACTCATTAATAAAAAAAATATAACCATCATCCTTCATCTCTAGACCCCATCAATGTAAAAGGACATTCACACCTTTATTAGCCATTATGGATGATACATGAAGTTCATAAGGAACTATGAAAAGATTGTAACACCAATAGAAGAGCTCTTGAAAAAGGATAGACCATTCCATTGGGGCTTTGTGTAAGAAGATTCATTTGAGACCCTAAAACTCAAACTAGTAAGCACATGAATATTACAATTTACTGACTAGATAACTCCATTCCATGTCTATGTTAATTCATCTAGTACTGTAATTGGCACCATTATAACACAACTTGGTGAAGGAAAAATAGACTATCCCATTTCTTTTTCAAGCAAAAAATTGACTAAGATAGAGAAAAACTACACCACAACTAAGTGTGAGGCATTTGCCATGGTCTACACCCTACAAAAGTTTTGATAATACTTATTGGTGACCCCTTCATCTTCTTCACTAATCCAGAGGTCTATAAGTACTTAGTGAACAAGCCCATTCTCCATGGGCACATTTATTAATGGATAGTTTTATTTTAATAATTCCATTTATATGTGGTCTTCAAACTTGGAAAATAAAAATCAGGCCCAAACCATTTTTCCCACATCAACTCTATAAATGTAGCAATGCCTATTAAATATGATATGCTAGATGTGTAACTTCACAAGGTCCATCACATCCAAAAATATATGGTGGAGATTACTACATTTCTAAAATCTAGGTCTATGCCCCATACTATAATAACCAAGGAGAAGAAGTAGCTCATATTTCACACCACCCCCTTTCAGGTCATTGATGGGGAACTATATGAATTGAGCCATTATCAAGTCCTACACCAATGTGTATTAGATCATGAATAGGGTTGAATCTTATAAGAGGCTCATGAGGGTATTACTAGAGTACATTGCACTAGAGATGATATAACACACAAGATTCAATAATTAGGCTTGTGGTGGCCTTCCTTGTTCTAGGATGTGAAATATTATGCCAAGGTATGTGACAACTTCTAGTGCACATGAAAACACAACCACTAGGATGAGATGCTTCTCATCCCCATCCTTGCCTAGGCACCATTTGAAAAATGGGCCATTGACTTTGTTAGACCAATTACTCCAATTTCAAGGCACACAAGCACATGATACATTTTGGTTACCATAGATTATTTTACCAAGTGGGTTGAGGTAGCACCAACCAAAGATTACAAAACCACCATAGCCATAAGGTTTATATGGGATAACATCATTAATCACTATGGGTGCCCACTCAATTGTATTAGTGACCATGGTGCACACTTCATCAATGATACCATTCAAATACTACTAACTGAATACATGGTGGCATACCACAAGACAACACCTTCTCAACCCCAAGCGAATGTCACCATTGATGTACTTAATAAGATATTGAGAATGTGTCTCATAAAGATATATGACAATGGTTTCAAGGATTGGGATGACCATGTATTAGTAGTATTATGGGCCTATCATACCACATATAAACACCTCAATAAGGATACACCATTCCAAATGGTGTTTTTTGTAGAGGCCATTCTACCCATGGAAATTTTAGTGCCCTCATTATTCATCATGTGAATTGGTTGGTTAGATGACTAAGAGTTTTTAAATGCATTACTAGAAGACTTGGAGCACTTGGATGATACATAAGCCTAATAAATATGGAGTCATCAAGTAGAGAAGGCACACTAAAATCTATGGCATGATAAAAATATCAAGCACAAGGTACATATTTAAGGAGCATTGGCCTTGCTATATGACTCAAAGTATCTCAAGCACCCAAGTAAGCTACATATTAGGTGGATGGGACCTTATATCATCCATAACATATTAGAGACTAGCATATGAAAGTTGTGAATGTTGACAGATGAAATGCTCCCTAGGAATTTCAATATAAATAGATTGAATCCCTAAAGTCAATAAGATGGTGCTTACACCATTAGACACTGACTTCCTGATCACAAGTTAGTGTGATAACTAAAATAAAATTTGGTGAAAGATAAATCTTTGATTATGTTTGTTTTATTTGTTTTGAGTGCATAAACATGGTGATTTCAAGACCATATAATAACTCTTCTAGTATTTACATGCATACTCCAGTCAGGTGAGTCAAGTACATACACTTATTAAATGTTTAAGGCTAGACACCTAAGTTTATGGGTGCATGGAGTTTGCCATACTTGGAAGGATATGAGGATAAGTTGACAATAGGAGGCACACAAGATGATAGTGCATAAGAAACCAAGAGGGAAGGAAATACTAGAGGACTAACACAATAATTTATATGGGGTAGGGGAAGGTTGAATCAAGAGATAGAAAGTGGAGAGAAATTGATCAAGAAATAGAAGCATGCTAGAAAGGAAGCAAATCATGAAGGAGAGATGGAACCAAAGAGGATAAATCATGTGCATGTGAAGTGTTACACCCAAGTTTCCATAGGAAAGTCAAAGTTTATGCCAAGGTGAATAAAACATAGGGGATAAATCATCAAGATAGTTGGTACCCACCCAACAGTCAGTGGGAAGTGACCATTTGAATCAGTAGTCACTTCATTGAATACACTATTAAGAAAATTTAAATTGGTGATGGTAGAGGCTCAAATATCTATAATAAATGCAAATGTGGTAGTATATTTTCATGAATTTTAACAAATCCATGCACCACCATGTCATTACTCACCAACCATTAATGGGGTCGATAAAACTAAGGTATAAAGGGTTGAATGGAAAAATTTGCCAGGTTACAAACCTTATGCAAATTTAACATATAACTAGAGCTAAACTAGAGCTGAATCCAACAAAAATTATAAAATTCTACCATGGTGAAAACTAGGCACCCATAGTGGCTAATTGAGAATGGTAAAATGGAGATAGAGATTGTGTTCCATTTAGCATTGGAAAAGAGGCATTTGGAGAGAGAAATTTAAGATAACTAGACAATAAAAATTCTTCAAGATGTAGAAGCCACCATTAATGGTGCATGAATCTTGAGAGATGCAGTTGTAGTCACATACCTCGTGATTGTGAAGAAGTGCCAAACAACATTAAGGGTTTTGGGAAGATTAACCAATTATGCTTTAATAAAAACTGATTTAGAATGGGAAAAAAGAGGTTACGTTCAGGTCCATCATAGGCATAGAATGACACAAAAAAAAATTGGATGCTTAAAGAAGCATAAGATATGATGAAAGAGGCATATATGGTTGAGGGTGTTAGTGTTGCAGAGGTTGGCATAAAAGCAAGCATAAATCTTACATATAGGGATATGTAGTTCCCTCATGAGGTCATAGTGGGGGAAACATGAGTATCCTTTATGCATAGATAAACATTAAAGGAATATAACCATCAGATGCTAAGTAATGCACATGGTCTCAAACAGGACTAGGTGGTTGAATAGGAATAAATACCAAGGTAGGCACACTATTTGATGTCTCCATCTGAGATAAATGAGTGACCATCGGCATGACCCCGCTATATGAGCTTCTAAGTTCTAGTAAGGTGAAGGAATTGGTGCAATTCCTCCACTCACACATACATAGTGATAGGTTTTATTTTTTAGGGATGTGCATGCTGATCCTTAGTGCACCTAATCAGTAGGATCATAGGGCTACCAAGTGTAGGAGAACACATCTACTAGATGATGGAGGATGATGTGGAGGTGAAGAGGGTTATGAAACTCTTGGGATACTACTAGATAAGGTTCAAATTCCCTATTAAATACATTCAATAAATTGACATGAGGATAATGGTGTACCTCATAATATTTAATCTTTTACCTAATGAATAATGGTTTGACATTAGTAAGATATACTTGTAGATCAACCACCACATTGTACAAGGATAGAAGTTCAATATCACAAATTTTATTATTGAGGAGATTATGAATAATTCACTAGAGTACCACAAGGCATGTGAGAAATTTTAGTGGGGTGCATATTGATATTGATTATGATGGAGGAGATCTACATGCCTGATGGTGATGAGGACAACATTTGGGTACTCCCACTGTATAATGACTCCTTGGCACTGAAGTACCAAGACTTCATTTGCCCATCTAGCTTCTCCTAAAAATAGAAGACAAGGGTGTAAGGGTGGTAAGATCAATATATTGAGGCATTCAATATTCAATGGCACATCCCCTAAAGGATCCCTCAATATGTGGTAGGAATAGTGACCTTTATCATCATACAACATTTCTATGTAGTACACCTAGTGCTTAAAAATGAAAACTTGTTTGGTTGATTGAAGTTGCCTTATGCATTTTTTCTATAATTTTCATAAAGACACTAAGGAGGATTCCCTAATTGAAAAAGTTAAAGATCCTAATGAAGGTTATGGACAAAGAAAGGAAAAAGTTGAGGCACTAGTTTGTTCACCCAAGAAAAAAGGCCATAAAAGATGAGGAGGATAATTCTGACCAAATAGAAATCCATCCCCTCTAGAGGGAAATTATAACTAGATGCATCTTCAATCTGTATTATGAGATGAAGCCATGGAAGAAGAGCACTGACCCTACGAAAGATGATGATCACCCCCTCTTGATCAGATATGAATGAAAGCCAATGCCAAAGATGTATCATAAGTCTCCCAAAAATGAATTAGGAGAGACACTTGAGGATATCTAAGAGCACATCAAGTTGAGGATCACATTCAATGAATAAACAACACCTCTAGCTCTAAAAAATCACATAACACTCACACCAAAGATTTCTTCCTCTAGCAAGAAGTAGAAAAAGAAGAAGCTTAAAGGACCTATTGTACTCCCTACAATAACTCTAGAATAATTGGAGGAAGAATAGACCCTCACATGCGAATGAGAGGAAGAGATGAAAGAAGAATAAAGAATAAAGACCTACATCATGCAAATTAAAGAAGAGGAGGAGCCTAGAACTGAGGATGTTTAGAAGGCCCTCCAAGGTGGCACAACCATCTTGCTTAAAGAAGTAGAGAAGTGGACAAGCTCCTCATCTAAATAATAACCCTCCACACATCCTCCACGAATAGAAGATGAGAAGAGATGGTTATGGAATAAAATGGGCCATACTGAGGAAAAAATTGAGATGGCACCTATGCTTGAGAATAATAGGAGGGTTTCGAAGGAAATGGGCCTAAGTGATGCAAATATTGAGAAGGCTAAAACCAAAGAACAAAATTACAAGAAAGAGAAGGACAAGAAATAAAATAATATGAAAAATGTTTCCACAAGAATTGGACCAACCTTTAAACAAGACAAGAAGGCACCTAGCACTCCCACTAGGAAAGTAAATGAAGTTGCACAATAGGCATGCCCAAGTAGCTAAGGGGTCCTTGAATAAAAAGAAGGTGATACTAGAACTTTGGAAAAATAAAATGAGACTGAAGAAGAACCCCAAAAAAAATAAGGTAATGTTGGTGCTAAGGGAATAAACCTAAAGGTGAGAATTGAGAAACCCTAGGAGGAAGAAGAAGATAAATGGGAAAATTTTGAAGAAGAACCCCTTAAGGAATAAGATGAGTCCTCTAAGGAAAGATCTAAAGAAAGTGATAGTGCTAGTGAATAAGAGGAAGAGAAAATAGAGGTGGCCATCATCAAGAAGGATGACATAGAATTGAGCATAAGAGAAAAGGTGTAGAATGGGTGGAAGGATGAAGACTTACGTGTGTTTAACTTCATGCCCCATGAGGCTAGCACATCCATGACATGAAAATAACTTACATTTGCATTTGATTAGTACATGAATGAGCCTCACTTTGAGGTGCTTAGAAAGATGATTTTGGGCATGGATGAACCTAAATAAGGGCATGACTCACTCATCATAAACCCATGTGCCATGAACCTAGTCTAGTTTTAAAATACAATTATTATAATGGTGATTAAAATGGTGCATAGAAATATCATAAATGATATAAGGGCAAAAAATTGGAAGAAACTATACAAGGATGATGAATATGAAGTGAAAGCCATAAAATTCAAGTTTTAGTAGCTATGTAAGTGCATAGAGATATTAAAACCATCCTTTCTTGTCAGATTTGATACTTCAAATCTATCTAAGGTTGATAAAATGTGTTTATTAATGGAGAAGATGCTCCCAACAATGAAACTAGAGTTGGCACAAGAAGAAGAAGATACCTACATCATGATATAGAAGGAGCTTGATGCTAAGCGCAAAGAGGTGGAGGACCTCTTGTGAAACTATAATAGGGTGCATATGCAACCAATTCCATGTTCTTGAGCTTCTCTAACTAGGCATTAGTCATAAATGCACACTTAAGAAGGTAAAGGAGGAGAAGGAGAAGTTGATGGTGTAGGTGTATTCTACAAATAGGTTAGAGTACACACAAATCATGGGGAAGGTCAATATGCTAAGCACATAGATAAAGGACCAATAGAAAAAACTTATAAGCACTCTTATGTTCTCTACAAACTAAGCCCTATGAGTAAGGAACAATCCTAGGTGGGGGTGTGACTAAGGCTAAGTCAAATATAGAGTCTTTCAATAAGGAGTTGGAAAATATCAATGTGCTTATGTTTAGTAAAAAATCCACTAAAATACATAATGTTATTGAATAAATCAAGCTCACCATAAAGGGATTTGAGGACTTCGTCTCTAAGCTTAAGGAGAGCATGCCTAATTTTTACGTGTCAAAGGCTTTGATAGCCTAGTTCTAAGATGGAGTACAAAATTTATATGGGGTAATGTTGGGCCCTTTCTTTTATTTTATAATTATTCATGTTACAATGATATAAAATTCAGCATGAGGCATAATTTTTAGTGATGACATTTTGGCATCATGACACCAATTAGAGAAATTAGGGCACATATTGTGTTAGTTGATAGGTGGCTAACCAATTCTAGGAGTTATGAGGCATCTTCTAGGTTGGATGATATGTGGTGATTATGGTGTGAAGGACATAAGGTGATGGATATGGTATAAATTACTACTAAGGCTTTAGATCAGCACTTGGCATGTGTACTCCACCCTAGCAGAGGTGTTTCTATAGAGATATAAAATGAACTCAAACTTGTGAAGCAAAAATGGAAACTGAATGCAACTAAACTCTAAAGAATTAGTTCTAAACACATTTTAATGGTCTCCATTAGATAAAAGAGTAGTATGGATGCAATTAAGGCTCCAATTGTAGCTCCCAATCTTTGTTATGATCCTATAGGTTGTTAAGTATTTTGAATTAAACATGTACTCTTTTTTAAATACTATGGACTCTATTTAATTTGGGTTTTGATGAATAACAAAGAATGGTTTCCTTAAAACATTCTTTCTAGCTATACATCTATGAATTTCTATTGGAATGCAAACTAATTACTATAATGGCATACTTTTCATACACTTATATTAAAGAATAGATTATGTGAGCTTCTAGTTTATTTCATTAACGGCATCCCTATGTTATTTGATGAAAGATCCTACATAATATGTTCTTACCCTTGCTAGAACACAAGCCTAGTATGGGCACTTAAACTGAAAGCATCCCCTTAAACTATCTAGTACCTATATGATTCGAAGCTTAGTTTATCAAAGGCTTACACCCAAATGAATCTATACTTAGTCCCCTAAATAGGCTTGTGCCTATAGACCACCAAGCCTTGTCCATGAAATATTTGCACCAAGGGATCTACTTAAGCCTTCTTTGAAATGACCAAGTCCTACATTTGATATCTTGTGCCATGGTACAACTAGCTCAACACATGCCTTAGTTCTTTCTCAAATGTACTTAGGGTGAACACATAAGGCCTATGCCTTATGTGAATTGATACCGATGTGATCAAGTTTTAAATGTTGAGCATAGTAGGAATATCCCATTTCTTCACCTAGTTTTAAGAAATCAAGAACTAATTAATACAACTGAACGAGCACCTAAGTTGACTTTTCTACAACAAGGGGTCTTTGAGGTTATCTCAAAACTATAATACCACTAACCCATTTTTTCCAAGGTCATTATAAATATGAATATCTAAGTTTTTGATGGTTTGATAATATCTAGAGTCAATGATCCAAATTTGAATACACCATAGTGAAGGTTACATAGAACACACAATATTCTAGGTGGTCACATCCATATCCAATAAGTATTATGTATTAGACACCTATATCAAAGTTAGACATAATAATCAATGTAACCATATAATGTCAACATAAGTGTATGAGCTCATAGAGGGAAAATTACTAGAATTTGATGATTGATCTAGAATCTATATCTAATCTACTTCCAAATTGTTTCAACATAGATACATATGCACACAGTAAACCCACTAAGCACTCTTTTTCCATTTATTGTAATATAAATCAATTATTTTACTTACTATTTTTAACATATCTCAACATTTAAATTTAGAATATTATTTATCTAAGTTTGAAATTAATTGACCTACTATATATCTATTTATCACCCTTATGCTCATTCATTTCTATATTCTCAACCCTATACTATATTTAGACATTTTAATTTTGTGTTAAAAATAATGGATCCATGATATGAATGAAGTATGATGTGAAAATGACCTATAGGTGTGTAAATAATTAAACTTAATGCAATGTTGTATATAGAAAAATATTAAGTAAACATGTAAAATATGTTAGCTCCAAAGTATATAAAAAAACTAATTTTAAGTTTGAAATTAAAATGTACAAAAAATGGAAATTATTAAAAAAAAGTAACTATGATTTAAAATGAATTTAATCAAAGTATTTCATCATAAATTGATCATTGTTTGGTTCTTTGAAGAGGTGTCCTTTACTTGTTTGTATCTAGGAAGTACTTGTTCCAAGAATGTCTTTGAATAGGTAAGGATCCTACCATTTAAGTACTAAGTCTCTAACATGAAAATTATGGACTTTGACTTTTTTGTTATGTTATTTTGTTATACGATATTTATATTGGAAGTTATGTTTCAAATCACCTATACATCATTCATCTAGAAAATTTAAGGCATGGAGATGATCTTGTTAAAGCACTTCATATAGAATGATGCCTTGAATATAAATGTGTAAGGAAGGTAACTCCACTTCTAATAGTAAGATAGTTTTGGAACCATAGGCTAAATAGAAAAGAGTTTCCTAAATAAAAATACAGTTGCAAATATAATAATATGAAAGTGAAAGATAAATACTGAGATGTGAATTGAAATGAGAATCTCAAATAGTATTTCGTAAGATCTTGTTAAGGATTTGATTAGTTTCTTCAGATTAACCATTACAATTAGGATGGTGGTGTGTATAAAATTTTTGCATGATTTTGAATGCTACAAATAATTATTTCATGTCTTTATTTTTAAAATTTTGACCATTTTTAGATATGATGGTATGAGGGATACCAAAGTGACATATGATTTGGTTAAGATTGAATTTAGAGATAGTGATGTTATTAACATTTATGAGATGCATGGCTTCAACCCATTTGGTAAAGTAATATATGGTAGTAATGATTAAGACATGACCATCTTGAGATCAAATTAATTTTCCAATGAGATATAGTCCCCACATATAAAATGGCCAAGGATATTTTATGATTTGAAGCTCATATAGAGGAGAGTGAATAAGATCATCATGAAGTTATAAGGGTTAATTTTTTTTATGAAAATAATGTCCTATTTTTCAAAAGTGGGTAAGGATTATCACATTCATAGACATTTTTTGTTTTAGCATGTCTACTATATTGACCACCACAAATGCACCCATGTTATTTTTTAAGGAAAGAAGGAACTTCATCTTGAGTAACACAATGTAGCAAGGTATATTTTTTATTTTTATAATATAGGGTGTCATATCTAAGAACATATTTTAAAGCTTGCTTTTGAAGATGAGTTTTTCCATAACATTTAGCCTCTGGGGGATAGGGATGATGTTCAATAAATTAGATGTTGTCTTTGTACCATGAGTTTTGTTGAGTAGTGATAGCTTCAATGTGGGAAATAAGAAAATCATCTTTCAATTGTAATATATAAGGTTATTTACTCATGTGAATGAGAAATTACAAATTATGAAGTGTTTTCTGAGGGTGAAAAAGAGAGGCTAAGAAAGCAATAGAATCATCTATAACATTTTTTTCTTGTGGGATTGCTTTGATAGTGAAAAATGCAAATTATTTATAAAGAGTAGAATCAAGTTGATGGTATGTGATGAGATTTTGTTTTTTTCATTGATAATCATCATTAACTTAATGATATGTGAGTTATCAATATCCAAGAGTGTGTAGGTATGGGATGTCTAAATCGATGGATGAATACATGCCTAAAATGAGGGAGTTGTATTCAACCATTTTATTATTATTTTTTAAGTTGAATTGGAAATCTAGAGGGATAATTTTACCATGCAAGTCTCCTAATATACATCATGCCCTAGCTCCTTGAAGGAATTTATCTCCATCAAAGTGAAGGGTGCAAGTGTCTTCATGAAATTCAATGGTAACCTCAGGTTATTATTCTATGATGACTTTAGATTTGTATTTGGAGGTTGAAATTTTTGTCTCCTCAAGGGATTATGCCTTGATATCAATGGCTTAATTATGAAAATAATATTAAGATAAATTGTTTAAGTAAAACCTTCAATGTAAAGGATGCCTTCATTAGGAATAATATCCTAGAGGTAATTAGTAGTTGGTGCAGTTATGATAGCAAGTTGATTAATAATTAATTGACCTTTAACTTATTTTTACATAATAATTCTTAAATCAATTTCCATTAATAATACCATCCATTTATCAATTCTATCTCTAGGTAAGAATTCTTTGGATTAAAAGTGATGAAGGGGGTCACAATGGACAATAACATAAGTTGACTGATAAATCATAGTGTTAAAGATTTTTGGATATGAAATAAATGGTTAGACAATCATGTTTTAATTTTAGGTAATGAGTCTAAAAATATGACTAATGTAATATATGGATGTTGAACACACCTATCTACTGAGAGGGGGGGTTGAATCAATAGATTGCAAAAACTAGTTCCTTAAATTTTTTAAGATGAATCTTAAACATATGCAATATTAAAGAACAAATGAAAGATATCACATGCAAAAAATCAAAGGTCATAACACCAGATTTATATGTGCAAAACCAAAAGGAAAAAACATGTTAATAATGTTTCTAGAAGCTACTATTCTAATCCAACCTCATAAAATTTGTCTCACTAATTGAACCTCATTGGTTACATTCTATAACACCAATACTAAGGAGACACCCATCCCCTATTATGATCACCAACTCATAATGAACTCATTGATCATATATTTAAGGGATACCACCCTAAGGAGACACCAATCCCCTGACTGAGAACCAACTCAACCTCACTGATGGTAGCAACCAAATAGTTGTGTGGAGCTACAACTCCATCTAATAAAAAATAGACTCATAAAAAATTCCAAGTCTATTCCTTGTTGTATGTCTGATCTACAATTGCTCATGCTCTACACAATAATTTTATGTGAATTCTTCCTCTTACTCTCTCTTTATATGTCTAGAGTCTTCTAATTGACACTCTACCTAAATCCCTTTCTACCCCCTTTTTTTGTGTCTGAATATGTCTAATTGAAACTCTTCATAATTCTTCTTTTGTGTCTCAATTTTTCTATTTGAAGCAATATTTGGCTCTTATTTTCAATCATATCATCAAAATAAACTTAGATGAGTCTCTTTACTTTATACATTCTACATTCATGGATTGACTCTTCTCCTTCTAAGAAAAATAACTATTTGTCTTATTTTTTCTCTATCTCTTAGAATTCTACCTCTATCTCTTTGATTTCAACATTTGTAATATATGAATGATTCTAAGATTAGCCATTTTTTGTTTACAAATCATTAAAATAATTGACTATTGATTTTTTTTCAACCATCACATAATATTATTGTAACTAACTCACTTCATCAGATCTTTGAATGCTTTTTAGCTTTAAAATGTGTCTGTTAGATCTTAAGACACTATCTCCCATAAGACATTAGATCTTATTATATGCACGATACTTACTTAACACACTAGTCAGATATTGATATCCTTGCATCATCTCACTTCCTCCTATGTCTTTGGATCAACTTCACTCCATCGATGTCCTCAAATATGCTTGATCCTTAGCTGACCACTATGTCACTAAATAGTGATCACTTTGTTCCATCAGGGTCCTTACTTCATTTTATCTTTCCTATCCAAGCTCCCATATACCATCTGATCTTAGCAGATGCATGATCCTTAACTAATTCAATTGTTAACCTTCAGCATAAAGACCTCATCTTGCTTATTTTTGTGATTATGGATTTCTTTTGCTCTAATCATCTCTTCAAACTTGCTCAAAATTTATCTCACCTCTTTGACTTTCAAGATCTCAATGCAACATCCTTTGACACTAATGAAAGTGCCCTAACTTATTCTAAAGTATCCTTCAGAGACTTTTAATGGTCCTTGATGTATTTGACTATATCATTTGTATCCTTTTCTTAGGGATATTATTCTTTAGAGTAATTATCCTATACTCCACCTGAGCTATCCTTTAAGACTTGGTAAGTTCCCTTCAAATCTCTCATAATTAACCTTCGAGACTTGTGTTTGTAGAACATACCCTTTATAGCATATCCTTTAGATAAATTATTGTATGATTTTTTTCCAAGGGTTTTCAAGATAATTTCCCTGACACAATGTCTAAGTGCCCTTTAGAACTTTTGGCATGTACCATTTGAGGCTTTTCAAAAATCCTTTTAGAAACTTTGCAAGTGTCCTCTACTCCATTTGAACTATCTTTCAGTACTTGTGAAAGTGTCCTATGATCCTTTAGAATAATTTCAAGTGTCCCTTTGAAAAATTTTCAATAGACCCTTCAAAACTTTTGCAAAAGTCCACATACTCTTTAGAACTTTTGTTTAAGACCCATTTCCTTCAAAAATTTTGTTGTGGACATTTTGGCTGACAAATACTTAGCAATTTTTCCTAAAAGATATCCCAATGCACTTTTTTTGAAAGAATTAGATGAGGTACTTTCTTTGAAAGAAAACTATTCCTTCAAAAAAATTGTTGTAGACATTTTGTCTGACAAAGACAACCATTTTTCTCAAAATATATCCCAATGTACTTTTTTTTGAAAGAATTCAATGAGGCACTTTTTATGAAATAAAACTCTTCCTTCAAAAATTTTGTTTCAGACATTTTTTCAAGAAAGACTTAACCATTTTTCCTGAAAGATATCCCAATGCACATTTTCTAAAAGAATTATGCAAGGCACTTTCTCTCAAAGAAAAGACCAAATCAAAAAATTGACTAAGTGTGGAGACCAAACATCTTGTTATTTACATACTTCAAGTTCACCAACATTGATTATCAATGAAAACCATTTGCAATATCTTATTTACTTCATCTCTATGCCTTTGTCATTAATGTTTGCACATACATCTTTTATTATCAATGACAACCATGACACAAATCTCTTCCTAAGACTTTGATCTCAACCACAACTTTTAGATTGCCAAAAATATCCCCCTTTGTCATTGATGGCAAAAACATCCATTGAAAATTAGCACAATATCTATTTTGCACTTTTTTCTTTCTCTTTTTTCTCCTTTTGACATTAATGATAAAGTATCTCTACCAAAAAGTCAACTAGCTCCCCTTGAAGTGCACTTATTTAGGTATGACACTATTCTAATCCTTAGACCTATTAGATAAGAACAACTTATGAGAATCTCCCCATTAAGCCATAAAAGAATTACCTAAAATCTTTTTCTTCTAAGAGGTAGTGATGTGACTTTTATACTCCCCTTGGAGACATGCCTGATCACTAGGAACTAGTGATGTGGTGTAGGATCTACTACTCCCAACCATTATCTCAGATATTCAAATTGGTCCTTAGGCAAAGGTTTAGTGAATATGTATGTAATTTGATCTTTTATTGGAACATATTCCATTGTGACCTCTTGATCACCAACCTTTTCTCTCAAAAAGTGATGATTGATATGTGCTTTACTCTCTAGTGCATCACCAATTTCTTGGATATATTTATATCACTTGATTTATCACATAAAATGTGAATTGGTCCTTTAAACTCTAATTCAATGTCTTTTAGTGACTAATTCATCAACAAAACTTGAGTGCAACATGCCACTATCACAACATATTCTAATTTTATTGTATATAGTGTAACTAACTCTTGATTTTTACTTAGCCATGAAATAAGTCTATTACCAAGAAATAATGCACCACCACTAGTACTTATTTAATCATCTATGTTTCCTACCCAATCAGCATTTGCCAAAGTGAAATCATCACTTGAAAGATACCATAAGACATAGTCTATTATGCTTTTAATATATCTTAAGACTCTCTTTACTGCATTTACATGTGTTTCTTTTGGAGAAACCTAGAGTATAGCAACCATGCACACAGCCTACATGATGTCTAGTCTTGTTGTAGTAAGATATATAAAACTACCAATCATATAACTATACAATGTATGATTCATCACATTTTCTGAATTTTGATCCATTTATCATGAGAGTGCTAATTGGTCTGTTATCTTGTATGCCAAATTTCTTGAGCATCTCCTTCACATACTTGGTCTAGGATATGAATATCCCTTTTTCAGATTGTCTAACTTATAGACCAAGAAAAAATGAAAGTTCTCCTAGCATGGACATTTATAACTTATTTTAAATTTGATTTGCAAACTCTTTACACATATTATTACTGTTGCCACTAAAAATGATGTCATCAACATAGACAACTATGATCAACATATGTCCATTTTTAGGCTTAACATACAAGTTATTATCTACACATCCTTTGATAAATCTTTGTTATTTCAAATATTGATCCAACCTTGAATACCATGCTCTAGGTGCTTGTTTTAGACCATATAATGCTTTCTTTAGTTTGCACACATAGTCTTCCTCATCTATCAGCTAAAAACCTTTAGGTTGTTTAATATAGACTTCTTATTCCAAGGTTCCATTCAAGAAAGCTTACTTAACATCCATTTGATAGACTTTGAACTTCTTAAAGACTAAGAATGCAAAAAACATTATGATGGCTTCCAATTTTGACACTAGGGAAAATGTATCCTCAAAGTCTATTCCTTCTACTTGAGCATCTCCTTTGCAAACAAGTCTAGCTTTTTTTTATCACAACTCCATCTTCATTCAAATTGTTTTTAAAGACCCATTTTGTGCCTATGACATTCTTGTCTATGGGTCTTGGAACTAGCTGCCAAGTTTTTTTAATTTTTTTCTATTTGAATTAGTTCCTCATCCATGCCCTTTTGCCAATTCTAATTTTTGATAGCCTTAGCATAGCTTTTGGGCTCAATTTTAGATAGTAAAGTAAAAATTATCTCTTCTTTGGTCATTACAACCCTTCTCTATGTTTGAACTCCTTCATTTATGTTGCAAATGATTTGCTCCTTAGGATGATCCTTTTGAACAAACCTTGAGGGTGCCTTTTTAATCCTCTTTATCTCCTCTTCATTATGTAATATTTCATCCTTGGATTCTTCTTTTAGTTACTTAATTATGATCTCTTTTATAGGTTCAGTTTCTTCTTTGAAGATCTCTGTGACTTTCACATGGATGCTCTCCACTATCTTATGTAGTCTTTTGTTGTAGTAGACATAGGCTTTGTTATGTGTGGAATAACCAAGGAATGTTCCCTCATCACATCTTGAATCAAAAATACCTAGTTTTTTTATGTACTTCAAATGTAGCATTTGATTTCAAACACTTTGAAGTACTTGATTGAAGCAGGCTTCCCATACCACAATTCATATAGAGTCTTATCATTGTTCACTCTTAATTAAACTCTAGTCAAGATGTATTATGTTATCTAGACTGCTTCTCTCCAATAACCATCTAAAAAGTTGGCTTATTTAAAGATTATTATATCCATCTCCTTGATATTCCTATTCTTCCTCTCAACAACTCCATTTTTTTGTGGAGTTCTTACAACAAAGTAGTGTCTCTTAATTCCATGCTTTTCATAGTAGTCTATAAATTCATTTGATGTAAATTCACCACCTTTGTCAGATATGAGGCACTTGATCTTTATACCAATTTCATTTTCAACCATGGCTCTAAAGATCTTGATTCTCTTAGAGGCTTGAGACTTGTCCTTTAAGTTGGTTACCCATGTCATTCTAGTGTAATCATCTACGAACAACATGAAATAATACACTCCTTTGGAACTTCTTATCTTGGTTGGTCCATAAATATTAGTATGAACTATCTATATAGGATTTTTAGTTACATAATCTTTAGTTTCAAATGAGATAATGGTCTATTTACCAAGCTAATATTCTCTACAAGTTGTGTCTACATGCTTGGTTATCTTAAGCATGTGTCTTACATATTTTTTAGAACTTACTTTGACTAAATTTTTAAAGTTAACATGACCCATCCTTTTGTGCCATAACCATATCTCATTAGTATTTCCCATGAGACAATTTGTATCATTTAGCTCAATCAGATTATATATGTTACTCTCAATCCTTTTTCCTTATGCAAATTTTTTTCCAGACCTTCTTATTTCACAACCTTAAACATCAAATATGAATTTATATCCATTGTCACACATTTACTAACACTTAGCAGATTATGTTTTATCCCTTTAACATAAATAACATCATGTGTAGGGATCTTACCATCAATATGCAAAGTTCCTTTGCCTCTAATTTTGACTACAGTATTGTCTCCCAAACTGATAGTCCCTTCTTTTCATCTACTCAATTTGGTAAACATGCTCTTGTCACCAATCATATGTTCTGAGCATCCACTATTTATGACCCATATATTTTTATCTTTAGCATGTAGCACAATTTGAGCAATCATAGACTAATTCTTCTTTTTCCACATCTCCTTTGTCTTCTTGACTATACTTTTCTTTGTTATATCACTAACTTGTGATCCTCTGTTCACTTTAAGAGTCTCAATCCTTTTAGCATTGTTAGAATTTGATTTAATAGGCTTTGTTCTACAATGCTTTGTTATATTCCAAAAATTATTATAGTTGTAGCATAAAACATGCATATCTAATAGAGGGGAAAATTAATTTATAATTAATTAGCCTATCCTTCTTTTAGGTATAACTTTACAATCAATTGCTCTATGGCCAAAATGATTACAACTATAAAAATAACCATAAAATGCTGAAGAATACTTGGTTATCATTATCCTTTGAGGATATAAAGGAGGTCTCTTGAGCTCTATTTTCTTCATGTTCCTTACTATTATGTTACTTTTTATAGAAATAAACTTGGTCTTTATAGGAACAGAGTCATTATTTTTCTTCTTCTCTTTAAGAATGTATTTTTTTCTTTTTTGATTCCTAGCTCAACTGATGCCTTGAATTTTTCATATAGATTACCAACTGCATTCAACATGGGACTCTTGCCTTTCTCATACCCAAGACCTAATCTTTCCTTGGAGGGCCTTTGTGAGCTGATCAATTCATCTAGTATGACAAATCCTCCTTTTAATTTTAGGACTTTATTAATATGTTCTTTGTCCCTTTTGATCTTTTCTCTTAGGTCCATGATTTCTTCTTCCATATTCAAGAATTCTAAGGACTTCACTTGTAGGTTAATTTTAACCACATCCTCTATCATATTTGTCTCATCAAATTGGGTCTTCAAGCTCACTATCATCTAATCTAATTCCTTATTTATTTTAGTCAATTTCTCAAACTCCTTTTGACTAAGATTCTTTTGTTTAGAATTTTATTTTCTAATCTTGTCAATTTATTTTAAAACACAAATGAGCGCTCATTCAAGATTTACTTCTCCTTCATCTTTATTTAAGTCCTCTTCATCTTGGCATAAAGAAGTTGATTCAAATGTCATGAATAAGACTTTGTTTTATTTGGCCATAAAACCACTATCATTCTCATCACTTGAGCTATTACTATCATCCATTGAGTCACTATCTTCGTTTGAATATATATCCTTTTTGTTCTTAAAGAGACTTTTCTTCTTCTTGGGATAATAGGATTTCTATTTTTGATTTTTCTCAACTGAATCAGAGTCATCCTTCTTTCTATGTGGACATTTATAAAAAAAGTGACCTATCTTTTGATAATTAAAGCATTTGAAGGGTAACTTACCTTTGTATTTACCTAAGACCTTATTTAAACTTTTGATAAAATTGGCCTCTACATCATCAACCTCCTTAGATTTAGAATTAGGATCTTCTTCTTCTTTTTCCTGCTTAGAAACCTTGACAGTAGCTTCTATCTTGGATGAGTCTACATCTCCCAACCTCATATCATACATAGCGAAGGTTCCATGTAGCTCATCTACTATGAGCTTGTTCAGATCTCTTACTTCTTCAATGGTAGAGATTTTAGAATCATACTTTGATATTAGAGATCTTATAAACTTTTTGATAATGACTAATTCTTTCATTGTCTCTCTAAGTCTTCTAATTGCATTTACAATCTCATCTACCCTAAGGAGGTAGTCTGAAATATTCTCATCCTCATTCATATTGAGGTTTTCAATCTATCTATTGATTGTTTAACTTTTTCATCTCCTTCATAAATGTTATTCAATTTAACTCATATGTCTTTTACACTTTGACAGTGCATGAATTTGATGAACTCATTATTTGACAATCCACAAAGAATAACATTCTTTGATTTAGAAATGTTTTCACATGCCTTCTTCACTACCTAATTAATAGGAGAAATAGCAGTGGGTGTATCCATTCTCAATGGACATCCAGACATTAAACCCTAAGGAGGTCAAGTACACTTCCATTCTCATGCTCCAAAAGGCATAGTTAGACCAATCAAATAAAGGTGCCTTATTTGATGAAGTTATTTTGTGTTCAAAATCCAAGATCTACCTAAGTAAATTAATATTCTCTCTAGGAACCCTATGGATCTAATACCAATTGTTAAACACACCTATCTACTGAGAGGGGGGTGAATTAGTAGATTGCAAAAACTAGTTCCTTAAAACTTTTAAGATGAATCTTAAACATATGCATTATTAATGAACAAATGAAATATATCACATGAAAAAAATAAAATATCATAACACCAAATTTATATGTGAAAACTCAAAGGGAAAAACCATAGTGAGAATGTTGCTAGAAGATACTATTCTAATCCAACCTCACAAAATTTGTCTCACTAACTGAACCTCACTAGTTACATTCTAAGACACTAATCCTAAGGAGAAACCCATCCCCTATTCTAAGTACCAACTCATAATGACCTTATTTATCATATATTTAAGGGTGAAAACCCTAAGGAGACACCAATACCCTAACTGAGCAATAACTCAGCCTCACTGATGGTACCAACCAAATAGTTGTGTGGAGCTACAACTCCATTTGATGAAAAATAGATTCATAATAGAATTAAAGTTTGTTCCTTATTAAAATTTTGATCTAAAACTACTCATGTTCTACATAATACTTGTATGTGCATTCTTCTTCTCAGTCTCTCTTTCTATGTCTATATTTTCCTATTTGACACTCTACCTAACTCCCTTTCTGCTCCCTTTTCTGTGTTTAAATATGTCTAATTAACACTCTACATAATTATTTTTCTATCATAATTATTATATTTGACACAATATTTGGATCTCATTTTTGATCATATCATTAAAAAAAATTTAGATGAGTCTCTTTACTTTATACATTTTGTATTCATGGCTCTTCATCTTCAAAGCAACATAACTACTTATCTTCTTTTTTCTCTATCTCTTAGAATTTTTCCTCTATCTCTTTGATTTCAACATTTAAAATATATGAATGATTCTAAGATTAGCCATTTTTTGTTTACAAATCATTAAAATAACTTACTATTTATTTTATTCAATCATTGCACCAAACTCTTGAAACTAACTCACTTCATTAGATCTTTGAATGCTTTCTAACTTAAAAATGCATCTATCAAATCTTAAGACACTATCTCCCACAACTCATTGGATCTTATTATATGCATGATCTTTACTTAACACACTAGTTAACTATTAAGCTCCTTCCATCATCTCACTACCTCTTATGTCTCTGGATTGCTTTCACTCTATCAATATCCTTGAAGATGATTAATCCTTAACTAACCACTATGTTACTAAATAGTGATCACTTTATTCCATTTGGGTCTTTGGGATTCATTATATCTTTCCTATCCAAGCTCCTACATACCATCTGATCTTATTAGATGCATGATCCTTAACTAAGTCAGTCATTAACCTTCAACATGTAGACCTCATCTTTCTTATTTTTTTTATTAAGGATTTATTCTACTTTGATGATCTCTTCAAACTTGCTCAAACTTTATCTCACCTTTATGCCTTTTGAGAGCTTAGTACAACATCCTTTGGAACTAATGACATTGTCCTACACTTCTTCCAAATTATCCTTTAGAGACTTGTAATCATCCTTGACCTATTTTACTATATCCTTCAGCTCCTTTGCTTGGGGATAATGTTTTTTAGAGAAATTATCTTATAATCCACCCAAACTATCCTTCAAAACTTGGTAAGTACCATTCAAATATCCCACAATTAACCTTTAGGACTTGTATTTATGGCATATACCCTTCAGAGCATATCCTTTAGACAAATTGTTGTGGGCTCTTTGTCTAAGGGGATTTGGGACAATTTGCCTGACAAAGTATCTAAGTTCCCTTAAGATCTTTTGGCATGTACCTTTTAGGGATTTTAAAAAAGGATTTTGGAAACTTTAAAAGTGTCCTCTACACCATTTGAAATATCCTTCAACACTTGTGAAAGTGCCCTATGATCTTTTAGAATAATTACAAGTGTCCCTTTAGAAAATTTGAAATAGACCCTTTGAAACTTGTGCAAAAGTCCACATACTCTTCAAAACTTTTGTTTGGGACCCATTTGATTCAAAAAATTTGTTGTGGACATTTTGTCCAACAAAGACTTAACCATTTTTTTGGAAAGATATCCCAATGTACTTTTTTTGAAAGAATTCAGTGAGGCACTTTATTTGAAAGAAAACTCTTCCTTCATAAATTTTGTTGTAGATATTTTGTTTGACAAAGACTTAACCATTTTTATTGAAAGATATCTCAATGTACTTTTTTAAAAAGAATTCAGTGAGGTAATTTATCTAAAAGAAAACTCTTCCTTCATAAATTTTATTGTAGATATTTTATCCTTCCCAAAAGATATCCCAATGCACTTTTTATGAAAGAATTCAATGAGGCACTTTCTCTAAAAGAAAATACCAATTCAAAAAATCAACTAAGTGTGGAGTCCAAACATCTTATTATTTACATACTTTGAGTTCTCCAACGCTACTTATCAATGACAAGCATTTGCAAGATCTTCTTGAGTTCATCTCTATGTCTTTATCATTAATTCTTACACATACATCTTTTGCTATCAATTACAAACATGAGACAAATATCTTCTTGAGACTTTAATTTCAACTATGACTTTTAGATTTCTAACAATGGAATAGTATCATCATGTTTCATCTTGTTGATTGAGCATTACCCCAAATAATATGGGGTAAATGAGGTATTAAATATGATTAGGCAATAATTATAAGTTTTTTAAAGAATGGGAGGATGACTTAATGATTACTTCATGCTATCAAAATATTTTTGACATGCATTAATCCATTCAATAGCAATACATTTCTTAAATATGAAATTTATTGAATAAGTGAGATAAGTCATTTTGGGGATGAATTGATAGATTGATTAAAACATCCAAATATAGGTATGAATATTTAGGATAGATCAAGGAATAGGCATATTAATAATGGATTTGATTTTATTAGGATTAACATAAACCCCTTGCAAGGAGATGATAAATCCTAAGAGTTTACTGAAAGTGACACACAAAATAGATTTATAAGGATTGAGTCATACTTTATATTTGATAATTTGGTCAAAAATAATGGCTAAATCATCAATATTATTTTAATTATGCATATATTTAGTTATAATATGATCTACATAAGTTTCAACTATCTTATGAATGAGATAATTAAAAACATGGGTCACTACATGTTGGTATAAAGCACTAGCATTTTGATTCTTATCTTTGTGTATTTCCCATTAGATAAATATAATTTCATGCAGGTAAAAATTGTGATTGATTTATATCAACCTATTCAACATTGTGATGACATAAAAAATGAAAATAAAACTATATAAAAAATGATACAGTTCATTGTAGAGGTGAAAGTAATGGTTAGCTTCATGTTGGGTTCACTAGAATGTATGTAATGAGATAAGGTTTGACCTATAACTATCAAATCTAAATATATAAACTCATAGAAGGTAAATCAAATATATCCCATTAATACTTAATGAAATCAAGATATAACCAATATATTCACTAAACCTTGAAAGAATAACACCAACAACACAATTTTAATAGAGAGGGTTTCAAATCCTCTAGGTAATCAACATAATGTAATATCCCTAATGAGTTATCTAATTAAAAATTAATCAAATATCATAATAAATCAATGTAAGGAGATAGTTAAGGAACATATTTAAATCAAACAAGGAGCTATGGTAGGCAAATGGGGGCCTAAGCTACATAAGTTGTATAAATGGAAAGTATAAATAATCATATGGCCACACTAAGTTTAAATGTAGAGAGAATTCAAATATGGAGACATAAATTAATTAATTAAGTGATTATGTAACTTTAATATATCAAAAATAAAGAGATAAAATTATAAAATACTTACCTTAAATAAGTCCTATCAAATCTCAATTTCCCTCTTAACCAATGGTGTTTTACAAGAGTTTGTTGTGGTTGTAAGGATCTCAATGGTTGAATCAGTCTCTAAGATAAAAATACTCCTCCTATTACATCCAAAATTCCATAAGATAATATTTTCCCTCTAATACAATATTCAAGCAATAAATCCTCCAAATTTAGACTTATAGAAGAATTATGAGAAATAACAATTGAAAATGAATGTTCATCTCTATCGGATTTAAACGGTAGTTGTATTTATAATTATTAGTGACCCTAATCCCTCCTAGAAGTTTAGTCAATAATATCATCTAACTTGATTTAGTCTTATATAGGTAGATTAACATCTAACTAGGTTGGTTAGGCTGACTTAAGTTGTGAAGCATGTGTCTAAATATTTAGAATTTCATAAATCTAATTAATGTAGTTGGGAAGGGATAGATAATGGTTATAAATACATCAAATAAGATGACATAGTTGGAAAATATAAGTCCTGATATAGTTAGATGATAACATATGCAAGGAAATAGCTTAGGGGATATAATTTGGGGAAGCTAGGATCAATATGGGAATGATAAATAATCAACAATGTCTCTCCTGAAGCACCATCAATTTTCCCATCCCTTTCTTAGTTCACCCTTTAAGGCATGCACTTATATATATTAAAACATGGTATGTTGTTGCAAGAGAGAAAGTGTCAAAAAATAATAAAGCTTAAAATAATTGTGTGTATACACAGTGAATTTAATTTTTGTACCTACTCCATGCATTTTATTGCCAAATCCTCTAAGGATATAGTTTACCAACTTACTAATATCTCCCTACAAGGTGTTAAAAAGTTATTGAAATTTAACCTCATATTCTTCAATCCCATTCATGAGGTTTATATGAGTAAGCCTCTTCTAGAAATATTTGATCTAAATGTTTTTTTGTGATTTTCATATAGCACTAGATCATACTACCAATAGATATATAAGTTTAAGACATAAGATACATGATTTGATAGATGTGAACATCATTGATGTGGGTACATCTACCAAAATTACAAAGGCACAATCAAGTGAGAATAGAACAATGAAGTTATCCAATTATCATTTCCCTAAGCACATATGTTGATAAACAAAAAATAAATTAAAATTGCATTACACATATAATGAAAATCCTCTACTAACTTCTTATCATCATCATACAAAGGCCCAACATCATTTGAATGGTATCATTAGAATATATCATGTTTTAGTTCCATCTATACCACTTATCACATTCAAAGAGCATGAGATAGTTGATGATAGTGATTTACACTCTTTGTTCATTAAATCTTACATTGATCATCAATATATAAATAGTTTCATGGTTGATAATAATTCAAGTTTGAATATGTGCACAATCACACTTCTCTCACCTTGGATACATAGATAAGGATATATAGTATACTTCATAAAATAACTTTAATAAAGGGATTTATTGGTTATGTTCAATTTTTTATTGGTGAGATAAAATTACCACTACATTTTGGTCTAGAACATGTTGCTACCAAATTCATAGTAGTACCCAGTGAAAAAGTCTTCGATATATTATTGGGACATCCTTTGATTCAATAGCCTCATGCAATACCTTCTATAGTACATCGATGTTTAAAATATATTTTTTCTAATGAGGCTATCACAACTCATGGTATTCCATATTAATATCCCATCCAACCTAGGGTTATTATTACTACATAGAATATTTTAGTTTAATAATTTAAAAAGGTTCAACCTACTCAAACAACTTATAAATAATCAATTAGCTTGACAAGGAGGCCTATCCTTAAAAATCCATTTAATTATCAATTTGTCACATATGTTAGAGAGCCACTCTCTGGTCCAAAACATCCTAGAATGGTATTTCAAGGAATTAATAATTTTACACATAACCTCAACACAAATTTTGTACACTCCATGATGGGTTTTGAAGAGCCCTATAGTTCACAATGCTAAACAACATACACAACATGTTATAGATTATCATTATGATAATGAAACTTAATTTACAAATCCATGTCAATTTTAAAATTTTAATTTTAAACTAGTTCCTTCATAGTGGCATGTTATTTTACATTTTTGATAGGTCATCCTTCCTATCATAGATAAAAGACCTATTAATTATGAGGCTCTTGTAGGAGTCATTGGTTAGTATATTGCTTTTTCAATTTAATATATTTAAAAATATAAAAAATAGAATATTTCAAAAAAAAATAAAAATAATGACCTATGAATGATATGTATAATTAATTTACTTAAATTATTTTATGCTTCAGTATATGCATTACTTTTTCTATATCTAATTTTATATAAAAAAAAATTATTCACAAGTGTACTTGAGTGAGTTGTTATTACATCCCACTCTACCCTAATGAAAAGTAAAATGATAATGTTGATTTAGAGATTATGGAATGTTAATTACATTAAATGGTGATATATAAAAGTTTAATTATGTATTTATAACATTACATTGGTTACAGAAAGTGTATGTTAGATGTGATTATTTTTGCATTTTTATCAAAAATGTAATAGTTCAATTAATGCATTATTTGTGTTGGTAATTTCAATTATTTTTTAATATTTATGTTCATAATAGACTAACTACCTTCTTTCTCTATTTTATTTGGTTGGAGTATAGCCTATCCATCCCTCACAAAAAAATTCTAATGGATATCATCATAGGGGAGAGGGTGACAGATCTTGGAAGTTAGGGGTAGAAAGATCAAATTGAGAATAGTCACATACTCACATAATTTTCTTGAGTGGTATTTGGTTTTATGGTGTTTTTAATTATAATTATTGATAAATATATATTTATTGAGATTATTGTGTTGAGTGTTTATGTTTTAGATGGTCTATATATTATGGTTATGTTTACGTAGTTATATTCTATTTTTCTAACAAAGTCAC
The DNA here is from genome assembly GCA_037957365.1 of Torreya grandis. Lineage (NCBI taxonomy): Eukaryota > Viridiplantae > Streptophyta > Pinopsida > Cupressales > Taxaceae > Torreya > Torreya grandis. The sequence goes on along the minus strand of JARHVA010005053.1, from coordinate 667,535 downwards.
ATCCTCATATTATTTGCATATTCATATTTATAGAGGTGTGGTAATAAAGGCATAATAATATGGGTTATGTATTATAAACTCTTATGGTGGTGATTCAAGTTAAAAAAAAGTGCTAACCCTCCATGGGTGGTGTGTATTGCATGACCATATAGATATTATGAAATAATTCGTTGGAACAAGTCAAAAGTTGATTATTAATCTTTGAGCATTAGAAAAAAGGTGATTATAACTTTTATGCATAAAATAAGTCAAAATACTAACATCATTGTAAAAATAATTAGGGTTTTTATGGTATAAAGGAATAAAACATAAATTTGAAAGAGATAATTAGGTTTTTGACATTCAAGACAACTTGAGTTTGGAGGAAATTGTTTTTGTTGGGAAACCTTACAAGGTGATTATTGCTCAATTCAGTTAGAAAGCTCAAAGATGGACTTAGCCTATATTAGTTATACTTGTTTTGATCAAGGATAAAACTAGTTAAAACTTTAATGTACATTAATAATAATGGGGGAATGCACATGAGTTTGACAAGGATAAAAAAAATATTGGTTACATGCAAAATGAAGTTATGAGGAGGTTAAGTGAAATGGGAATTTAATAAAGAAGGATGGAAGGGATGATACATGGTGATTATAGAAGATAAAGGAAGAAGGAAATAGTAAGGGATGAAATTTTCAAGCAATAACTAGCTTCTATGTTTCATATCCAAGTAGGTAACGGTTTTATAAAACTGAGTATGGACTTTTTATGGGTTAAATCAGTATTTTTTTTGTACTTGTTGATTTGAATTCATAAATTGAAAGTATATAGAAGTGTTTAGAAGTGTTATCATTGATGTCAAATTTGATTTAATTTATGTCAAGGTTGATGTCATTAATTTCAAGGTGCATCTATTGAAGATGCATGGTGAGTGGTCGGTATGAGTTTGTGTGCTTGATGTGACAAAGAAGCCATGTGAGAAGAGAGACTTTGAAGGTAACCCAATGTCTCTTCTATTGAGAGAAGAATTGAATGAAACATAATGTATATTTTGATGTAAAATTTAAGGTTCAGGTCAATTTTTTAGTGTTGTCACAAAGAGGTATAATGGTCAAGTGAGCATTAAAGCATGCTTGAGTACTAGTTCTTAAGTACAATGTGTTTTGAGAAACCTAGTCTAGATCTTGTGATAAGGTATGTATAGTTAAGTTTGGTAAATTAAATAAGCAAAAACCTATGATATATTTTTTGTCATTGTGTAAGTTAAGTTTATATACTTTTATAAGTGTTCCATGGTTAGTTGTTAAGTTTCTAGTACTTAAGAAGCCTAGTCATGGCATTAGTCATAACATGAAAAGACCTTATGAGAAGGTATGATTATGATGGCTTGGTGAGGTGAGTGCACATAAACATGATTGGTTTTAAGAGTTTTATTTATCATGCATGTGAAGCATTAGATCACTCATAATATTATTAGGGTGAGCCTAAAAGGGTAAGACTTATAGATAAAGTCCTGCAACTAGACCACTTATAAACCCTACCTAGCCTAATGAGGCATCATGATATATTTTAAAGGAATATTAAGAATTAATCAAAAAAATTAATAATTATGTATGTTTATTTATTATGTTATCGTGGTGGAGAGTGCATGTAAAGAGGCATGAAGGACATTTTTAATACCTAATGTGGTTTGCAGGTCAAGATGTATAGAGTAAAGAGAAAGAGCATGGCCTAATGAGGTATCAAGATCATTTTTCAAGAAAAATTTATATATTTTATCATGGATAGAGGTATTATATTTTTTTCAATCATTTTCACAAAGTTTGAGGTCATGATTTACAATAAAAGGCATGAAAAGTGGTTTTGAGGTCTCATGAGTACACATAATAAAAGCATGCAAACTTGAGAAGGAATTTCAAGTGTTATTTGGCATGTGTAACCTATGAATGAAAACATAAGATATTAAGGAGAGATATGGAAGGGTATCTTATAATAAATATATGCATTGGTTTTGGATTTAAGGGGTAATCCTTTATGAATAATCATTAACACTAAAAATAATGTTAAACCTCTCTAGAACCCCAACAAGGACCTAATGTGAAATATCACGTTTAAAATAGCCCAAAATGGTCTCAAATGAATATATATATATATATATATATATATATATATATATATATATATATATATATATATATATATAATTGAGGGATTTAACTTGTCCATAAAACTTAATTGACATGAAAAATGAGTATCAATCTTCATCCTCCATCCATTTTATTTTCTTTACCAATGAAACTTTTGACTTATTCAATAAATTCTTCATAAACAAGCCTATATCTGTGCATTTTCTCTCTCATCTAACTACCACCACATGGAGGTACCTTACAAAATATATATATATATATAATGTATTAAAATTTGTAAGGTACCTCCATGTGGTGGTAGTTAGATGAGAGAGAAAATGCACAGATATAGGCTTGTTTATGAAGAATTTATTGAATAAGTCAAAAGTTTCATTGGTAAAGAAAATAAAATGGATGGAGGATGAAGATTGATACTCATTTTTCATGTCAATTAAGTTTTATGGACAAGTTAAATCCCTCAATTATGCTAAACTGGTCATCCATGTTAGATAGTCGCTAACATGACTAATGATGGAAATAGTGAGAAACCTAACAAACATGAGAAGATGATTAGGAATGGGTTATAATAATAGAGTGATGGAGAAAAGTGAATGGAGATGTTTTGTGGGACTGATATTTTATATTTATTTTTGGTGTAAAATTTTAAATATAGGTACAATGGTGAAAATGATGAAGCCAAAATGGCTTGTCTAGCTCAGTGAGGTCTATGTATAGTGAGGTCATAAGATTAGTCTACAAGACCAATATTTGTCATTTGAACATATGGTATCTCTACATAATAATGGTATAATTATATCATAGGATCATATAATTTAAAAATAATTTTAATAAAGTTTTCATAAAGGTGTTGAATGTCAATGTCTTCATGATTGTGCTTAAAGGTAAATTGGCAATTCTAGGTAAGCAAGTTACAGTGATGAGTTTCAGGCTCTAAGTCCTGAGTTGAAGTATATAATTCACATGGTGTTGTTTTATGGTAATTTTATGCCCTATAAATTATTTTAATAATGTTTTATAGTTATATAAAATGGTTGAAATTTTGAATCCAAAATGGCTTGATTGTTTTTAGTTTGATTGTGTATTGAGGTCAAAATATTAGTCTGCACAATAAATATTTGACATTAGACATTTTTATTTTTGTATTTGAGAGTGGTATATATATTTCAAAGGATATTTTTAAACTATAAGTGTTTATGTTAATTTTTATTTCATATGTTTAAGATCAAGTTGTTCATGATTGGGTTTTGGAGTGTTTTGGTAGTTCTGAGTGGGCTATTTACAAAGAAGTGTTTGAGTCCTTTTTCCCTGAGTTGTGAAGTATAAAGAATATGGTGATGACCATAAGGTAATTTATTTTATATATATGTGATTTATTTCCATGGTTTTTTATCTATATTTTTTTTAATCTTCAGTAGTTCAAGATAGACTTTTGATGTATGAGAAGGCCTAATTGTGAACAATACTAATGGTGTGATTCAAATGGTGGCTAGAGATAAAAAGTGTCATGGACATAATATGAGATTAGTGGGAGTATATTTTAGTGGTATATGAAGTGATACTGATGTTTATTTATTTTTAAAGTGTTCCAAACAGATCAAATGGTAATGTGCACTAATGAAGCCCTAATTGAATTAGGTCTCCTTAAGGCCTAAAAGAGGTTTTGGTCTTTTATGTTGAGGATGGCCTATTTTAATGATTGATACATGTATTAAATTTTTTATAAGACATATTTTAAGTATAATACAAGTTTTAAAGTGTATATGGCTAACCAAGAGGTATATGAGCAAGAGGCTTGTATGTATAAGGTAGTTTTAGGCTTATTTAAGTAAGAATAAAGCATGCAAATTATATAGCATATTGTTGAGAAGAAAGAGATATTGTAGAAAATTATAGGAGTGTATAGTATCTAATATGAATATTTGAAAGTGTGTTTTCATATGAATATCAAGTTCATATGACCTAATTTGTATTGAAGAGAACTAATTGAGTGAAAAGGCCAAGAAGGCAGTTTGAGAGGGATAAGAGTGTGAAGAGATGAAGATGTGGTCATCATTAGTTGATTGAGAAACTAGGTTTTATAAAGGTGATAAAATAAATAAAGTGGATAATTTTGTGATAATTCATCTAGGGGGTTGGTTCCTCCTTACAATTTGGTGTTTACTAAAGCCTAGTTGTGTTGGTACTGAACTAGTTAGGGTTGGTTCTCCATGTGGAGTTGGTGCTTCACTAAATTATGATATTTTGAATTATAGGATTGTATTAAATTTTAAAGGATCAATAGGTTTTATTCCCCTTGATGTTTTCCCACATATATAGTGTGTTATCATGCGTAATCTTGTTTCATGCTTACATGGGAGATTACTTATACATTGCTTGATCTATATGTTGATGTGATGGTTCATGTATGCTAAGGAGGAATTGAAAGAAAATTTTAAGAAACTAATTCACCCCCCACATCTGAATAATATTTTTTCCAACATTTGATATCATATCAGGTCTTTTGAAGAAGTTATACTAGCCTAAAGTAGATCCTATAATAAAAGATGGCTAGTAGTCATGTTTAAGGAGGTTTTTCTACAATTAAGGTTCCATTCTTTAATGGAAATAATTATGATTTTTGGAGAATTATAATGGTGAAATATCTAATGTGAATGGGCCATGATATATGGTAATCATTTGTGGATGGATACACTCCACCTCCTACACCACCAACTGATGCAATAGGCAAGAAGTAAAGTGACAACCATTCTAAGGCAATGAATGCCATTTTATGTGGCCTATCAAAAATATGTGAAGGTGATGCATTGTGTGTCATATAAAGAGATATGGGAAAAATTGAAGACTATCTATGAAGGATACACCAAGGTGAATATGGCCAAGTTATAGACCCACTAGAGATAGTTTGAAATTTTGAAGATGAAACCATTGCATATTACCTATTAAGAGTTGATGAAGTGCTCAATGTCATTAAAGGATTAAGAGAAAAAGTGAAATATTTTATAGTTGTTCAAAAGGTACTGATATCACTAACTCTTAAGTTTGATTCTAAGGTGTCTAATGTAGGGATTCATGTCATCTTAACTACCTATAAGATAAGAAAAAATGAAGGAAGGCCTCCTAAGAAAGAATCAACATCCAAAGCAGAGAAGGAAAATCCAAGAAGTTAAAGGATGAGGTATGTCCAAATTTTGATGATGATGAAATGATAGCAATGTTTTCTAGGAAATTTAGGTTTGGATCTAGTAAATATAAGGGTAAGTTGACTTTCAAATGTTTCAATTGTGTTAAGATTGGTCACTTTGCATCTAAGTGTCTTAACAAGGATAAGACTAAGCATGATGAAAATCATGGTGATGATAATTAGGTTTATAAGCCTAAAAAAGGTAAGAAATATTTTACGAAGTATGAAGGTAGGAAAGGGTTATTAAATAACAAGAGATGTTTCTATACCAAAGAATATAATAACTCATCTAGTGTAAGTGACACAAGCACATCTGATATTGATGATGGCAGTAATGAACATAAACATGACAATAATGAAACCTTATTACTTGATATATAAATAGATAATGAGGGTTTCTCAAAAGGGAAAGGCCTTACTGATGATGAAGAATCAAATTAAGAAGAGGCTAAAGTGAACCTTGAAGTAAAATTGGTGAGTGTTCTAGAGGAGTTGAAGTTCTAAATAATGAAGAATAAAAAACTAAGATCATTAGTTATGGACCTTGAAGATAAGATTGGTTTGTTTGGAGATATACTGAGTAACACATCTAAGGAGTATGATGTGATCATCAATCAAATTAAAGCATAGATGTAGATAGGCACTACTATCTTAAAAATTAAAGAGGAAGAATGCACCAGGTATGGAACTAAAATGGAATCCTTGAAAGCTGAGTTAGATCAACCATATAGCAAGTTGAATATATTTATTAAATTTTAATAGAGTAATAATGCTCTAGATGAAATATTGATTAGTTATAAGTTTTAAAGTGACAAGATAGGTCCTAGTTTCAAAGAAGATTAAAAGGAGACATCTCAAATCAAGGAGAAGGCTAATGAATACAAGAAGGTCAACATTAAAAGACCAATCAAATAGCCTAATGCTATGAGGTATGCTAATTCATTAAATGGTTACTATTTTGCATGTAATCAGTTTGGTCATAAAGCAAGAGAGTTTAGGAGAATCTCTATAAATGAGTATGCATAGAATTATGAAAGGAATCATCAGTCAATAATTATGAATGGGGTTATTCACTTCAATTGTCATAATGTGAGACACATTGAAAGATTATATCCTAATAGAGTTATAAGGCCATCATGTCAAAATAAGATGTTTGAAACCCCTAGAGTATAAGAAAGAAGGAAAATAAATGTATGGAAACCAAAGATAGTAAAGGTGAGTCATGATCTGTATCCTAGGTGGAATGTTTGTTTTCATAGAGCATACTTCAGATGAGAAATCAAGTCAAGAGTGTTCATTATTAGCTCATATTTTTTATCACAAAGATGATGAAGAGGTAAAGACAAATCGATTAATCAAGCTTAAAAGGATCCTAAAGGATATTAAATCTTGTGAGAGCATGGAGATTTATGAACCTCTTGAGCTTGTGTTATTTTAGTGCCCTATGGATAGGGATGACTCCATTAGGCTTCATGGAGACACTCTTAAGTTAGCACAAGCATGATGTATGATTGGTTTTAGAGGGAGATATTCAAGTTGTTCATAACATCCAAGTGTAGTTGTTGATAGGTATATAATATTTTTTGAGTGTAGTTTCCACAGAAGGAGAATGAGTGGTTATAGAAGTTGAAATACATATGACCTTTTGTCATAGATGTCAAAGTGGGAGAAAGTTAAAGAAGGAAGATTTATTAGATTGGGGGAGATGAGAGTGATCAAAATGAATAATATTTTTCCATCAATGACAAATGGGTGTTTGTTGAGAAGTGTTGTAATTGATGTCAAAGTTGATGTCATTGATGTAGAATTCACATGATGTCATTGATGTCAAGGTGTATCTAGTGAAGATGCATGGCGAGTGGCCTTTGAGTTATTATATTTTTTTCTTGATGTGACAAGTAATACATGTGACAAGAGATAATTTTAAGGAAACCTAATGTCAATTTGAAGATCAAGTTGTTCATGACTAGGTTTTGGAGTGTTCTAGCAGTTTTAAGTGGGTTATTTGCATAGAAGTCTTTGAGTCCTTCTACCTTGAGTTTTGAAGTCTAAATCATATGGTGTTGACCTTGAATTCATTTATTTTATTTATTTCTATGATTTTTTATCTAATTTTTGTTTAATTTTTAGTAGTTCAAGATAGACATTATGTGTATGAGAAGGCCTAATTGTGAATAGTACTAATGGTGTGCTTCAAATGGTGGTTGGAGATAAAAAGTGTCATGGACCTAAGATGAGCTTATTGGGAAAATATTTGAGTGGTATATGAAGTGTTACTTCCATGTATGTATTTTTAAAGTGTTCCAAGGAGATCAAAGGGTAATGTGAACTAATGAAGGCCTAATTGAATTAGGTCTCCTTAAGGCCTAAAAGAGGTTTTGGTATTTTATGTTGAGTAAAGCCTATTGTAATTATTTATACATGTATGAAATGTGTTATAAGAACTATTTTAAGTATAATCCAATATTTCAAGTGTATATATCTGACCAAGAGGTATATGATTAAGAGGCTTGTATATATACAAGGCAATTTTAGGCTTATTTGAGTAAGAAGAGAGCATGCAAATTATATAGCACATTTTTTAGTAGAAAGAGGTATTGTATACCATAAAATGAGTTTATAGGATCTAAGATGAAGATATGAAAGTGTGTTTTCATATGAATATCAATATCATATGACCTAATTTTTATTAAAGATACCTAATTGAGAGAAGAAGCCTAGAAGGCAATTTGAAAGGGATAAGAGTGTGAAGAGATGAATAGGTGGTCATAATAAATTTAATGAGAAACTAGGTATTATTAAGGTAATCAAATAAATTATGTGGTTATGTTTGTGTTGAGTCATCTAGGGGGTTGGTGCCTCCTTGAAAATTGTTGCTTGATAAAGCCTAACTGGGTTGGTGCTTAACTAGTTGGGGTTGGTGCTCCATGTGAAGTTAGTATTTCAATAAATTATGATCTTTTAAATTATAAGACTATAGTCCATTTTTAGGGATTAGTGGGTTTTATTCCCCTTAAGGGTTTCCCAAGAATATGGTGTGGTGTCTTGTGTAATCTTGTTTCATGTTTGTATGGTTGATCACTTATGCATTACTTGATAGTTATGTTGATGTGACTATTCATTTATGCTAAGGAGGAATTAAAATAAATTTTTAAGAGACTGATTCACCCTCCACTCTTCATTCATTTTTATTCTAAATATAATGTTGATTGAAACCTAAATAGTTGTATGGAATTGGATTTTTTCCTTATTTATATGTGGTCAAAGTAAGACTCTAATTTTCTCTCTACTCCTTATAATAGTAGCACCAAATAATATTTTTTATTATTTATATGTGTTCAAATCAAAACTCTAATTTTTTCTCTACTCCTTCTAATATTATCACTATATACTTAATTATTATGAGTGAAATATTTGATGTTAAAACACTTGGAACTTAATGGATATGGGAAATAGTAGCTCAACCTTCTCTTAAAATTATGACCTTTCAGGCTGACTATTTGGTTATCTATAAGAATTTGTTGATTAATTGTAGTTTATTCAAGATATTTATCCCTATATGGACCTAGGGGTGATAAATTTATCTCACCCATAGGCCCATAGAGGTGATCATTATGTTGAAACATTTATCGAGTAGTCTAAGTTGATATTGAAAATATTATTTCATTTAATCTTAGAAAAATAATACTATGGTTTTAAATATAATAATACATATTTAGAAAATTTGAAAGGTAAAAAATGTTTCCAATCTAGACCTATATCTAATTATGATAACAACCTATATGCCTAGGGTTGGTAATATCCAAATCGATAACATATTTCTTGGTTTTATGTAAACCCTTTTTGTAAAACTTAGTAATATGGTTCTCAACTATATGCAATACTTTTCTTAAGTGTTTAGTAATAAAAAATGAAATATCATTTTATATTATAATTTAGAATCTATCTTTATGTTTTTATAAACAAATAAGAATGCAAATGAGGTTTTACATATATTAATATATATTCATGAGTATGGATATCTTCAACAGATGTATCGTGCTAAGTGAATGATTGTTGTAACATTAAAGGGAGGAACATAGATTTTTTATTACTTATACTAAAATTGAAATCCTTATAATGATATTTCAATGTGGATAGTATAATGAGTACTATGGTAGAATTGTAATGAATATCACTCAACTCATTTTGGAGGAACATTGTAAATTACACTAAGTTATTGTAAGTGTGATTTTTTGGAAATGTATAGAATATAAAAATAATATATGTACACAATTTAATTTTAATTATTAGATTGGAATGGCTCATGTAGACATTATCATGCTAGAATAATCAATATGGTTAATCTAAGGGAATAGATTTTATGTTTTCTTATTTGGACTAGAATTATATTTTTATTGCATGATATTACATTGAGGAAATTTATGTGAATGGTATGGTAGAATTTAAATATAAATCATGTCTTGATTAGTAGATTATTTTACCATAGTATTTATCATAGTTAGTGACATTATTTGAATACTTATTAGTATTGGTCATTTTACTTATTAGTATACAAGATGAAGTTTTTAGTTGTATGTTAAGCTTAGGTCATTACATTCGATTGTGATATTTTGTTAGTCATAAAATCATGAAATATATTAGTATTGATCAATTTCATTTAAAATAAATAGTATGAAATATAAGGCATTACAATATAAATCTATGAAACATTTAGATGAATGGTTAGAGTATATTACAATTGTATCTTTTTTTCATTACATGTGTGAATGATGGTCTAAAATGTTATTATTAGATGTTTATATGTTATTAAATTGTTTTAGATGATTATATCTATACTACATTTTTTAATATAACTATTTGATTATAACTATAATTAAGGAATGAGATTCAACCATTCTACTCCCCCCACTCCCTTTCCTACTTTTTATTTGTTTGAATCTTCTAAGGAATATGTTTCCATTGGTTCCTACTTAGACAATAGTCATATGGTATATGGCTCAAATTTTTGGCACTCTGCTCTAGGTGTGAATCATTTAGACTCAGTATTATGGCATATAGGTGTCTATATTTCCTAGTCATATGATAGGAATCATGATCTATAAAGGTCTCAAGATCCTGGCTATCATAATATTTTTATAATCTTTTGGATTCATGGATGGATATACAAGGATCTAAGTTATGATGGGATTTTGTGAGAAATTTCAGGTACAAGACCACTCTTAAAAGATCTTTGGTTCAATAATGAAATAAATCCTCACCAAATATTTATTTCAAAGAGTGTATTATGAATTTTTGTCAAGGAATTATTGATAGTAAAACTATTATAGTCTTTAGACCTACCAGTCTAACATCCTGGTTAGCATAAGTGGCCACTAGTGATGAGGTCTAAATGTTTTTTTATATTTACTTCAATTCTAGGGTTAGAGCACCAAGATTGGCATTCCTACCAATGGTTAGAGTGATCCATCCATGGTTTCCCCTCTAAATTAATTTATGGATTTAGGAACCATGGTTAAATCTCAAGGATCCCTAATTACTCACTTTCAAGTTAGGTAGTTTTTTCTAAGGATATATTGGCACTTTCATAATATGGGGTTGATCCTAGGTTGGGAAGAACTATTTCAAGATTTATATCTTTGTGGGATTTTTATGTCTAAGAGGAATGGATGTGAATGTTGTGTGGTATGGTTTTATATTGAGATGACCATTCTAAAATATGTTTCTATGAGGATGAGGCACTACTATAACTTAATTCTCTAAAAAAAGACCAATTTTGAGCTTGTTTTGAAAGGGCCTTCTCACTTGGCCTATTGTTGTTGATTAAAAGTTTGGGGCATGATTAAAACCCATGGTATAGTGAAAGCTCTTGTGAAGCTATAAGTTTCAATATATGCCTAAATAGACTAATTTAATTTTATTGTTTGATTTTTTACTCTACAAAAGCTTTATTGTCTGACCATGTATGCCCCATTTGGTTGTGTTTGAACTATGTTGAAATTCTAATGCTTTTAAATATTCCTATGGATAAATATTAGAATAGAATCTTCATCCACTCCACTATAAGCTTGAATAAGGAAAATGTTTATTATCTTGAATGCCTTACTAAAGTTATGTTGAGGATTGTTGGAAGTTAGATGTTGAGTGTTGGGGATGTTGTAAGTTTGGTTCACAAAGAGATGGACCAATCTCAGGTTTCTTTTGCTATGGTTTATAATTGAATAAAACCATCCTTAGTCATCATCATTACATAGTTCATAGATGTGTGGACCAATATCAAGTTTGGCTCAATCTAAATCCTTTGAGGATTGTTTGGGTTTACTATTAGTTTCTTGTTATTGAAGATCTGGTAACACTTCACTAAATGGATCATAAGGTTAGGCCTACTTTGGTTGGTTCATTATTGTACCTTTGATACTTTAAAACTATTTCACCTTTGTTTTTTGTTAACTAGCCTCTAGGGTTAATGTGTTGTTTTTTGTTCATTGTTGGCTATTTTTTTCTTAGTCTTCTAGTCTTTCAATTTTTGGATGGGTTATCTTTCTTGGTTCCTTTTGGGTACATTTTGTTATTATAATATTAAATGTGTGGGACCTAATCTTTAAAAATATTATTTATTTTGGTGTAAATGTTGTGGGTCCTACTTTCAAAACTCTCTTCTTAGTTTTGGGACCTCTATAAAACCCTCATATTTTACCCATATCTAATTAAAAACTATGTGATTGTAATACCCCTGTGTCGAACCACTATAGACAACTTTATACTTATTACATTTTCATAGGAGGAGACTCTTATTAGGTATGTGTAAATTTTAGTGAGAGATGCCTAGTGATATCTTGGTTTTATCTGAGTCTAATTTTATGTAATGTTCCTTATTAGACTAGATTATTTTGTGATTACTAGATGAGCTTATTAAACTAATCTAGGTTTACAATTTGTCTCAATATACTAGAATTATTGGATATATATGTATATAGATGTAATTGCTCATGTTTCTAGTTACCATAAATATTTAATAACTTACCCAAGTTAATAAATAAATAAATAATAAAGTATTTAGTAACATGCATTAATAATGAAGTATCATATTTTACTTCCTAATAAGTAAGATATTAAATTATTCATATTAATAAACTTCATGGATTTACTTGTTGTATTATTAAAATTGCTTTAGTGAACCCTAAACCAAATGAGGTCATAATTTAACCCATTTAGTGGGTAACCAAACTAGTGGTGGGTGTGGTTAGGGTTTTGAATAAAAATAGTAAAATAAAAACAAAAGTATGAAGGAAAAGTTCAAAACCAATGTTAGGGTTATGAAGCCTCATTTTTCTCTCCAAGATTTTGCTCCATAGATGTTGCTATTACTAGGAGAGCCACACAGGAAAGGAAGAAAGCAATGAATGAAGATTAGTTGAATGTAGCAGATCCAAGCATTTTTAGACAAGTAGACATTCCTTCTTAGATCTATCTATTCTTTTATCAGTTTTGTAAATGGGTAAAACAATGGAAGTAGCTTCGTTTAGATTTTTGAATCAAGGGTTTTGTGATTGGGTTGTTTGATTTCAAAATATATTAAAAAAACCCTCTATTTGGAGTCATTGGTTTGATATGGTTTTTATGATGGACTAGATATTTATTGTATATACCTCCTTACATGTGCTTAATTTTATAAAAACAAATAGGTATATATATACATATATTTACAAATATATGTATGTATATACTCAAAATCTAATTTCTTTACTCATTTTATACATCTTATGGATATATACTATATATATATATTCTAGTTTTGTTTTGTGTATATACAATCGATATATGTGGATGTATACTTAAAAATAAAAATACAACTAGAAATAATAATAATAATAATAATAATAATAATAATAATAATAATAATAATAATAATAATAATATTTATGATCTATTATACAACGCAGGTTTTTTAATAAATAATAAATATTTTAAAATAATAATAATAATAATAATAATAATAATAAATAAATAAATAATATATTTTTATTTTTAGGGAGGGGTGATGACTGAGCTGACCCCTCCCCCCTCCCATGATAGGGAGGGAGGAGGGGTCGGGCCAGCTGGCTTCCCCCTAACACTCTCCCATATGGCACCTTGGCCAATGGCCATAGCTGTCAGCCTAGGGTTTGCCACTTTTTTAAACAAAAAAAGGGGTTATTCAGATCCTAATTTTTATTTTTTAAAATATTATTTTTCCTTTATTATTTTATAATTCTTAATTTATTTAGAGGTTTGAAATTTCAAATGGTTCATTTATTTTGTATTTTGTTTAATTTTAAAATTCATAATATATAATTTATATTTATATTTTATAAATTACATTTTATTTTATTATTTATACATTATTATATATTATATATTCCTGTATGAGAGCTCAAGTTGCCTGTTCTATACTAGGGTAATCTAGATTAGTATTTTATATTATAGTTATTGGTTTTTAAATACAAATATTATATCATGGGATATGAATGACAAAATTTATTTTGGGAATTTATTCATGTAATTTTTTAATTCAGAAAGCTAAGTTGAGAATTAGTTTAGAAGGGGATGAATAACTAAAATATTTATTTATGTACAAGAAGGTGAGGCCTATTATGAGCTAGTTTTATATTTGGGTATATTCTATTGTTGATCATATATAGTTATATACTTTCTCACACACACACACACACACACACACACACACACACACACACACACACACACACACACACACACACACACACACACACACACACATATTTATATAAACGTGCATGTTTTCAATGCTGTGAGTGAGACTCTTTTGGTGAAGACACAAATGCAAGAAGGATAAATTTGTAGAGACAATGATCGAAGTGAGGTGTATGTGAAATGTTGATTTTATTGCATCTCTCATATGCCAACATTAATGCTAATGACTAAACAAGAATATATTGATAATAAATTTCTTGATTAGTTTGAATTGATGATGATAAAATATTATTAGTAATATTATGATGAAGCTATTTTTATTTTATTATTGTGTGGATTTTATTTATTACCCTTTTAATGCTAATTCTATGTCTATATTTACAATACCATGTTTAAGATGAATGTTGGTCTCATTGTTATCTAGTTTATGATTCTGGAAAAAGAAATAAAAATATTTGTGTGGATTGTTTACCTGCTCAGCTTTAAGATGACCCATAGTTGTCTAATTTTATAATGAAAAAAAAAAAGAGTCCCAGTTCAATTTCACAGAGATATTTAATGATATTTTTCTTTATAAATGTTTGTAAGGAATTTTTCATTGTATGTTATTAACCTAACTAGAGATTATGTAGAAGTTGTGTAATTTTGATTTGTATAGGATAAAAGAGGTATAATTATATTTCATTATCTAATTCTAAACACCCCTTTTAGTATTATTTTTGATATAGATAAAAAATTATTTGAATGATTTTGTAATGGAATTTTATATTCACGTGTTCTTGAAAAGGTTTATAGTGAAATTGTTACTAGTGGTAGTTTTAGTTGCACTCTTGAAAGTTGTCTTAAATAATTGACTTCATGTAAATTTATTATTCTTGTGGTTAGAGTTGTAGTTAGTCTAGAATTATTAGGTGGCTTGGTTATAGCCATTAAAACTAGTTCAATGAAAAATAAATAAGATAAGATAAGTAATCACACATAAAATAGGTAAAATATAGTTTAGAGAAGTAGTCACCTTCTTGTTAATGGATGCTTTTACAATTGTAATATAGACTATCCCAAGCAAACAATATTAAAGGTTTATCATGTAAACCAGTTGGTGAATCATTCATTTAGATTCATTCAACTTTGGATTTTTTTATTATTATATTAGGCATCCTTACACCCTTTTAGGTTGACTATTTTAGTTGTTAAGCTTCATAGTCACAAGTGGGTAGTGGGGAAATAGTCAATTATTTCCATGTTTTTAGTGGAAGTTTACACTAATTATGTATGAGTAATTTTATGGGTTGGCAATAGATTTAGTAAGGTTGATAAAAAAATTTAGGTAATCCTTCAGACCTTCTTACCTAAATAAAAGTTATAAAAGTAGACTTAAAATTTGTTGTTGAATTGAATAATTTATTTTGAAAGTCAAAGAATGTTCTTGTCACATGTATCACTCCTTTTGACCATCAATTTCCCCCTTTTTAATATACTTTATCTAATTTCTCACAATATGTTTTTTATATTTGACATTGGTGGAGGAGTATTATTAGGGTGGTACAATGAGAGTATTCACTAATACATACACAAGTGGGCAATTTAACTTTGTGATTATAATCCTCCATAATTAGAAACAACCTTGGTGAGGATTTATATCAAATAGTGTTTTGAATACTTAATTAATTTTTTGTAAAAATTAATATTCAAGTTAAATGTATTTAGTCTTTGGTATGTAAAAAAATATTATTTGTAAAACAAACTCTCATGACCAAAATAATGTAACTTTGACATGTAAGACTAAAAAAATCATAAAATTAAATATGTATATAGATTTATTGTCCACGTAAAAAAATGTAACGATAATGTATAAAAATGATCAAAAAAGGATTTATCTATATCACTTAATCATAAATAGGCTCCTTAATTATTGTAAATAAATCAATTAAATTAAGCTATTTAAACTTAAAATAAAATCAACTTAAGCCACTTGGTTTTTGACTCAAACAAATTATTATAATAGTTAATTGACATAAATGAAAATTTAAAACCTCTACTTCTATTCTAATATAATTTATTTTATCAACATGTAACCTTATACCTCATTTGGAGGTATTTTGGTGAATCCATTTCTGGAGATAATTGTCAAAATCATTCACTTGCTAGTTTCCTTTAGTTGTTAGAGTCTCTTAGGAATCACCAAGCCAAAAGAAGTTCGAGAGAGAGTATATAATTTTTGGAGGTTGATAGTGTTTTATTTTATATTTAAATTAACGAAGATAACTTTAAATAACTAAAACATGATTGTTTTATTTTTTATAACTCTTTTGGAAATTAAAATTATTCAAAAACATTCTGTTGTTTCTAGTTTTGGTATGTGAAATCATTCTAAAAAGTGTGTTGTGTTAATAGCTATGTTTGGCCTTTAAAAAATATAGAAGCTATATATTTTTATTATGAGTTTCATATTGATGAGTAACCCTTCATATTTATTTTATGACTCTTTTTGATATTTTTAATAGGTTCTCCTTGAACCCTACTCATCACTATTTTCTGAGTCTGGTAGAAATATAACAAGGTGTTGTCTGGTTTGGTACTCTTGTTATCCATTTTGTTTACCCTTGGTTTGAAAAAAGACTTTAGTTGTAATGGTTCTAGTATATGGAATGAAGCCAATTATTTATTATAGTGTAAAAATTTGTCTAGATATTTATTTTAGTGTCGTCTAGTAGTGTGTTTAGCCATGTAGAGTCTTTGTAACCTTAAGAATATTTTTGTTTGTTTGACCATATCATTAAATTCGTTAGTTTGGGTTGTTAAGTTTATCCTTAACTTGATGTTTTTCAATGTTACCAGTGTTAAAAAAAAATGTGGTTTTAGTGTGTCCAAGATGTAAATTTTAGACATTACAATGATACTTAAAGCATTATCTTGTCTCCCAAATGATGATGAGTAAATAGGTAATAAACTACTTAAAAAATGTTCATCATTAGTCTGGATAGAAATGTGTTGGTAAATATGATAGAGAAGAGATTAAGTATTGTGTGGATAATGACCCATATTCTTTTGAAATTTAAAAAACTATAAAAAATGCTTTGACTAAAGTAATTTTATAGCTATATACGTTATCTACCCATTGTAATTTATAGTTTACATGTATGATTAAGGTCATATTATATAGAGGAGAATACATGATCTATATGATGAATGCATGTAATAATGATTATACTTTCACATTATTCTCAATTGGTTATTGATGTCCACATTACCATTATTTACCATTTCATGAATAAAAGGGCCACTCTCAATGGGGAGGTGTGAAAAGGACTATTGATATGTGGCTAGAGACATGTCCCCTAGATGATTCTCTCCATCTTTATAGCTTATAATTACTAATATCATTTACTCATATCTACTTCGATATTTGATTTCTCATGAAACTAATGAACATTTGATGTATTAATTTGTTATACTTTTTAGTTGTGGTTGATGATAGTATTATATATTGATGTAATATTATGTTGTAATGTATAGTTGAGGCTATTATTATATTACTTATATATAATTTGACCTTATCATATTTTATATTAGATGTTGATTTTTATTTTTGTATATTGGTTACACTATTTTGTTGTGCTATATAGTTGAGATTGACATGAGATCTATTTATATATTTATACCATTTAAGTCCCGATAGGATTTATTGATGCCTAATACTTTATTCAATGAATTTATAGTGTATATTACTTTTGAATTTTACTATTACACCTACTTATAAATCTGGACTACATTATGGTTGACAATTATGTAACAATTTAAATAATGTTAGATTATACGATTTGAAAATAGTAATGACTTTTTTAAAAATGTATGATAAATGAAATTTTAAACTAGGAAGTTGAAATATTTTCAACACATATTGGTTATCACTTTCAAGTGAAGCTATAGGTGGTGATATTATCTAAGACCCTAAAATATTACACAAATAAAACGACTCTAATCCATATGGTAATTTATTGTGTTCTTGTCGGATTCTAGCATATTCATCCCAGTGAACACATACTCTACTTTATCATATCTAAAATAGTCACATGCATTTTAAAACTTTTGTGCATCACAACAAATTTACTGATGGCATATTTAACTCAAGTTGTATCACTCTATGACTATCCATTTTTTCCTACTATAGTATAGTACATTTCACAAAATATTTACATATTTTTAAATTACTTTCACATTTATATCTTATTTGATACCTAATTTGCTAAATATATTAATGTTACCAATTGCTTATGTATATCAACTTCACTTATTCATGCCTTATTATCAATTTTCGCTTCTTTATTCATACTTTATGTCTATTCATTTATATGAATTATGCGTATTTGAAAATGTCCTTGTTTATGTATATAATCCCTATTGTTTGTTTCCATGTGTGTGAGTTACATGTTAGCATGCCCCTTGAATGTGGTGCATTTGCCTTATTATTTGTTATGTGTACTTTTATTTGTGTTCTTTTTGTATGTGTCATGGTCATGACTCTTGTTTCATATTATTTTATCAGTTTTTGATGCCATGATGGATATCGTGCATCTCCATATTTTTTTAATTCCATGATTCACATCATGCATCTTCCTTGAGTAGTTATATTTACTTACAAGTACTTAGTTTTGACCATTTATTCAATGTGTACCTAATTATTAAAATCTATTTATACATGACACTATATATGCTTGGTTTTAAACATATCATATGTATAGTGTTATAATAAAAGTATAATTTCACATTCACTAGCTTTTACCTTGGCTTGAATCAACTTTCATATGCCTTGCTCTGTTCACAAGGTTCAATTTCAATAATAGTCTTTCATATTTCTCTAGGCTTGTTAGCATCTTTTGTTTTGTCCCTATTGACTAAAAATTGTTAAGTCATTAATTACTATTATAATACCCTTCACAAATATCTCACATATCCCCTAAAATTATCCCTTTCATTGATTCATCTCCTTCCACTAACTCACTCACTAGCTTCACATTAGTTAAATTTCTCAAGGTTTTAAACACCAAATCTTTGTTATCAATATTATGAACACAACCTACTATCATGGATGACATTTAGTGATCTTAACACACTTTTTTCAACCCATTTTAACCTCTCAATCACTCTCCCACATCCACTTCCACATCTCAAGCTCAATAGTGAGTCTGCTTGTTTATAGCCTTTTGTTTCAAAAATCCTCTTGATTTGAACATTATATAAGTCATAATGAATTTATAAGCCTAGATTTTGGAACCCTCTATCTTCTTACTACTTACCCTAAAGTTTAATAACCTAACTCCTTGTGAAGATACTCTTTCCTTTAAATACACCTTGTCAATTAGGCCTTCTAGCCCTTCTTTGCTTCCTTAGTCATTAAATCCATATTGTACAAAAATATACCAGTTGGAAAACTATTGAGTAATTTTATAAATACCAAAAAATACTTGATTTCAAATTTTTAGGAATTTTACATGGTTTGAATTCAATTTATATGGTTTTTAGTTTCAAACCCCTAGATAGTGGATTGTATAGGTTGAGAGGTGTTTAAATACAATATTTTGGATTGAAAGCATTTAAAAAAATATATAATACCTTACCTAGGTATGTTATATAACTGGACACATTCCTACATATATAAATACCCTTGATCAATCTTGTTATGGATTACAATTAGTAGAACTTAGAATTCTATGTCCTCATGTAGTATTATGTAAGGGTTTAGTGGTCAATTTGCACTTCAAGAGTTCCAACATTAAAAAAATGATATTATTAAGAAGTGAATTCCTTCCATTAATAACAATACTAAAAAAACTTCCTTATACCTTCTTATTCCAATATGTACTCCATTGTATTTTGATTGAACAATAACAAAATTTGTAACTAAGTAAATAGGGTTTTACCTTAAAGTTAACTATATATGGTACATTTAATAGTTATTTTAAATTCAAACTTGGATATTTAACTTTCCATCTTGAAATTTTTTTATAGGTAGACCATTTCAAGCACCACCACAATCTTTATCATAAGGAATACTTCAAGGAACATCAACTCACCTTCATTCCTAATTGTCATAATCCTCAACAAGGTTTCATCTCACATAGATTTTATTTTAGGTTCTTTATAACTTTGAATACATAAAATAATTACATTAAACTTAGTATGATTTGTATTTACCTATAGATGATTAAACCAATGTTATTTCTTATGCCATAGTTATCAACTCCATGAAACTCTTCTCTTTTTTTATTGTAACCTATAGTCCCTTACTTAGACATGTAGCCAACATAAATAGTGACATGTTCATATCCTCAATGTATTTTTAAGGTAATATATAAAAAAGAACAATAAAATACATTTAAATTAATCATAGACACATAAAAAACTCTTATTTATTTATATGAACCATCAAGAATTACATTTTCAATCCTTTCATGGACTCTATCAATTTCTTGGAGACTACATTATTATTGAATTTGTTTCTTCTCTTTCCTTTTCAAATCTCTATCCTCTCTTCTCCCACTATCCTACACCTATCCATAACTACATTACAACTTTTATTGATTTTCATTCTTTTATCTTTCCTACTATTTGGAAACTTCTTTCTAAGACTCTTTTTAATGGCCAACTCAACGTGTGAGTGGTAGTTACACTTAAACATGATCCTTGAATTTAAAATACCTTAAAGACTTAGACACTAAATGTCTTCAAACATTCTTTTAATAACTCCTTGCACCCAGTTATAAACATTCTCTCACCTACTCATTTCCTACTATGCTTATGGTCCTTCTAGGCTTAAGTCTAATATTTGAATTTTTAAATTGTCACTTTTGGTGGGAAAACTCCAATACATTCAAAACACATTATTGATGACTCATGATGACTCTAAAGACAAAAAATGGATCCTAAAGGATCCCTCACACACACTTATACTCAAAAATGGATCATATATGACCCCTAACTAGCTTATGAGTTTTTAACAACTAAAAATAATGTTCATGTACTAGATGCTCCTGCATCATACTCTAATCTGGGCAATAATTTAGGTGACAATTCAGATGACAGTTCCACCCTAATTCATGACGTATCTTTTAGGAGCCATAACTTTTGTACCGTAGCTCTAATTGACTCATCATTTGAACCATTAGAAAGATAAGAAAGAGGAAAACATGGTGAGATGGCATGGAGCTTTGATAGATGGATTTTGACCCTTGAAAACCCAATGGAAGTGCCCCAAATTTCAATTTTAGTAGTGCAGTCTAAAAATAGTAAGTTTCTAAAAATAGTAATTCCTCAAATTCTGTATTGTTTTAAATCATTAAAGTCAAACCACTTCATCTCCTTCAAAATTGGTGACCTTCCACATCCTCCCTCTACTTTCAAAATGTGTATAAATTAATATGTAACCTGAAATGGAAACTAGACATCTCTTCCCAGAGATAAGCATATAGTTGTATTGCAATCTTGAGTAATAAAACATCTCTTCTCAAAGAATTCATTATTACTATGTTATTTTTGTATTCTTAAAAAAAAATTCAACCAAAACGTCTAAGGTTTGGATTAGTGGCATCAGAGCGGTTTGTCTTGAGAGTGTATGATCCCAAGGACAAGGTCAAGCTACAAGAAGCTTAGGTAGAAAACAATAAAGTTTCTAAATTCTCTACCTATTTTCTCTAAATGAATTAAAATGGAGGATGACACTAAGACATCTGATCATTTCAATAAAATGGTGAATGAATCCCTCCAATTAAAATAAGCACAAATGCTGTAATAATTTGCCCAAATTCTCCAACAACTCTCGATGGGAAATTTTGGTTCCTCATCTGCACTTCCTAGCTCCTCATCCATGGAACATCCTTTCAGTGCCCCAACACCCTTCAAGGTTTAGGTGAATTTTTATATTCCTACATTTGAAAGCAAAATCAATGCTGATGTAGTAGAAAATTGGTTGGATCAATTATCTTCCTACTTCTCTGTAAATAAATTCATCGATGGAGAAAAGATCACTTTTACTCTTTTGAAAGCATCATTGCCCATGAAAAATTTGGTGGAAGTGTACAAAAAGAGGTTTAGTATAGATGACATTGGTCTTGAGTTGGAACCTACTTGGGATTATTTTGTGGAAGTGGTAAAGGAATAATACTATCCCATTAGAGCATATGATGATCTGTACATACAGTGGCAACAACTTCACCAAGGTAAGGACCAATCTATTCAAGATTACAAAAAACATTTTTCATTCTTTGTCTGCAAGATTGGGAATCGAAGAAAGTGAGAAACATAAGAATCTTAAATATCATGGTGGACTACAATGGTACATATGGGGGGAAATGGAAATCTTCAATTTGGAAACCCTCGATGAGGCATACAAGTTCATAGTGAAGATTGAGCAAAAGCATGGCAGAAAGAATACAAAGATTCAACCTTAAAAATGGAAAAGTGACAAGGAAGGTCAAACATGAGGCCAAAATTTGAAGCAAAAGGAGTTTCAAGATAAGAAACCCCAAAAGGGGAAGGCTAGAAAATGGTGTGATTACCACAAAACTAGAACTCACTCCAAAGAAGAATGTCAAGCCATTAATCACTACTTTATGAGTCACAGTACTTGACATCTACTACTATGTCTCATACACAACCTACAGTCAAAGAGGATGAAGAAGAGATTGTAGATGTTGAGCCTAACACCATTATCACTTAATCATAAACCCATGAGGAAAGGCTATATGATAAGGAAATATTATCTCACTCTAAATTATGGGTAAAAGGTAAGCCTCTACATTTCATTCTTGATAGTGGGAGTCAAAAGATTTTAATCTCTTCTAAAGTTTTGAAAAGTATAAATCTATCCATGAAACCTAACCCAAAGCCATATAGTATTGGATGGTTGAGCCCAAGAAGAGCCCATCATGTCACCCATTATTGTCTTCTTTTATATGAAATAAAATCTTTCCAATATGAAGTCTTATTTGATGTGGTCAATCTAGATGTTTATGATGAACTCCTTGGTCAGCCATTCATGTATGATCGACATGGTATCTATAAATCATGACCCTGAAGAATCACCCTCACTCTTGGAACATGGTGCTATAGGGTACTATAGGTACCACCTCCCACATCTATCTCCCTGATCAGTGCTAAGCAATGTAAGTGATTGGTGGAAAAGACAAAGCAATTCATTCTCATGGTGGTCAAACCATAGAAATCCAAGAAGGTCAATGTTGTATTCCTAACTACACAATCAAAATAACAATAGAAATAGATGGTACAAATCATAGGAGAATATGATTAATTATTCAAATTAGCCACAGGAGTTCCATTGCATTTTTAGGTAAAACATTCCATCGATTTGATATGGTGATCACCTTTGCCTAACAGCCCTATGTATCACATATTAGTTTTGGAGAATGATGAGATAAAAAGATATATTTAAGAATTTATCCAAAAGGGTCACATCATGCCAAGCTCTTCACCTTGTGGTAGACCAATTATCCTAACACCAAAGAAAGATGGAACATGGAGGCTTTACATTGACTATCGAGCCCTTAATAAAATCATTGTGAAGAATCACTACCCTCTCCCCAGGATTAATGACCTACTAGACCGATTTCATGGTGTGAATTTCTTCACCAAAATGTATCTCAAATCTAGCTATCACCAAATTCCCATTGATCCCACTGATTTCTACAAGATTGCATTAAAATCTAAAGAGGGGCTCTTCAAATGGTTGGTTATGCCTTTTGGCTTAACTAATGCACCTATAAACTTCATGAGGATGATGGATGACATCTTGTGACCCTTCACCAACTCATTCATGGTTGTATACCTAGATGATATATTCATCTATATCAAAACATGGAAGGAACATTTGTAACATGTTTGTAAGGTGCTTTAAACTCTTTAGGAGCACAAGTTGTATGTAAATCTTGACAAATGCACATTTTGGATGACAACAATTCATTACCTCGAGTACGTTGTGAATGAGGAAGTGGTCCATGTTGATCTAAAAAAGATTTTAGTTATTCAAGAATGGCCTACACTAAGGACCTCATGGAATTTTGTAGCTTCTTGGGTCTTATAAATTTCTATCATAGGTTTATTCTTATATTTTTACATGTTGCTTAGTCACTAACCCAAGTGACTAAAGGAGGAGCTAAAGCTACATTTTAGTGAGGTGAAATACAACAAATGTCATTTGAGAACTTGAAGAATAGACTCTACTTAGCCCCTATTTTTGCCTTGCCATTTTTGCATCAACCTTTTGATTTAATGATATATGCATTAGAATATGCCATGGGAGATATCATCATGCAACATGGCCATCTTGTTGCATATCATAATGAAACTTTCACTGATACAGTGAGGAAATATATGACATATGATAAGGATCTCTATGCCATTATGCAAGACTATAAATAATGGAAACACTACATCTTGGTGAAAGAGACGGTCATCCACACTAACCATAAACCATTGGAATTCATCCAAACATAGAGAAAACTATGAAATGAGAAGCACCAAAAGTGCGCCACATATATTTATAAATTCCATCTCATAATCAAACATAAAAATGGGATCTCAAATATAGCTTTAGATTGTTTGATCTACCCACTAATTACTACACTGACAATAGTTATTAACCTGTGTGGACATGAGACTACCACTTGGGGTGCTCTGTATGAAGTAGATCCTACCTTTGTTGATACATATCACATGATTCAAAAAGGTAAAAATGTTTCTAATTTTTATTTACAAGATAATTTCCTCTATCATATGGGGCACATCTATGTTCTAGCTATAGAGCAATAGAAGATGATATGGGAAGCACATTTTAGTAGGACAACTGGACACTTTGGTGTAGAAAACACATTGGCAGTTCTTTAGAAACACTTCTACAAGCCCCATACACAAAAGGATTTGGAAAGGTATCTCAAATATTACACCATGTGTGATATCCAACCCAAAAAATAAGAAACAAGGATTGTACATACCATTTCCAGAACCAACTAGGCCTTGGGAATCTATCTTAATGGATTTTCTCTCAGGTTTGCCCAATTTAAAACATGGCAAGGACTATATTTTTGTTGTAGTTGATCATTTTTCAAAAATGGCTATCATGATTGATTATAAGAGAAATATATCTACTAAATAAATTTCTCAACTATATTTTAGTCATGTATGGCTCCATTTTGGTCTCCCCAAGTCCATTATCTTAGATCGAGCTAGTAAGTTCCTGAGCATCTTCTAGTCCACTCTATGGAAGATGATGGATACCAAGCTGATGAAGTCCATAGCCTGCCATCCAAAAATTTATGGTTAGATAGAGGTGGTGAATTACTTGATTATTCACATGATTTGGATGTATCACTCGAAACATCCATGCACATGGGATGAGGTGCTTCTTTTCATACAACATGGATATAATAGGGCCCTACATAGCTTGACTAAGCACAGCCCATTCCATGTATGCTTCGAGTTCCAACCCATGGCACCAATTGATATAGTTGTTCCATCATCCACCATAGAATACACACCTCATGAAAGATCTAAGGTAGCAAAAGTAACAAAGTTCATCGAATAAATGAAACACATCCAACATCAAGTTCATGACATCTTAGAGTAAATGAATTAGAAGTATAAGCAACGCTATGACAAATATAGGATTACACACCATTTTATTATGGGTGAAAAGGTTTGGTTATAGCTTCAGAAGGAATGACTTGTAGGCCCACACAAAAAAAATTGGCCTCTACAATATGGTCCCTACACCATCACTAGAAAAGTTAGAGAAAATGCTTTTGAGTTAAACCTACCAGCCTACCTTGGTCTATATCCAATATTCAATGTGGAGCTCCTCAAACCATATCATTCACCTCTATTAGACACTTTAGTCATAGCAAAACAATTAGACATTGATGAGCTTGATCCATAGAGTTTTACTCCAATGGAAGAGGATTAGATTGTGGACACTTGGATGAAGACAATAAGAGGATACTCTATTCCACTTTATTGGGTGGTCAAAAGGGGCCAGCTTAGCCACCAAGGTGAGTGGCTCATAGATAATAAAATCAAGACAAAACTACCAAAATTTATGAGGAACATTGATGTAATGGGGACCATTGATTCTCAAGGAGGGAGGAATGATTTGGTAAATAATTTAGGTGATAATTCAGGTGACAGTTCCACCCCAATTGATGATGAAACTTATGGGAGCCATAACTTTTACACCGTAGCTCCAATTGACTCACTATTTGAACTGTTGGAAAGATAATAATGAAGATAATGTGGTGATATGGCATGGAGTTTTGATAAATGTATTTTGACCCTATAAAACCTAATGTAAGTTACCTAAACTTTAATTTTAGTAGTGTAGTCTAAAAATAAGTTTCTAAAAATAGTAATTCATCAAATTATATATTGTTTTAAATCATGAAAGTCAAACCACTTCATCTACCTCAATATTGGTGACCTTCTACATCCTCCCCCTATTTTAAAAATGTGTATAAATGAAGATGTAATCTAAAATGGAAATCAAACATCTCTTCCCATAGATAAGCATATAGTTGTATTGTGATCTTGAGTAATAAAACATCTCTGCTTAGAGAATTCATTGTTACCATGTTATTTTTATGTTTTTGAAATATTTGTCAACTAAAACTTCTAAGTTTTGGATCAGTGGGATCTGAGTAGTTTTTCTTGAGAGTGTATGATCCTAAGGATGAGGTTAGGCTATAAAAAGCTTGGGTGGAAAACAATAGAGCTTCTAAACTCTCCACATATTCACTCCAAATGACTTCAAATGGTGGATGACACTGAGACATCTGATCCTTTTAAGTAAATGGTGAATTAATCCCTCTAATGGAAACAAGCATAGATTCTATAACAATTTTTCTAAATTCTCCAACAACTCTTGATTGGAAATTTTGGCTCCTCATTTGTACTTCCTGGTTCCTCATACATGGAACATCCTTTTAGTCCCCCAACACCATTCAAGGTTCAAGTGAAATTTGATATTCCTAAATTTGAAGTCAAAATAAATGCTAATTCAATATAAAATTGGTTAGATCAATTGTCTTCCTACTTCTCTATAAATAAATTCATCGATGGAGAAAAGATCACTTTTACTCTCTTGAAAGTAACATTGCCCATGAAAAATTGGTGGGAAGTTTAAAAAAAGAGGTTCAGTATAGATGGCATTGGTCTTGAGGAGTAACCTACCTAAGATGATTTCATGGAAGTGGTAAAGGAAGAATACTATCCCATTCGAGCATATGATGATCTGTACATATAGTGGCAACAAATTCACTAAGGTAAGGACCAATCTATTTAAGATTACACAAACAATTTTCATTCTTTGTTTGCAAGATTGGGCATCCAAGAAAGTGAGAAACATAAGAGTCTCAAATATCATGGTGGACTAAAATGGTACATATGGGGGGAAATGGAAATCTTCAATTCAAAAACCCTCAATGAGGCATACAAGTTCTTAGTGAAGATTGAATAGAAGCATGGAAGAAAGAGTACAAAGAGTTAGCCTTCAAAATGGAAAAGTGACAAGGAAGGTCAAACATGAGGCCAAAATTAGAAGCCAAAGGAGTTTAAAGATAAGAAACCCTAGAAGGAGAAGGTTGGAAAATGGTGCGATTACCACAAAATTAGATCTCACTCCAAAAAAGAATGTCGAGACATCAAACCACTACTTTTTGAGTCACAATACTCGACATCTACTAATATACCTCATACACAAACTACAATCGAAGAGGATGAAGAAGAGATTGTAGTTTTTGAGCTTGACACCATTTTCACTTCATCATAAACCCCTAAGGAAAGGCCAAATGATAAGGAAAGATTGTTTCACTCCAAATTATGGGTAAAAGGTAAGCCTCTACATTTCATTCTTGATAGTGGGAGTAAAAAGAATTTAATCTCTACTAAAGTTGTGAAAAGTCTAAATCTATCCATGAAACATCACCCAAATCCATATAGTATTGTATGGTTGAGCCCAGGGAGAGACCTTCATGTCACCCATCAGTGTCTTCTTTCATATGTAATAAAACCTTTCCAAGATGAAGTCTTGTGTGATGTGGTCAATCTAGAATTTTTTGATGTACTCCTTGGTTAGCCATTCATGTATGATTGACATGGAATCTATGATCATGAACTCAAATAATCACTCTCACTCTTGTAAAATGGCACTACAAGGTACTAGAGGTACCACCTCCCACATCTGTCTCCTTGATCAGTGCCAAGCAATGTAAGAGATTAGTGGGAAAGACAAAGAAATTCATTCCCATGGTGGTCAAACCATAGAAATCCAAGAAGGTCTATGTTTTAGTCTTGAATACATAATCAACACAAAAATAGAAGTATATGGGATAAATAATAGGATAATATGATGACTTATTCAAGTCACCCACAGGAGTTCCACTACATTTCCGAGTAAAACATTCTATCAATTGATCCCAGGATCACCTTTGCCTAATAGTCCAATGTATCATAGATCAATTTTAGAGAAGGATGAGATAAAAATATAGATTCAAGAATTAATCCAAAAGGGTCACATCAGGCCAAGCTTTTCACTCTATGGTAGCCCAATTGTCTTGGCACCAAATAAAGATGGAACATGGAGGCTTTGCATTGACTATCAAGCCTTGAATAAAATAACTATGAATAATTACTACCCTTTCCCTAGGATTGATGACCTATTGGACCAACACCATGGTGCAAATTTATTCACCAAAATTGATCTCAAATCTAGCTATCACTAAATTCCCATTGATCCCACTGATGTCTAGAAGACTACATTCAAATCTAAGGAGGGGATCTTCGAATGGTTGGTTATGCCTTTTGGCTTAACTAATGCACCTGAAACCTTCATGAGGATGATGGATGACATCTTGTGACCCTTCACCAACTCATTCATGGTTGTCTACCTAGATGACATACTCATCTATATCAAAACATGGGAGGAACATCTGCAACATGTTTATAAGGTGCTTCAAACTCTTTAGGAGCACAAGTTGTCTACAAATTTTGACAAATGCACATTCAGGATGATAATAATTCAGTAACTCAAGTACATTTTGAATGAGTAAGGGGTCCATGTTGATCCAAAAAAGATTTAGTTTATTCAATAATGGCCTACACCAAGGACCCTCACAGAACTTCACAGCTTCTTGGGTCTTGCAAATTTATATCATAGGTTTGTTATTGGATTTTCACATATTGCTTGGTCACTAACCCAAGTGACTAAAGGAAGAGATAAAGCTACATTTCAATGGGGTGAAATACAATAAAGAGCATTTGAGAATTTTAAGAATAGACTCTACTTAGCCCCTATTCTTGCCTTGCTAGAGTTGTATCAACCATTTGAGTTGATGATAGATGCATCTAAATATGCCATGGGAGCTATCATCATACAACATGGACATCCTATTACATATCATAATGAAAATTTCATTGATATACTCAAGAAATATTTCACATATGATAAGGAGCTATATGCCATTGTGTAAGCTTACAACAAATGGAAACACTACATCTTGGGGAAAGAGACGATCATCCAAACTGACCATAGACCATTGGAATTCATCTAGATAGAGAAAATTGCAAAATGAGAGACACCAAAAGTAGGTCACATATCTTCAAAAATTCCATCTGATAATCAAACACAAAAAGTGGAGCTCAAATATAGTTATAGATTATTTGAACCACCCACCAATTACTTCATTCAAAATAGTTCTTGACCTGTGTGGACATGAGAATACCACTTGGGGTGCTCTATATGAAGTAGATCCTACCTTTACTGATACATATCACGTGATTCAAAAAGGTAAACATTTTTCTAATTTCTATTTCCAAGATAATGTCCTCTGTCATATGGGGCACATCTGTGTTCCAACTGTAGAGTAATAGAATATGTTATGGGAAGCACATTTTAGTAGGACAACTAGTCACTTTAGTGTAGAAAAGACATTGGCAGTTCTTCAAAAACACTTCTACTAACTTCATATGCAAAAGGATGTGGAAAGGTATCTCAAATCTTACACACCATGTGTAATAGCCAATCCAATAAATAAGAAACAAGGATTGTACATGCCATTGCCAGAACCAACCAGGCCTTGGGAATCTATCTCAATAGATTTTCTCTTAGGTTTGCCCACTTCAAAAACATGGCAAGGACTATATTTTTATTGTAGTTGATAATTTTTAAAAAAATGGATATCATGATTTCTTATACTGATCAACTATATTTTAGTCATGTATGGCTCCATTTTGGTCTCCCCAAGACCATTGTCTTAGATCGAGACAATAGGTTCCTGAGCATCTTTTGGTCCACTCTATGGAAGATGATGGATACCAATCTGATGAAGTCCATAGCCTTTTATCCCCAAAATGATGGTTAGATAAAGGTGGTGAACCACTTGATGGTTCACATGATTTTGATGTATCACTCCAAACATCCATGCACATGGGATGAGGGGCTTCTTTTCATACAACATGGATATAATTGGGCCCTACAAAGCTTGACCAAGCACAATCCATTCCAAGTATGCTTTGGGTTCCAACCCATTGCACCAATTGATATATTTGTTCCATTCTCCACCATGGAATACACACCTAATGGAAGATCTGAGGCAACAAAAGCAAAACATTTCATCAAACAAATGCAATACATCCAAAAACAATTTCATGACATCTTGGAGAAGATGAATCAAAAGTATAAGCAACACCATGACAAACATAGGATTACACACCATTTATTTGTGGGTGACAAAGTTTGGTTGTGGCTTCAGAAGGAACAAATTGTAAGCCCACATAGAAAAATTTGGCCTATATGATATGGTCCCTACACCATCACCATAAAAGTTGGAAAAAATGCTTTTGAGTTGAACCTACGAGCCTACCTTGGTCTGCATCCAATATTCAATGCAGAGCTCCTCAAACCATATCATCCACCTCTATTAGACACTTCCATCATAGTAGAACAACTGGATATTGATGATATTGATCCACATAGTTTTTATCTAGTGGAAGAGGATTAGATTGTGGACACCTAGATGAAGATAACAAGAAGATGCTCTATTTTGCTTTATCGGGTGGTCAAAAGGGGCTAGTTTAGCCACCAAGGAGAGTGGCTCATAGAGAATCAAATAAAGACACAACTACCACACATGATGAGGAACATTGATGAAATGGGTTCCATTTCTTCTTAAGGAGGGAGTAATGATCTAGGCAATAATTTAGGTGATAATTCGGGTGACAGTTTCACCCCAATTAATGATAGAACTTTTGGAAGCCATAACTTTTGTACCATAGCTCCAATTTACTCACCATTTGAACCATTGGAAAGCTAATACTGAGGAGAATGTGCTGAGATTTCATGGATATTTTCTTAATGGATTTTGACCCCTAAAAACCCAATGTAATTTCCCCAAATTTCAATTTTAGTAGTGCAGTCTAAAAATAGTAAGTTTTTAAAAATAGTAATTCCTTGAATTTTGTATTGTTTTAAATCATGGAAGTCAAACCACTTCATATCCCTCAATATTTTTGACCTTAAACATGCTTCCCATACTTTAAAAATGTGTATAAGTTAAGATTTAACCCAAAATGGAAATCAGACATCTCTTCGTAGAGATAAGCATACAGTTGTATTGTGATCTTGAGTAATAAAACATCTCTTCTTGGATAATTCATTGTTACTATGTTATTTTTGTGTTCTTGAAATATTTTTTAACTAAAACTTTTGAGTTTTGGATCATAATTCCTAGGAGGGAAAAAATTGAGTGCCAACATCTTTTTTCTTTCTATCCAATTAATTACTTGAGGATCTTCCATGCTCACCTTAATGTTACTCCTTTCTCCTCTTTAGACTCTTTTATTTCTACTTCCTTTCTTTGTCTATTTTTATTGACATCTCATCCTCTACCTATATGAGCAATACAGCCTATTGAAACTCTTTTTTCTCTACATTTTCTACCATTTCCAACTCAATTTTTCCTTCATCATACTCTAGTTCTAACATATGGGTTTTAATCTTCATTCTTATTCTTGTTATATGGCTTCTTTCTTCATTGATCTCACTTATTTCCTACTTTATTAGTTGTCTTTGCTCTTTTTAAATGTTGGTTCCTTATTCCTTGTGTTTTAATAACCTCATAAGCATCTAAATCTTTGTCACTTGTTCATTAAGGTTGTATTTTTTTGCCTCTTCATAACACTTCTCCATCTCTTGATGTGTCTTTGCATTAACTTGCTCATCTTGTAAGAAAAACTTCTTAACTAATTCACCTTCATCATGGTACAATATGGTTTGACATATTCTTGTCTTTCCATCATCATGCATAGCAATAAATAACTCAACTATAACTTCACCCATTTAAAAGATCATCTTTTCAACTTGGTCATGCTTCAATTGCTTGATTTTAAGTGTGCTTGCTTGTAGCTTTGATTCCATAAATCCTTGTGTCTCTCTATGTCATTCCATTCATACACTATTTATATCACCCATGCTTTATATTCCTTATTCACTTTTTTTTTGTATCATCATGGATGTTAGCACCTATGCCATCTAACTCTTTCTCAATCTTACCTGATTCTTCTTTAAGCTCATTCATGAGCTTCTCTTGCTATTATTCATCTACATATAAATATTTTAATGGACTAAAAATATTTTATATAATATTAAATTCCTCCTTAAATGTGAAATAATATATCTCTCCATGATCCTAATAAAATTTTGGACCATGATGTTCTTCATCTTCTTCAAAATTTTGTTTTGTGTCAACATGTGTACTCATTATTTCTTCATTCTTCATCAATGTTTCATCTCTATTTATATTTGAACTCTCACCTAGCTACCCAATTGTGATTATTGACATTATTTTCTATGATTTCTAGTCTCTTTCCATTATCACACTCATTAATTCAAATAATTCATCATTATACTTATCATAAATGACTTGCTTACCTTTCCATGTGCTTATGATCTCTTCACACTTTTCATCTTGTTTCTTCATTGAGTTACTCATATACATCTGCATCTATTTTTCTTTGTTTTCATTCACCATGTCTTCTATTTGATTCTTAGACTTGCATTTTTCTCCTATCTTCATGCTTTCTTGGAGTGTACCTATAAGACTATCTTTCTGTACTTTTTTCATGCTCTTCATAACCCATTTTCTACATTCCACATTCTTAGAAAGATGGATTTATTGTCTCACCTTATTCATACTTATTTTATTGATATCCTATCATGTCAACTTGATGTAACCTACCCTTTATTTCTTTCCTTATTGTTTTCTCTTGTTTCCCACTTGTATTCTTGTCTCGAATGACCTCTTGCTTGAGGTTTTCCTTTTCCATCTCATCAATTGATGTCTTGATCCACTTAGGCACTACATACCCATGATTTTTTACTCTCCTTAAGGGTTTTAATTTTCTCTTAATTTTTCCAACCTATATATTATCTTCTTCCTTCTTATATGCACAATCAAATTCAAGTCCTAAGTATTCATTTACCTCATTGAAGGACTATTTCATGGTTATTTCTTCTCTCATAGCTTCATGGTTTGCATTCATGTTTTTATTGTGAGATTCCTCTCTTACTTCATCTATATTTATTGTAAAATAATCATAAAAATCTTCTTCTATCTCATCTTTAGCATGCCAAAGATCTTCAATCTTTATAATGTTATCTTCTACACCCTTCTCTTTTCCTTGGTCATATTCATCTTTCTTCATAGATACTCTGATTGATCCATTTCTCACAAGTTTAAGGGTCTCATTCTTGACCTTAATCCATATTTTATTTAAAAATGTATACACACACTTAAATACAATAATATAATATTATACAATAGACCAATAAGTCTCTATGAATGCCTCTTTCTTAGACATTCTCCTCTTTTTATTATATTCTCCCTCAAGTGATTCTCTTGGAACTTTTATCTCCATGTTCTCCTCAATGATAACTCTTTTCTCCACATCTATTTCATGTTGATATCTTGGTAAATCTTCATCTTTCATGCCTCTATGCATTTTACTCTCTTTGTTATTCTATTTCCTTAAGGCATTCACCTCATGATTTTTCTCTCTCATAAGTAGCTCTATTAGACACTTCACTTTCTTCCTCACATTACAACCAATCCATTAGTTTTCTTGATCCTTCATGAGCTTCACCATGAGCTCTATATTCTTAAAACTTTTCCACAACTCTCTTCTCATCTCTTTCACTTCTTCTACATCCATCTTCTCTCTTTTTCTTCACTTTTTAGTCTTAATTAGACCTATCTCCTAGCAATATTACTTACTTGCCTCTTAGACCTATCTTGGATATTATTCTCTTTCTCTAGTCCTTTTTTAGGACATTATTATCTCCCTTAAATCTCACTTATATCCCTCCTCTTCTCTCTTTTGAGATTCAATGTTCTTTCCACTCTACCTTATATAGATTTGTCATAACTAGTTTCGAGTCCTTCACATTAGAATTAGGAGCTTTAGTTCCTCTCTTCACCAATATGTTATTTATCTATATTGACCTCAATATGTCATACATACACCACACTCTTTTCCCACAATACCTCTATAATTTCACCTCATGAAATTCACATATAATTCTTTGCCTATCTCAAATCAACAATCATTAAGAAACTCAAAATAGAATTAACCAAGAGCTTACCTTGATATAATACCAAATGATGTATAGGGTTATGAGAAAATTCTAATTTCACCTTCATTGGCTCTGACCTTGGCTTGAGTCAACTTGAATATGCCTTGCTTTGTTCACAAGGTTCAATTTTAACAATAGTCTTTCATTTTTCTCTAGGCTTGTTAGCATCCTTTATGATGTCCCTATTTAATAATAATTATTGATTCATTCCTTAATATTATAATACACTTTATAAATCTCTCACTTACTCCCTCAAATTATTCCTTTAATTGATTCATCTACTTATACTAACTCACTCATTAGTTTCACACTAGTTAAACTTCTCAAGGCTTTAAACACTAAATCTGTGTTATCAATATTATGAACACAATACACTATCATGGATGAGATTTATTTGTCTTAACACACTTTTATCAACCCCTTTCAACCTCTCAATCACTCTCCAACATCCACTTACACACCTCAATCTCAATAGTGAGCGTACTTGTTTGTATCCTTTTTTTCATAAATCTTATTAGTTTGAACATTTTTTAAGTACTCTTAAATTTATAATCCAATATTTATGAACCCTATATTTTATTAATACTTAACCTAAATTTTCATAGCCTAACTCCTTGTGCCAATACTCTTTCCTTTATAAGCACCTTGCCAATTAGGCCTTCTAGCCCTTCTTTGCTTCCTTAATCATTAAATATGTACCATATGGAACTATACCAGCTGAAAAATTCTTTAATAATTTTATAAATACAAAAAATATTCTTGATTACAAAGTTTCAAGACTTTTCCACACTTAATAATCAAGTTGTTGGGTTTTAAGTTTCAAAACCCTAGCTCGTGGACTGTATAGGCCACGAGGGGTTTAAATACAATACTTTTGGATTAAAATCATTTGAAATAAATAAAATACCTTTAAAACATATATTTTATCAATTTTCACCTTCCTATATAGATAAATATCCTTGATCAATCTTAGTATGGATTACAATAAACAAAACTTAGAGTTCTTTGTCCTCATGTAGGACTATGTAAGGGTTTAGTGGTTTGTTTACACTTCAAGAAGTTACAAGAATAAAAAATGGATATTATTAATATGTTACTTCCTTCCATTCATAAAAAAACTTAAAATACTTCCTTATACCTTATCATTCCAATATCTACTCCTTCATTACATTCTAAATGAACAAGAATAGGGGTTCTGACTGAGAAAACAAGGTTTTACCTTAAAGTTGATTGTATATTGTACATTTATAGAATATTTTAAATTCAAACCTATATATTTAACTTTACATATTTAGTATTTTTTATATTTATTCCATTTAAATCACCACCAAAACATTTATCATAAGGAATACTTCAAGGAACATGAACTCACCTTCATTCTTGATTGTCACAGTCCTCAATAGGGTTTTATCTCACAAAGATTTTATTTTAGGTTATTTATAAATTTTAATACATATAATAATAACATGAAACTTATTATGATTTGTAATTACCTATATATTATTAAACCAATTGTCTTTCTTACACCATAGTCATCAATTCCATTAAACTCTTCTCTTTCTTGACTGTAACTTACAATCCCTTACTCAAACCTATAGCTAACACAAACAATGACATGTTCATAGCCTCAAGGTATTTTAAAGGAATTATATAAAAAATAAAAATCCAATAAATTTAAATTAATAATATACAAACATAATAATCTCTTATTTATTAATATGAACCATCAACAATTACATTTTTAGTCCTTTTATGGACTCTGTCAATTTCTTGAAGAGTGTACATTGTTCTTGAATTTATTTATTATCTCTCCTTATCTAATATTTCTCCTATATTATCCCAATCTCATACACATATTCATAACTACATTATAAAATTTATTTATTTTAATTCTTTTATCTTTCCTAATATCTTGGCAACTTCTTTGCATGACTCTCTTATAATGGCCAACTCAACGTGTGAGTGGTAGTTACACTTAAACATGATCCTTGAATTTTCAATAATTTAATTAATTAGACATAAAATGTATTAAAAAATTCTTTTCATGACTCCTTGAACCCTTTTACAAACATTCTCTCACCTAATCACTTCCTACTATGTTTATGGTCCTTGGCTTAGGTCTAAGATATGAATTTTCAAATTATCACTTTTGGAGGGAAAATTCCAATACATTCAAAACACATTCTTGATGACTCTAAAGACAAAAAAATAATATTAAAGGATCAATAACACACATTTTATACCCAAAACTAGATCATTTATGACCCATAACTATTTTATGACTCTTTGACATCCGAAAATGATGTTTGTGTACTATACGTTCCTACATCAGTATCATACATTATTATTTTCCTATGATTATCAATATGATTTCATGATCTCTAATGTTATAAGTATTAATCTAGTATTTAAATATTTTCTATAACCATCATTCATATATATATATATATATATATATATATATATATATATTTTAAGCTAAGTTATTGTGCAAGATTCATAACTCACCCAAAAATAAGGGTCATAAGAGACTAAGTAGAAGTAGTTCACTATGCATACATGATAAAATAATAGTACTTATTCAATTGGTTATAGTGCATACTAAATTTTTTCCTAGAAAGCATTCAAATGATACCACACCCTTTGGACAGTAGCATAGGTTGTCATTTTCTAGAATAATTTGTTTTTTATAGAAGTCAAAAATAAAAATTTCCAAATTTTTTAGAATTATACCAAGACTATAGAAAAAATTTAGTGTTACTCAAAAATATCTTTGATATCTATGAATATAATTATCTCATATATTTATCATATTTGGTACATCATGTGGGGAATTTATTCCATATTTTTACATAGGTTTACTCATATTTTAATTGATTTTACTTAGTTATCAAAATCAATATTCTCAAATATTAGATTGGGGGCATGTGTGTGGCACATGGTCACATTCTTGATCAGTTTTTCACCAATTTTAATATAAGGTATTATATTTCATGCCACTATATATGTTGTATACACCATAATAAAATCATGTTATCTTTCACCATTTTTACACCAAAAAACAATCTTATTCCATATACAGTGGTTAATTTATATTTTTGCACCAATTTTGCACTAGAATGATGTATTGGAATTCATACAAGGATTACAATTTATTACTATAATTTGAGTTGTGTGATGAGGTATTTAAACACATATTAATTTATTAATCACATTATCCTACAAATTGGGATTGGGAAATGCATTGTCCAATCCATGTTCTTCAATGAAAAAAAACTCTAATGGTTCCATCCTTTCCAGTGACTTATTTTTTCACCATAATACACAATATTTTGTGTACATGAGCAATGTGTATCCATTAATTATTATTTTTTATATAATTTTATTGTATTTACTTTAATATTTATATCTAATTAAGGTCTAATTTATAATTTTATATGAAGAATAGTTCAGTGTCTGATCTACATCCAAGCATACTCAACACATGTAAGTTTATGTATAACTATATTTATTTTTTCTATTAATTTTTCTTTGTTTAATTAATATAATAAAATGGGGAAATTTTATTTACAAAAATTAACATTTAATTTTGAAATAATGCACTTGTGACCATTCATTTATACACACTTTTCTCATACACAATTCCATGCTTATAAATTGATATTACTCTACTTCTATGTTTATGATACTTATCCTTAACTAATTATGATACTTTATATTCATTTTAATCATTAAAAATATCCTAATCTCATCCCTTAACTAATACACACTTCTAGCTTAGCTATCTCTACTTATCAAAAAAGGCCACTCCTTCAAGACAATCCCACTCATCAGTAGTGTTTGAAGTTGTTGGTTTCATCCTCTCACTAAAAATAGCTAATCACTAAGTTTAAATTCACCTAATGCATCATATCACATGTTTCTCATATACCATTTGATGAATTTAGAAAAATACCACTATATAATCACATTTTAGATTCATTTGTTCAATATTAGGCAAGAGCATTATATATTACAAACACCATATTTATTATACCTACACATTGAGAGTAAAACACCTGCTATTTACAATTATGAGTCCACACAACCCAAATATACATGAGCTAAGTCTAAATACACTTCCAAAATCACAAGTCATTGTTGAAGAACTGAATTACACCAATATTTCACACACATTATTATGTCATGGGATAATTATATGGAGTTTGATTCCTCCTTTAATTATTGGTATGTAAGAATTTCTCTACACATTGGGTGTTGAAATCAAATATAACTTAAGACACTAACCCTTTCTTCCCCATTTACCACACTTATTCCTCATTATTAATTGAGCCAAGGTTCCAAGTGAATAAAAAGGCACATAGTGGATTTCATAGTGAATCATGTGAACCCAATCACACACAATTTACCTATAGGTGAAAGCACATTGATATAAATTCACAAAGATGTAAAAAATACTACCAGACATTAGTTCACCCTATAAATGACAATGTAGTCTAGCCTTGTCTAAATATTTTGTCCTTATCCTAAAATCAAACAAAGCCATGTTTTTTATTCACAAAACCATCACATAGTCCCATAGTTGATCATGTAGTCTCTATTGTAGTCTATCATATTCAAGTATCAATTAATTTATTTTTATTTTATACTTTTCACTTTTAGCATCTTTTTATAAATAGTAAATTCCAAATCAGTCATGTGTTTTGTTGCATATCTTATACACTTTGATTTTACTTAGTATTTTTTCATAATTAGATTAACATTTGATTATTTACCTAATTTTGATAAAACAATAATATAGGGTCCTATGACATGTATATGCACTTACTTATTCAATATTCAAAGTACATAACAATACACACTGGAATTCATATGCATGGGCATGTGCAAAAAAGTTTCAAAATCAAAGTTACTAGTTAAAATTAAATTCATAATTGAGCCTATAGATTCATATATTTCTATATCATTTGAACTTATTCATAAATTACATGATACTCATTCATGCTTAAACTTACTCAAATATGAAAAAATCAAAGTTTCCATTTATCAAATTTTCAAAAATTTGAATTTTCACATTTTAAAATTCAAAAGAGTAAAATATGAAAATTTAAAATTAAAACATTAATTTCAAATCAAATCTTATGAAAAAATTGATCATGATGGAGGCATGAATATTTTTCATTCTCTTTCAATCATGATAATTAGAATCTAGATCATTCTACATCAGTGTGATTTGAATCTATGTGGGTGATGTATGTTTAAGTATGGTTACACTCAACATCCTAGCCATATCTTATAGAGAACCTATCATGGTTCCACCTTATTGGATTGGTATAATTGTTACTATTTAATTTTCATGAGATTGTGGATAATGCATCTTCCCAACTCAAGATCTTGATTAGCTAATAAAAATTGAGACTTGATCACTATCAAATTATCCATTGATTCAAATTATTCAAATGCTTCATTAAGTGGGCATGGTTCTCTATTATAAATTATATGTTACAATTATATTGGGTTTTGTTGGTTGAATATTTTTGTCTATTAGCGTACTGGTAAACAAAATAGGTCTTATCAGCCAAAGTAGGAAGATTAGTCATCCAAATGTGTAAGTTTATCACATCAGAAGGAGACTGCTCTCTCCTCTCATCAAGGGGAGGTTATATATATATATATATATATATATATATATATATATATATATATATGTATGTATGTATGTATAAACAAAAAATAATACTCAAGGGTGGGACAAGTCATCCATCTCTCTTTCTTCAAAGATGATGTGTGCAAAACAAAGGAAAAACTCAAGGGAAATGACAGACAACACTCCTCTTCTTTCAGAAGAACTGTTCAGCCAGCCACAAGAATACTCTTGGAAATAAAAGTAGAATGAAATTGAGGGCATATTAACCAGCAAATTGAGATACAACACAAAGTCTCTACCTAAAATTCTCAAGAGTAATATACAAAGGACAGTGAGGGCACAAAGTCTTCTCAAAGTCCTTTACACAGCAATGAAAAGAAAACACACTGAAGGCAGCTATGGGGGCACAAAGTCTCTCCACAGTTGATTCTTTAGGACACCTTCCTAACTAATTTTACTAATCTTGATTGTTAAATTAATGGAACATAAAATATATCAAGGAAGAAGACATAAGAACATCTTCCTTAACAATAAATATATCACAACACAACGTCTGAAAAAGTTCCTTGCTTTCTTATTCCAATAACAAAATATGATTAACAAACTAAGCACAAAGTTTCAATGATGCCTCTCCATTTGGGTAGAGTTTCATTTATATTTTCAAAAAAGAGATCCATTTACAATGAAAGAAAGTCTCTTATATAGCCACTTCAAGAAGGACTCAGGAACAATAATACATCATGATGCGTTGGGAACTGTTAGGAAGACAAGCTGGAACTTTGGGGCATTTTAACCATTCAATCTTCTCAATGTAGATAAACAATCCACATAATTATAAGATTGCAACTTTCAATGTCTACCTGGCAGTCTGATCTTGTCTTCATCATTCCTCCTTTTCTGGTTAATTGAATCGGGCCCTGGATTCATTTGTTGTTCAGTCTTTTCCTCACTTTCAGTTGGTTTTGGTCTTGAATTCTGGGAATGCATTCGGGTCTATGAATTAAAAGGATCAATGGCTATTTCATTATCTTCAATTTGACATTCATGCGCCCGTCATTATGTTTCCAATGGCTAGTCAGCTATGTTGAATTTGACGTCTTCAGGTGCGTTACCCCTTGGTCTTCTTTTGGCTTTCAGTTTTCTACTTGGTATTTTTTTAGATTGTACTTGCCCTTTCGGGCCTTGGTAATGATGTATGTTGAGTGAGAATAGCCCTTTACTTCAGCCACTGAGAGTCCCCTGCAAGGGCACCTTCCCTTCAGGGTCCTTCGGTAGCCCTTTGTCTTGGCAGTTCCCACAAACAAATCCCCAGGCTTTCTCCCATGGAAGTTCTCCATGCTAAAGTTTCTTATGAACATTTTCCCTAGGGAAAAATCCTATGGATAAAATTCTGGGGAAAATTCCCATGGACAAAAATTTTGGGGAAAATTCTCGTGGACAAAAAGTCTACAGAATTATTTGTTTCTCCAAATCTTTGAACAAGACTTCAGATTTTGCCCCCCATAGTCACTTAGAATTCTTTTAGACTTTTTTTCCAAGGAATTCCTTTAGACAAAAGTCTAAAATAATTAAGTGTTTAGACAATTTTCAAATGCCTTAAACAAATTTGAAAGAATTACCTTTCAGCTTCCTTGAAAAATGACCCTTCCAGAGGATGCTTTTATTGATTAAGTCTCCTCTGCAAGGGCACTTGTCCTTCAAGAAGTCTCCTTTTGCATTGAACCACCTCTTTAAACTTTGACATTGAACCAATCAATTGAACCAATTGGTTGAACCAAAAATGGTTCAAGCCGATGGTTTAATGAATCGAACAAGCCGATGAACTAAGCATTGAACCAACAATTGAACTTGCCTTTGAACAAATAGTTGAATCATCTCATTAAACCAATCAATTGAACTAAGGCTTTAAACCAAAATGGTTCAAGCCAAAGGTTCAAGCTAATGGTTTAATCAAATTAACCAAGTTAATGAACCTGCTGTTGAACCTGTTCATTGAACCAAAATGTTGAACCAAGTTTTGGTTCAACGGTTCAAACAAAGCTTTGAAAAATGTCTTTGAATTTGTTGTTGAACCTGTAGACATTCAACCAAAGGATGAACCAAAAGAATGAACCAACTGAGTGAACTATATGGTTGAACCAAAAGACATTGAGTGAAATAAAGCGTTGAACCGCTTGGTTGAATCGAGCCATTGAACTGTTCCTTTGGTTGAACCTGCCATTGAACCTTGAACTCATTGAACCTTTGAAACAAAGTGGTTCAATGGTTCAACGATTCAATGGTTCAAGTCTCTTTCTATACTTAGATGTTTGCCAATGAAGATTTTCACTTGAACCAAAGCTATGAACCAATCCCAGAAAATGACTAAGTATTGAAAATTGATTCTTTTGACTGAAACCGCCTATAGAAGCCTTTTGAACCTATATAAATGAAACTGCCTGTAGAATCTGAAGATAAAAGTCTATAGAAATCAACATGTAAAACCCATTGAACTTGACTTGCAAAAGTCTATAGATTTTCTGAGAAGCTTGGAAAATGAGGATTCTGAATATCTAGGACAAATTTTTTGGAACTGAAATATACAATTTTGGTCTATAGGACCAAAATAGTTCAAATGTTACCTCAAAAATGACTGCTACTTTTGGGGGACAATAACTAGCTCCAGTTGGGGAACTTCTGTCAGTTGTAAAATGAATTAAAAGGAGTAGAATCTAGAATCTCCAGTGTCTTCATGTGTACCATTGGGCTTCAGAGTCATGCTACTCAGAAATGAAAGGCATCAAAAAGAAAATAAATGAAAACAAAAAAATAATAAAAACTATACAAATATACATATATACAGAGGCAATGATATGATACTTTAAGAGTTGAAGCATTTGAAATGCTACCCATTGTGGGGTAGAGAAAAGAGTGTGCCATCTTGGTATTTCAATAAAAAGCTGTTTTCACCCATGTGCTGATGAATTGTGAATGGGCCTCTCCAAAGGGAGTCAAAATTTCCATGCATCCCCTTTGGTTCTCTTCTTTTGTCCTACAACAGGACTTGATCCCTAATCTGGAAATCATGATTTTTGGCCTTCTGATCAAAGAGCTTTTTTACCAAACTTTGATGAGCAGAAATTATGTCCACCACCATGGTTCTATGTTTTTCTAGCTGAGTCAGGCACATGATTATTTTGTCAAGAGAACTCTCTTATGTCTGATCTTTAATGGCCTTTGCCAATTTCAAGGCTGGTAACTCTAAGTTGATTGGTATCTCAGC
Organism: Torreya grandis; assembly: GCA_037957365.1. NCBI lineage: Eukaryota > Viridiplantae > Streptophyta > Pinopsida > Cupressales > Taxaceae > Torreya > Torreya grandis. The sequence goes on along the minus strand of JARHVA010005053.1, from coordinate 623,915 downwards.
ATTAATACCGTAAAGAAGTTGAAAAGGGGACATACCAATCACCCTCTTTGGTGTGATCATGTCTGCCCATAGAGCATCCACCAATGCTTTATGCCATGTCCTTTGATTATCATCTAATAGCTTTTTGATAATAGTTACCAAATTCTTAGTGCTAGACTCAGCTTGTCCATTCCCTTGTGGAAAATAATCAGAAGAATGAGAGAGCTTAATTCCATAATGAAAATAGAATTACGTAATTTCTTGAGAGGTGAAACAAGCTGCATTATCAGTAACAATTTTGAGTGGAACTCCAAACTTAGAAATGATATTCTCTTTGAGGAAGTTGCATACAACTTCTAAAGTAGCATGCATGGTTGGGATTGCTTCTACCTACTTGGTGAAATAATCAGTTGCTGTAAGGACATAATCATGTCCAACACTTGAAGATGGGTTTATTGTTCCAATGAAATCAAGTCCACATTGCTGGAAAGGTTCCTCTATGATTACTGGCTTGAGAGGTAGGGCAGCCAACTTGGGTCTTCCAGCAAATTGCTGGCAAAGTTCACATTTCCTCACCCACTGATGTGCATCTTAGAAAAGAGTTGGCCAGTAATACCTAGCTCACATAATTTTGTGAGTAGTCACAGGGGTAGAAAAATGTCCTCCACAAGCTAGATTGTGGAAAGATTTCAAGATCTGGGTTTGTTGTTCTTTATCTACACAGCGAAAGAAAACTCCATCTATGCTTCTCTTGTATAGGCCATTATCCCAAAGGACAAAATTGGCAGCTTTTAATCTGATAGTCCTCCTTTCTTTATAAGACAAATGAGTAAGACATTCACCATAAGTCAGAAAATAGGCAATATCTTAGTACCATTCATTGGTAGTGGAGACAAAAAGGATTGTTGGTGCATCTTCCACTTTAGCTTCTTCACATTGTGTATCTTTTGGCTTATTATTAGCCATTAATTGGCAAAGGCCTTTACCTCTAACCAGCTTTGTGAACTTGATATCTAGATCAAATTCTTAGATCTTTGCAATCCAATTACCTTTCTTTATGCTAAACTCCTGCTAAGTTAATATAGACTTGACTGTAGTGTTAGGAATTAAGGTAGTAGTATGTGAATTCAGAATATAGAAGTGAAAGTGTTTGACTACTTTTACCAATGCATAGGCATGTTTCTCTATATTTGAATACTTTATTTCATGGGTTTTGAGAAGGTAACTCACAAAAGAGATGGGGGATTCCATACCTTCTTTATCTTGTTAAACAAGAATCACTGAAAGAGTGTGCTTAGACGCATAGCTATATATGATAAATTTTAGTGATAATCTAGTCAAACCAAGGTAGGGGCATGAGCAATGGCAGTCTTGATATCTTGAAATGCTGATTTGCCTTCTCTAGTCTAGTTGAAGGTAGTCTTCCCTTTCATCATGTTCACAATGTGTCTTGTCTTCTCAGCAAATTTAGGGATGAATCTCTGTAAGAAATTCACTTTTCCAAAGAAAGAGTGAATAACATTTTTACTTGTAGGAAAATTCAGATCTTGAATGTATTTGACTCTGTCTAAGTCAATCTTTATACCTTCTTTAGACACAATGTGTCCAAGGAGTTTCCCCTCTATCACTCCAAAAATAGACTTCTTAGGATTCAAGGAAATACCATTCTAGCGACAGCACTACATCACTTGTTGTAAGCGGTGTACATGATCAGATCGATGCTTTGAAAAGACAGTTAAATCATCAAGATATACCACTATGAATTTGCCAATCTCATCTTTGAAAGCCATGTCCATAGCTCTTTGGAAGGTAGCACCGACATTTATTAAGCCAAAAGGCATTCTTTTATATGCAAATGTACCCCAAGGTGTGATGAATGCAGTCTTGTGTTGGTCAGTTTCACCAACTTCAACTTGATTATAACCTTAAAAGCCATCCAACATTGGTAACATTTTTGATCCTATTACTGTTTGAAGCACTTGGTCCATGATTGGAAAAGGGAAATTGTCTTTCAAAGATGACTGATTCAGATTTTGGAAATCTACACAAAGGCAAATTTCACCATTCTTCTTCCTTACAGGCACTATGTTCACAATCCATGTAGAATGATGGATTGGGAAGATAATTCTAGCATTTAACATTTTTTGTATCTCAGACATAATGGTACCTAGAATTTTTGGATTGTATTTTCTGGATTTCTATTTGTAGGGCATTGAATCAGCCTTGAGAGGAATGTGATGGTGGATTTCATCAGGTCTGAGAGACTTCAATTCTTCATATGAATATGCCAAGACATCAATGTATTGATAGAGCAAAGAGGTGAATTTGAATTTTTCTTCAGGGGTGCAGCACTTACCAATGTTGACCATCTTGGGATTTTCTTTGTTTGTTAGATTTACTTGGTCAAATCCCTGAGAAAAATTTGAATCTATGTGTTGTTGTTTGATGAATCTATCATGCTTGTCAAACAGCTTTTCAAGATAAACTAGGCCTTTGAGAATTTTATTTCCTTTCAGCTATAGAAACTCTTCATTTACATCTGAACTAGATTCAAAAAAAGATTCAGACTTCTGAGATTCACTGCCTTCAAAATATAGCTATTCAAAATTGTCTTTTCGCTCTAAGAAAGCAATGATCTGATGGTCATCATTGAATATTTGCCAATGATCAGCATTGTTAGGAACACTTGGTCTATAGACTAGCTCCATGCTATATTTGTCTTCTTTAAAATCTGAATGAGGAACTAATAGAGTTCCTAAAATAGTAAGTGCATCAGCTCTGTCATTGGACTCTCTGGGTATGGCAAAAATGTTGAAAGCATCAAAGCTTTCAATTTGGTCCCAAACCAAGTTATGGTAGTGGCATAACCTCTCATTCTTGGTCTGATATAGATTTCTCACTTAACAGACCACTAATTTGGCATCCCCTTTGGCATGAATAAACTTGATGCCTCTTTCTTGAGCAGCCTTCATGCCCAACAACAACGATTCATATTCAACTGTATTGTTTGTGTTGCTAAATTGTAATTTATAGGATGAAAGAAACATATCTCCTTAAGGAGATATTAAGACAATCCCAACTCCCAAACCAGTAGAGGAGTAGCTACCATCAAATTCTAGAGTCCAAATCTCATCAGATAATGACTTTACATTAGACTTTCCCTCATCAGAGATGGAGGGCTCTTTTTCATATGTATATAAAAAGTACTTACCCATACCTGTGGATTCAAAAAGGATTTGAGCTTCAGGAGCTAATGTCTTGGTAACTACATACTTTGATTCCTTTTTAGGAAGTAATCTCTTCATCATGCCTTGGACACGGATCCTTGCCTCAGATAAATCCATGTTTAGTTATCCTCCCACATCCTTGTAGAAATTTTGTCCAAGTAAAATGCCATAAGATGCTGGGACGTCAGCCACCAAGACAGTCATCTTAATCCTCTTGTCTAGAAAGGCTATGAATGCAAATTGGGTATCTTTGATTTGCCCCAGCAATGGTAAACATCTCCCAAATGTCTTGGTCAATGTGAGACCAAGAGACTCAGTGACTTTAGTAGGCATGACATTATCAGATGCGCTTAAGTCTATTATATAGTTACTCAACTTGTGGCCATTGATTAATAGGGAAACATAGAAGGGTTTTATTTTTCCAAGAGCAGTTGGAGGAGTAATGATCAGATTATTTGGAATAGGCGTATTTTGTGGAGAATCAAAAGTTACTTTTTTTGCCTTTTATCTTACAGGGATGGTTTGATTTTTAACATATTGAACTAGCTTGCTTAATTGATCCAGATTAGACTACAAGTATTCAAATTTAGACATCTATATTTTTATCTTTTTGACATGATCAATTATGTCAAATGACTAAATCGAGCTAGGTACAGAGAAAGGTACTTCAACTTTTTGAGTTTTTAGAGGGATGGGGGGTGGACTAGTTTGAGAATTAGAAGTAGAAGGGGAAGGCACAATTGATGTATTTACCTTTTGAGTGATTACCAGATCTTTAGCTAAAAAGGCAAATTAGTTCCATGCTTGACAATTATGACTATTGGCTATGTTGCTCTTCTGTCTTCTCTTAATCAGCTTGCTGGATTGATTGGTTTTTAGATCTAGTAAACACTGTATATGATCCATCTAAAGCTTCTCCTTTGCTTTCGAGTTCATCCTGGTAATTCAAAAAACCAATATGGGAGTCACCAGCTGATTCTTCCTGATTTTCTTTAATGATATCAGCATCATTTTCTTGATTTAATTCAAGCTGATAAGAGAATTTTGATTCTACTTCAAGATATCCCATTGCTGAATTAGTTGGAGGAGCTTCTAGGGCAAGTTTCCCTTGTGGGGGAGGAAGGAAATTTTATTGTCCTTGGTTTTTGGCAACATTTCCCTAATATGACTTAATTGGGAATGTCCTTCTATATGTAGGAGCAGAAGACATTCCTTGAGCCATTTGCTTTTTGAGAGCAAGTAATTCATTTGATAATTTTTGCACCATTGGATCTATGGTGCTTGTAGATGTAAATTTAGAAGATGATGAAGCTCTGTTTCTATTTGGATATCTTCTTATCTTCCCAGATAAGATGAGATCATCATCTACTTTAGTGGCCAAAAGTTGAGTTGCAGTGAGATCTATTTGACCAGCACGTCTCAAGAGAAAACTGACTTTGGGTAGCTGAGAATTAATGAAAAAGCATTTGAGATTCTCAGCTGTAGGTCAAGCAATGATAGGAATTCTATTCTTCAATTTGTCAAATTTGGCTATAAAGTCTCTCATAGGCTCATGAAGCCCTTTCTCCATCTACGTAAGTTGAGCCAGAAGTGTATGTGCATCTTCTACAAGTTTGAATCTGGCTTCAAACTTTGCTTTAAGAGTATTCCAATTAGTCACAAATCAAGCCTATAGATGATAAAACCAATTTTTAGTAGCACCTTGTAGTGTTTCAACAAAAAGCTTGACTGCTACATCCTCAAATTCTACTCCGATTACTCCACAAGCTATACTAAATGCTGCAATGTGTTCATCAAGATGAACCTTTCTATCACCATAGAATTTAGGGAAATTCTTCATAGAACTGTGTGGAAGTTCATGCAGAGGAGGAATAAGATTGAGAGGACCAAAAACATTATCCCATGGACCTTGAACTGCCATTATAGGATACTAAAAAGGAGGGATAACAAATCTCAAAGGGGTAATTATAGGCACAACTTTATCAATAGCAGAAGAAGATACTTCGTCTGGTAATGGGGATTTGTCTTTAGTAGGAGGGAAGCTCTTGGTTCATTGGAGATGAGATGGTGAAGGAAATAGATCAAAATCACTTTATTGTACCAGCTTCAAACATAGGATCAATGATACCTTTAGCCCTTTGGCTTCGTGTATACTTTGAATCTGCTAGATTGTAAAACAAAAATGGAAAAGAATTGACCTTGCTTCAGTTAAAGCTTGGGGCTTTAAACTGTGTCTTCTTTCTGGTTAATGTGGAGGTGAATGGATAGGCTATCAATGGATTATGGGTATATCCCCAGTGGAGTCACCAAAAACTATTGGTTGAATATTTTGTATATCAACGTACTGGTAAACAAAATAGGTCTTATCAACCAAAGTAGGAAGATTAGTCATCCAAATGTGTAAGTTTATCACATCAGAAGGAGCCTGCTCTCTCCTCTCATCAAGGGGAGGTTCCTTATGGATATGCTATATATATGTATAAACATAAAATAATTTTCAAGGGTGGGACAAGTCATCCATATCTCTTTCTTCAGAGATGATGTGTGCAAAACAAAGGAAAAACTCAAGGGAAATGACAGACAACACTCCTCTTCTTTCAGAAGAACTGTTCAGCCAGCCACAAGAATACTATTGGAAATAAAAGTAGAATGTAACTGAGGGTGTATTAACCATCAAATCAAGATACAACACAAAGTCTCTACCTAAAATTCTCAAGAGTAATATACAAAGGACAGTGAGGGCACAAAGTCTTCTCAAAGTCCTTTACACAACACTGAAAAGAAAACACATTGAAGGCAGCTATGGGGGCACAAATTCTCTCCATAGTTGATTCTTTAGGACACCTTCCTGACTAATTTTACTAATCCTACTTGTTAAATTAATGGAACAAAAAATATATCAAGGAAAAAGACATAAAAACATATTCCTTAACAACAAACATATCACAACACAAAGTCTGAAAAAGTTCCTTGCTTTCTTATTCCAATAACAAAATATGATTAACAGACTGAGCACAAAGTCTCAATGATGCCTCTCCATTTGGGTAGAGTGTCATTCAAATTATCAAAAAAGAGATCCATTTACAATGAAAGAAAATCTCTTATATAGCCACTTCAAGAAGGACACCAGAACATTAATACATCATGATGCATTAGGAACTATTAGGAAGACAAGCTAGAAATTTGGGGCATTTTACCCATTTAATCTTCTCAATGTAGATAAACAAGACATATAATTGAAAGATTGCAACTTTCAATGTCCACCTGGCAGTTTGATCTTGTCTTCATCATTCCTCCTTTTTTGGTTAATTGAATCGGGCCCTGGATTCATTCATTGTTCTATCCTTCCTCACTTTCAACTAGTTTTGGTCTTGAATTTTGGGAATGCATTTAAGTCTATGAATTCAAAGGATCAATGACTATTTCATTGTCTTCAATTTGACATTTGCACACCCATCACTATGTTTCCAACGACTAGTCGGCTGTGTTGAATTTGACGTCTTTGGGCACGTCACCCCTTGGTCTTCTTTTGGCTTTTAGATTTTTGCTTGGTGCTTTTCTGGATTGGACTTGCCCTTTTAGGCCTTGGTAATGATCTATGTTGAGTCAAAATAGCCCTTTACATTGGCCGTCGGGAGTCCCCCGCAAGGGCCCCTGTCCTTCGGGGTCCTTGGATAGCCCTTTGTCTTGGCAGTTCTTGCAGACAAATCCCCAGGCTTTCTCCCATAGAAGTTCTCCATGCTAAAGTTTCCCATGGACATTTTCCCTAGGGTAAATTCCTGCAGACAAAAATTTGGGGAAAATTCTCGTGGACAAAAAGTCTGGGGAAAATTCTTGTGGATAAAAAGTCTGTGAAATTATTTATTTTTCCAAATCTTTAAACAAGTCTTCAGATTTTACCCCCTGTAGCCACTTAGAATTCTTTCAGACTTTTTGTTTGAATGAATTCCTTCAGACAAAAGTCCAAAATAATCAAGTGTTTAGATAATTTTCAAATGCCTTAAACAAATCCAAAAAAATTACCTTTTGACTTCCTTGAAAAATGACCCTTCTAAAGGGTGCTTTTATTGATTAAGTGTCCTCTACAAGGGCACTTGTCCTTCGAGAAGTCTCATTTTGCATTGAATTGCCTCTTTGAACTTTGAAGTTGAACCAATCAATTGAACCAATTGTTTGAACCAAAAATGGTTCAAGCCGATGGTTCAATGAATTAAATAAGCTGATGAACTAAGCATTGAACCAACAGTTGAACTTGCCTTTGAACCAATAGTTGAATCATCTCATTAAACCAATTGATTGAACCAAGGCTTTGAACCAAAATGGTTCAAGCTAATGGTTCAATCGAATGAACCAAGTGAATGAACCTACTGTTGAACCCGTTCATTGAACCAAAACATTATACCAAGTTTTGGTTCAACGGTTCAAACAAAGCTTTGAAAAATGCCTTTGAATCTATTATTGAACCTGTAGACATTGAATCAAAGGATGGACCGAAAGAATGAACCAACTGATTGAACTATTTGGTTGAACCAAAAGACACTGAGTGAAATTAAGTGTTGAACCGCTTGGTTAAAGCGAGCCATTGAACTGTTCTTTTGGTTGAACCCGCCATTGAACCTTGAACCCATTGAACCTTTGAACCAAAGTGGTTTAATGGTTCAACGATTCAATGGTTCAAGTCTCTTTCTATACTTATATGTTTGCCGATGAAGATTTTCAACTGAACCAAAGCTCTAAACCAATCCCAAAAAATGACTAAGTATTGAAAACTGATTCTTTTGACTGAAACCACTTGTAAAAGCCTTTTGAACCTGTATAAATGAAACTGTGTGTAGAATCTGAAGATACAAAGTCCATATAAATCAACATGTAAAACCCATTGAACTTGACTTGCAAAAGTTTGTAGATTTTCTGAGAAGCTTGGAAAATGAGGAATCTGAATATCTAGGACAAATTTTTTGGAAATGAAAGATACAATTTTGGTCTATAGGAACAAAATAGTTCAAATGTTGCCCAAAAATGACTGCTACTTTTGAGGGACAACATGTTTCACCTACATATAGGTGTATTTATTCCTTTCTCTCTTTTCAAATTTTCAATTTTAAAAGTTCAATCTTTTTCAAAATTTCAAATCAATAAAATGACTTCTTCATGAGTTGTTATAGGGTTTTATAAATTTGAATGCACTGCATAATCAACATATCTACTTAAAGATAAAGTGTGTTTTACACACTCAAGTTCAAATCTTTATCCTTTACTCTATAAATTTAATTTATATAATAAAAGAGGGGGGATATAAACACATAAATTTGGTCATAATTACTTGATAATGTTAATTATTGACTCATTCCAAACAACATGACATGCTCAAATATAAGGCTCTTAATCACCATTTGTTTGTAAATGGGATAAACCTTTTATTTTTTATTACTATTACATATAAATCTCAATTTCAAATGCTCAAGTTGTCTAAAATCACATTCAGACTATTCTATGTAAATGCCATCTATATCTAATCTTCCTGTATAGGTACACTCTAAGCAAACATCAGTACATTATGCCCATGTCCACTTGTGTCAAACACATCTCACACTAAATAACACCTAGTTTCCAAAATTTATATCAATTTTTTGGGTCTTATGAAACATTTCAAAAATATATTTAAATGAAAAAAATAAAGCTTCTCTTGTAAATATATTTAAATGGTCATTCATTATCCCCACTTACTATACACTTTTGCATGTTGAGAAAATATACCATATTCTACCTAAATTATAAACAAATTATAAGGAGAAAACATAACCCAAGTCAATAACCCTATAAATAATTTCAAGATATATTATCACCAAGTATCAAATCCATCTTATAGATATATACATATAGTCAAAGGAGAAAAATCTCATATTCACTCTAGGTGGGATAACTATGTGGGCTTGATTTCCCTCTTTAGAGTGTTAGATACATAGGCAATGATCAATCATCAAAGGGGTGATTGAGGTCAGATCATCCCATTAAACTCCCCTATTTTTATTTAAAGTTATCAAGTTATAAAATTTCCTTAGGGGTTTCAAAGATAATTGAAGACAAATGATAATTTTTGTATCCAAAATCCAAGTTATTTATAAGGAATAGTCATAAAGCAAGCCAAAATCCATCTAAACCAAGTTAAGAACTATAATTTTCAAGTATCAAATCCATATTTTTAGATATGTATAAATATATAAAGGAACACAATTTCAAATGTAACATATGTGGGAGAAATACATAGAATTGATTTCCTTCCTTAGATTATTGGATGTTTAGGTAGTGGTCAATCATCAAGGGTCATTGCAGTTAGCTTAGCCCATTACATTCCCATATTTTTATTGTAAAATTTAAAGATATAAAATTAACATAAGGGTTTAAAATACAATATTACATGTGGATAAACCCTAAGTGAAATATCTCATATTTCTCATCATCCATAGGTATAGTAGGTGTAGTGATTAGTTTAGATCTATAGTAAACCAAAACAAGTCCATAATCAATAGACTTGGGTACATTATGTCAATGTCTACATATTATACTTGTGTGTAAATTCATATTCTACTCATACCTATAATATATACATTCTATAATTTTTATTTATATATATTTTCATATATATATATATATATATATATATATATATATATATATATATATATATATATATATATATATATATATATATATATATATATATAACCTATCATAGTCAACTAAGATGAGTATGTGGTCAATAGACTTAAGTGCATTGTGCCACCATCCACCTATAATAGACTTGTCTAGATTTTTTTTATATTATTTATTATAATATTGATCCTAAATAGTCTCATTTTATTCTAAAGTTCACATTAAAAAAATTATAACATTAAACAAAGATCACTATACAAGCTATGAATATTCTTTCCTAGTGTTTTCCAAAAATAGTAATTTATATATTTAACATCTTTATCAAAATCAGAATAGTTAATTATTATACATCTTTAGCATTATTATATTTCAATTTTGCATATATATAGTTATAATAATACACTTATTATTTCATTTAGGTTTTTGTAAAAAATAGGTTTAAACAATAATCAAACTTGTGGTTATGGTGGGGGCATGAACACTATTCATTCCCTTTCGATCGTGCATTTTTTTACATAGAATGAACTTGAGAAAACTAGATTGAAATTATATAATTGAATATATAATCCATATATAGTGGTCAATTTAGTTTGTTTTATAGAAACCATCATGTTCTTCCCTCTTTTATTACATAGTTATTTGGGTTAGTACACTATTTACTTATCCTCATATTCATAGGGTTGGGTCCTATTATCTTCCCAACCCAAGGGCTTGCATAATTACACAAATTTGGGGCATAATCACCCTAACTCTCCATTTTATTTAGAAAGTAAACATTCTTTTTTAATGTTTAAATAAGGAAGCATCATCTCAAATAATTTGGAAGGTCAACTTGGTTTTCACCAACACAGGTTTAATCCTTCCTTGCTCTTTAAATTTTCAAAAATTCTATTTTAAATTAAAACTGTCAATCTATAGACATTGATTACACATGTTACATACTCCAAGGATTGCATTCTCTTAAAATACCTAGATTTTTCATGACCAATACCCACATAGAAATAACATACAAAGCTAGACTTCTTCTTAGATTTGGAAGATGATTTGGGTTTAGAGTTATTGGGTTTAGGTGCACTTTGAGATGGAGTGTTCTTGGATTTACTCTTTGATTTTATATTACTCTTAGGATTAGATGATACTAATGCTTTTTGAGAGGTGGAAAACTCAAGCTGAGACAATTTGGATTCTTTCCTAGTAAGTCTTTCATAAAACAACTCTAAATTAGGTAGTTTGAATGTGGCACCTAAGGCATCCATGCTAGAGAAAAATGTAGAAGAAAATATCTGGAACGGCCTTTCAACTTGGATAGAATTAGGTACATGAATTATTCATATTTATTATCTCATCAACTCCCCTTCAATTGTGTCAACAAGTGTTTAGAATTAGTGAGATAGTCTACAATAGAGGGAAAATATTCAAGATTAAGAGAAGTAATCCCGACTTCAAGTTACATGGTTCTCATGGGATATACTTTCCCAAATAAACCCTTTAGTTTAACCCATATTTTGAATGTAAATTCACATCCATCCAAATAAAATAAAATAACATCACTCACATAATCCCCTATCAAACCCATACACTCATCAACATTGCATTGGTGCTGAAATTTTTCATATTCTCCAGTGAACTGTAGTTGAACTCCATTCATTAGGGACCATAATCCTTTGTGTTTAATGATTATTTCCATTATAGGTCTATATGTATGGAATTTATGTGTAGTTAAAGTCTCACATTGATATAAACTAGAAGAATAATCCATGTTAGTAAATCACCAAAGATCAAAATAATGTAAAAGGGTACATAAATTGACATCGAGACACCCCCAAAAGATTTGTATTGAACCAATCCCAAATTTTGTAACTTTATAAAAGTAGTACACTTTTACAAATAGATGACACCAATTGATATAAAATTGAAAAACATACACTTTTAAAAAATATATAACTTGATTTCAAGTTCCAATTTAAAAGTTATAGGCTTTACAAATTCCCATAAATGGGTCAAAATTAATAACAATTACACTATAAATTGATTTTCATTACCAAAATGGTAGTGAACCTAGCCTTTAAACCACTCATTGGAAATATAATTTCACCCTAAATGTAGCAAATCCAGAAAAAAGTGAAAAAATAATCTGTCGGTGACCCTTATAAACTTGCAAGTGAAAGATATTCCTATTAAGGTAAAAAAACTAGTAAAAATAAATAATGAATAAAATAGCTGTGTTAAGAGGATAAAAATTGTATTATAGTTATCTATCACCTATAAAGTGTCTAAAACCTAAGTAGGCACTACCAAGGAATTTTTAGGATTGATAATAATAAGAAGATGCCAACTAGGAGGTTTGGTTAATTGCCATAATGTTGCATCAGGTATGTTAAGATGCTACAATGTTAGATCAGGTTTGAGAAATAACCAAAAAATAGATTTAATATCTCACACACCTCAAATTTAATTTAAATGTTATAAAAAAGGTAGGAATAAACACTACCAATGTATACCTCTAGTCTCCTCTACCAAATCCTCCTCGTTTCAATGTAGACCTCCAGATCTCCTCTACCAAATCCTCCTCCTTATAATGCAATGCACTAGAATGTTGAGAAAGAGTGTAGAATGGTGAGTGAATTTGATACAAAAAATAATAAATTATGTATGAATGTTTCATGTGGGCTTTAAGGATGATGTAGTTTGGGGAAATCAATGCTAAGCATGCCACACATAGCCTCTTTCAAAATTTATTCAAACCAAAATCTTTAAGAAAACCTCCACGATTAATGATAAGAGAGGAAAGATTAGAATGACAATAGGAGAGGTAGTTGGGAAGATGGTTGGAATTTATTATTACCCTAAAAAAAACTAAATGTAGACCTCCCTACACATAGTCAAATCTCCACACAATAGTCTTCAATTAATAATTAAAAATTTTACAAGGACACCACTATTGGGAGATTAAAACTAAGAAATTATTTATTGTCTAAATGAACTCTAATTAGATTTTATGCATCAAAATAAGGTATAATGACGCTAAATTCAACTTGGGCCAATAAAAAAATAGTTAAAATGAATGGAGTATGATAAATTACAAGAGTTAAAGGAAAACTAAAAAACAAGGTAGATCTGATGCAAATAAAAGAAGTAGGAGTTATTCAAATTGGATAACAACTTATCAATGGATGGCTACAACTCTTCAAATCTATGATACCATAAAAGTAATGAGAGAAAGATCATTCCAAACTAGAAATCTGAAGCATTAACAGTTTGAACATCACAATAATCTTGTAAAAGATGAAATGCAAAGATGAAGGCAAATCATATATTATTCAAAATAAAACATGCTTATTACAATAGAGATTCCTTGCATAAATAGGCAAAGAAATAGAAGAATCAAACCTAACTAACCAATGTGTGATAAATCCATAAAGTACAAAATTAGGAAAATGATGGAAAACTATATATAGAACCTCAAAAAAATGAGAATATACTCTAACATATTCATTCCTAATCCATTATCTATTAACACCCATTTTACTTCTTTACTTTTGATTTTTACTTGAATGGGCAACATGATATTTCACTCTATTATCTATTTGGTAGGTAAATCTTCATTTTTAAAGGAAATGAATTATTTTGTGTCCTTTAATATACCCATAATAAAAGCAAAGTATGTAAGTTGTGTATCATTTGGGAGATTTGTCTCATGTAATTCCTCATATAAGATATTATTATAAATAATTAATCTTTTTAATAATTCAAGGATATAAATCTTAACATACGTGTTTTTAGTTGATCAATGATATCATACCCTTTGGTTTAAGTGTATGACCTCATATAAGGTGAAGGGGGATGAGGAGGAACATGTTGAATACCTCCATTTATTCTAATAGTACCATTATGGACCATGATATCCAATAAAAACCTTAGGTGAATAATTTGGGTAGGATGGTAGTTATTACAACCTCTGGGTCTAGGGGGAGGAGGAAAAAAAAGAGTCATACATGCCCATTTCCACCTAATGGTAACATGAAGTAACTTAGATTGAATATTACAATAATTTTAATTAATGAAGGAAAAATATTGTTTACCATCAATTTCAGCCTAATCAGTGCACAAATATTCGATACGTGGACTTACATAGTTGTTACAGATTTTACATAGTAAAAAAAAATGTAATGATTATAATCATATATTGAGTTATATAATAAAAACTAAGTACATCCATTGTATCCATGTGTAATTTTTGAATAAGGGAAAAGAAAAAATAAGGTCTAAAATCATATTAATATACATAAATCTAAAACTCTATAAATGAGGATGAAACCGTAAGGGAAGACCTAGGGTTTGAAGTGATCAGTACATAAACAAGCTCATCAATATGTTTTATTTATTTTTGATTATGTGAACTTAATAAGATATAACTTTGAACTAATTCAAATTATGTGGAATATAACAATATACACAAATCTAAATGTAAAATGTAGAATTTGATTTTGACAATTGTACTTGTTATAAATATAAAATATCTAAGTGAATAATATAGTTAGTGTGTTTCTATTCTATACAAGTCTACATTGAATGTAGGTGGCAGAAAGGGTTGGCAATTGGATAAAGGGTTACTCAAATCTAGAACTAAGTCTCAAGATCGGTCTGGAATATGCATAAATTTATATATACAATCAACTGATGTTAGCATTTGAAAAATGATGGATTCATCTAGGTGGATTTTGTTTATCTACTTCAATATAAGACATTGCACCTACTTGTAAACTATATTTGTGTGTGATCTTCATAAGCTACATGTGAACACAATTTTTGAAACCTATGTCTTTTACTCTGAAATCATAGGTCCACTTTCGACACTAGGTTTAGGCCTTCAAAATGGGGGGAAATATAGGTTGAGCTAACCCCAACCACTCCCTAATGAATGATTGATCGTTGCCTATATATCCAATGATTTAAAAAGGGAATTCAAACTATATGTAGTTTGCCATATTAGGTATATGTTTACAATAGTTCTCCTTTAATGAATGCAACCAATGATCTAGATTTTGATACTTTTAAAATGATATTTTTTACTTGGATTTGAGGTGTTTTAGACTTGCATAGGACCTTATTGTGATTGATGACTTAATTATAAAGAATGGGGTAGTCTATTTAAATGTGCATATGTGTATAATAGTCTTGGTTGACAAATACTAGAAAGGGAACATGTTTAGACATATTATGTATTTATATGAGACTATTTGGTTACTTTATAATGAAACCAACATGAAAAATGTATGAGCTAACCCATAAGAGTGATTTGAGTTTTAAAATTGAATGTTGTTTGTCATGAGACAAGCTCATTAGGTTTAAATGAATCTAACATTTATAAATAGTCAAAGACTAACATATTTTTATAGTAGGTAATAATATTAATATAATGAATTGGAGATAATATGAATAGATATTCAATAGCTTAGACATAGATTGGAAAATCTTGTAGGTGATTGATAATAAATGAGGAATGTTAGACCCATGAAAATCATGTGGATGTGAGAGAAGGTAAAACAAGAGACATGTATTTAAAAGTCATGTAAGGAGAAAGTAAGTCAAAACTGACATTGTAAAGTATTTAACACTAGACTTTAGTTTCTATAGTAAGATAGATAATTTGAATAAGTAATGTAGACTCATAAGTAAAATGGGGGTATAATATACCTCATGCACATGATATGTCAATAAGAAATATGTATGGGAATGATGCCCCCATAGGCAAGTAGATGTATAGATACAATATTGTATGAATCCATTTTTTTAAATTTTTATTAATATGTGTAAAATCAAATAGATAAATGTCACAAGAAGTCATGGGACCACATATGAAAAGAGAGAAATCAAGGCTCACAAACTAGAGGAATAAGATGAGGAGGATTCTAAATAACTTATGGCTTCCCTCAAATATCAATGCATGTTATGACTAAAGGTTTTGATAAATTTATTGTCATAATTGTGTCCAAGCCAATGTAATTGCTTAGAATAGTATCAAAAATCAAATGGACAAGGCTAGTGAAACATATAAAGTAGCATGAAATAAGTATCTAGAAGAATATCGATGAAAATAGAATGAAAGTGTTAATGTATCAAATGAGGAAGATATAAGAATGAAATAAATATATAAGAGGAATCCACATGTAAGACATGAAATATAGAAGAATAAATTTACATACAAGACTTTAGTACAATAAATATGTATTGATGAGGCCCAAATCCTAGTCATAGAAATAAGGATGGGATGATACCAAGGTGTAATATATAAAAACATATCAATCATGAGGCAAGTAACGTTATATTAACTCATCTACATGACATTTATATGAAATAAATGAATGTATTTAGCCATGTACACAATCAAGATATGTATACGCTATGCAAGGAAATATACAAGATATATGATCTATTTAAAGTGGTTCTATAAACTGGTGAAAAAAAAGATGTCACCATTTAATAATTTGTAATGTATATAAATTCCCCCCATAGGTGAGGTGTGAATTAATCCATAACCACATATAACTTAAATATCATGTATCTCATCCACTCATGGTATACTGTGAGAGGCGTGTGTGTAAAAATGAATATGGTAAAACCTATAAAATAGGTAAAATAGACATGGTATGAATCATATGACTAAGATAAAGGCATTTTTTTAATTTATTAAGAATGATTTTATATTTTTATATTATGTATTATTTTATTTTTTTTTTTGAATTTGATATTGAATTTTCATGACAAACTGTGTATAATGATGTATCAATCAAGCACTAGATGTAAGTATGAGTAGTGTATATGTATCATTGAAAGTGTAGTCATCAATTTATAGAGGTGAAAAAATAAGTATCAAAAGTGTGTGTAATAAGTAAATAAATCCTAGATCATGAATAAGAGAATCACCATGAAAATAAGGTGTAAATAAAATATTTACTTTTAAAAAGTAAGTATTGAAAGTCTAGATATATCATGTATAGTATAACTATGAATATGTGGTAACACTCTCAAGTATATAATTAGGTGTATTGAAACCATAATAAATTAAAATTTATGGTGGTTATTATCCCCTAATATGTCTCATTGTAAAATAGATCACATTTAGGGTAAGTTTTGTTTAAATTCCTAAATTCAATGAAAATGCAAATGCATCCATTAGGTTTTACAACTATGACAATATTGGATATTCAAGCTAAAAAATGATAAATTCATATAAATGTGAAGTATTTCCATTGATTACAGAGATAGGTACACTAATTTTCATAGGAGTCAGGGTCAAACATGTATCACGAAGCATATATTATGTAGGAACATAAATACAACCCCTAGGAGTGTCTATAGTAATAATATTTATATTCATAACATTTTTAGCTTTATATATCATTTCATAGATTAAATTAGGATTTAGAATACCATTTTATTTTAAATATTTATAAATACATGAATTAATTTTTTTATCCTTAGAATATTTCAAAAATTTCATTTTTTCATCTAAGATAGACATATCATTGTCATTAATTTTAGTAATGTAAACCATGACAACAACCAAGCAATTAACACACAAAGGTATACAAATACTATGGATAGGAAGGGTGGACAGACCTAGGGATCATTATTGGAAAATGAATGAAATCAACAAAGACAAAAATTTATGCTTTTCAAAACCTTAGGTTGAATGTTCAAATGAATAGGTGTTCTCCATTTATGTTTACCCTAATTATAATTTTATATAAAATAAGGAATAAACAAATGAAATCAATATATATAAAAATATAACTATGAAAGTAAATAGTTTAGATCTAACCAAATAACTAATAATAAAAATAATACAAAGTGATGAATAAACTAGGCTATGTAAAGTAAGTACACATATAAGAAATGATCACACATTTTTAATGTAAATGAAATAAAAGAATATGGATTTGAAATGTGATTGTACATTTGACTATATAATATTTTAACACTTAATTAAATTTTGATCCTCTTGGATAGAATCAAAATCTACACAAGTTTGAATTGGGTAAAATCATGTTAGACAACTTCACACAATTAGGTTTATCTTTATTTTGCCAAGTCTGTCTTATGTAAGGTTGTGAAACCTGATTTTTCCATCATTGGTTTTTTCCCTAATTTTTGACTTGTTATACTTGTGCTTCCATTTTTTTATAGGCATTATGTGTTGAACTACTAATTTTTTTATTTTGACCTAGTTGGGCACTTGAAATAGATAATGGGTTATGGAGTTAGGCAACCACCAAACTGACATTATGAACTACATATCTGATAGGCTGGATTCATACATCAATGTAGTTATGAGTGAGTGTAAATTGAATAGTTTTATTAAAGGTTTTTAGCTTCCTCTTCCCTATAATTTATGTTTTAGCTAATTGAAAGCTAAAACCTTTATTTTTCACAAGGGGATGATGAGAGACCAAAATTAAAAATGAACTACAAGTGCATAAGATATGACTCAATGAAGATCAAATCGACGTAGGAGGAATAAATATATTTAACACTTGGATATGTTCTAGGACTTGACCTATATTTTTTTTAATTCATTTTGATGATCCCTTGATATATCTAAATGATTTGGGATTTATTTTATATATAAGACATTCTAGGACAATTTTGGGCACATTAGCTGACATACAAAATGATAAAGAGAAAAGTTAAAGGTGAAAAATCAATGACAATAGGCAAAAGGATCCATTAAAATAAAAGGGACATACTTGTATAGGGCATGTGCCTACCCAAGTGCAAACTCACACAAGGCATGAGTCTAACATGGAGTAAATAGAGTCTTAGATATTGATGAGGATATTTAGTCCAAGGATGACAATGGATAATTTTTTGTAATTTTTTGGTGTTATTTGAAGGCCTAAGGGATAAATGGTGACCAATGAAGGGTTAGAGAAATCCTATAGATATGTAAATATACATAAGTATGTCAAATGTGATAAATTCAGGATACACATTATGTAAAAGGGTATTGTAACAAATTTAGGTGTCTACACACACAACATGAATGATAGTGTCACTTGATTTAGCATGATATCCATAAGATTACTCTCCACTCATATAATAATCAAAGTCATATCCATGTGATAAATAGTCCTAATAATACATAGAATTCTCAATAACATGAGAAGAATATATACCCTCAATTTAATATGTTGAATTTAAAATATCCTAATCACAAACATAATGAATGGTCACTAAGTCTTCCATGATTTGAATTGAAGGAACAATTAGATTTGAATAAAAATCATCACCTTCAAGAGTATTAGTCATCAAATCAATGGACGAATCACTAACAAGTACCTAAATCAAGTCTTTAAAATTAAAATGATCATCATGAAAATAATAGGAATCCTCAAAATTAGAATCATTATCAAATTCGTGTTTGCCATCTTATATAAGAATATACCCATAATGTTATTTTAATAACATCTAAAATTTACTTTCATTTTTAATAGTAGAGAGGCTTAGATATTCAATGAGGAACATAGAATTAATTCAATTTAATCCAAGGATTCCAATTGATAGATTCTAATAAGTGTTAGGTGTTATTTTAAGGCTCAAGGGGTAAATGGGGACCAAAATTAACATACATGGGTATTTTATTTGAGGGATATATTCTAATTTGTGCTTATCATCCTATATAAAAGGATGCCCATAATGCTCTTTTATTAACATCCAAGGTTCCATATCATTTCCAATAGTATATGTTACATCCTCAAAATTAATTTAATAAAGATTCAAATATTACAAGATGAATTATAATGAGGTTAACTATCATATTTATATCCTTATTATCTTTAATTACAAACTTTGGGGGTTTCCTTATCAACAATATATTTCTAAGTCATATTTAATGAATAAATATTTCATGAATTACTTCCAAAAGGGATAATTAAAACTCCCTTGAAATTTTCTAATACCATATAGTTAATCTAGCATAGTTCCAAAAATTACACCAACATAAAGGACTACCAACATAAGTAAAAATTCAGAATACTTGATTTCCTCTTTTAATCAAAGTTTGACTCGCTAATTTAAAAGTGAAGTCAACCTCAAATATAAAATATAAATAAAATACCAAACTTGTTTTTAATGAAATTTAAAAAAATATAAGTTTTTTTTTCAAAAAATATAATTTAGGGAGTGATTTTATTGAAAACACTAAAATAAAAATAAATAAATCAAATAGGTCAAAAATGGCTAAAATTTGGATGATAGATTCTTGGATGAATCTCCAAAATTTCTCTAAAAATTGGAATTTTTTTTCAATCTCCTATGAGATATGCATGATTATTTAAAATTAGGGTTTCAAAGATTTTAAATATTTAAAAAAAAATCTATTCTTGTAATAGATGATCAATCAAGCTATGATATTAAATTAGATTTCATGGCCAAGTCCTAAAAGAAATACCCTTTAATGATTACACATATAAGTATGCAATAAAGTAGACAACTCTAAAGAATTGAAATAAAATGTGTCAAGGAGCCTCATAAGGCAAACAATAAAAAAAATATAACTCATAAAATTATTAAAATGTGATGGAATAAAGTATTTATAAATGGACTATAAATCCCTAAAACATAAAATGCCAGCTACATAAAGAGGATCACTATAGTTTATTGAATAATGTTATAAATAATAAGTAATTATAACCTTTTATAAATGTAGTAAGGAAATAATACATCTAATCTAAGGCATTGTACACTTAACTATATCATTTATAAAAATAATTTGGGGATTTAGAGAATTTCCCAAGATAAGGATTTATTTGATGAGAATAATCAATGCAATTATATATACATATTAACTCCAAGATATAATTCTTATAAAATAAAAGGGATATGACATGCCATAAATCCTCTCAAAACCCATTTTAATCTTCTTATTTTACCTTATTTTGTTTATTAATGAGCATAAACAAGATAAAAAATATGGTATTTAGATTATCTAATATTTTTTTAAATTAATCAAATTTGGATGCTACAAGTAGAGGTTAAATTAAAATTTAATATATAGAAATAACTAATAGGATTATTATACTTATCTAGTTACTGATATTTTCTATTCTAAGATTGTGTAGGTGGCATACAAAACTAGGAATAAATCTAAAGTCACTCAGCTATGGAGATCAACTATATGGACTCACCTGGATAAATCCATCAACCCTTAGATGCCAATGTTAGATGAGGGAATATAAAATTTTATGGACTCATCCCAATGACCCATGGCTAACTATTTTGGCACAAATCAGTATGCCTACTTATAAACCTTTTTCATATTGATATCAAAAAATTTCTATGCATAATTCTAGAAAATTTGTCTCTTTCACTTTAAAACCCTATCTCCAACTTTGACACTAGGTTATGGCCTATAAAAGGGGGAAAAGGATGTTTTGAGTAGACCCCAAACACCCCTCATTGAGTGGTTAAGCACTACTTATGTATCCAATACTCTGAAGAGGGCTCAAATGACACGTAGTTCTCTTAACTAGGTGTATGTGTACAATGGTACTCTTTTAGTATGGATGAAACCTATGCCCTAGATTTTGACATTAGATAATGGAAAACTATACTTGGATTAGGTGATTCAGACTTGACTAGGCTCTAATCTTTATAACTAATTTCTAATTTGGGAGATTTAATCAATCATTCATAATGTGTTAGTAATAGAATATTCTTTCTTAGTGATTTATTGATAGATGCTAGATGGGGAATAGGCTTAGATATTCTATGTATAAATAAATGTCTCTTTGGGTAAATTATCAAACTAATTACATGTGGAACCTATGGGTCAACCCATAAAGATGATGTTAATTTTTAAAATGATCATTACTTGGCACACAGATAAGTTTGGATAATGTGGATAGTTGAAAAAATCTAGAGATTTTTTAGTATGACCAATGACATCCATAAAGACATGAATAGTATTTTTATGATAATTAAATAGTTTAATTAAGATAATAAGTATATTATGCACAAACTAATGAATTCATGTAGATGACTAATAGTAAATCGAGAAGGCTAGACCCATAGAAGGCAAGTAAATAGGAGATAAGGGTGGGTAAGAGACATGTGTGTATGTAAAACTTATGTAAGATAAATATATGTCAATACTAACATTTCCAAGTGTCTAATACCAAAAATACCCTTCTTTTATTTCAGTACTAAAAATGCTAAAATAAAAGGATAATATTTTTTACCTTAGTGTGTAAACTCAATTTGTATTTGGGAGAATGCTAATTACTCCATACAAACCTACAATAAAATGTGAAACAATCAATGTCTACATATGATATGAAATTTAAAATAATTAAGATGAGTGAAACAAGAACAAGGAAGTATTACACTTATAAGTGGGTTAACCAAAATTCCCTCTAAATTATTTGGAGATTGGGGTGATTATGCCAAAATAGATGAGTATCATGGGGTTATTATGCTATAAGGCAAGTGGATTTGTTCAAAATATTCATTGATAAGATAAATGTCCCAACCCTCATGAAGATGGAGTAATGATAGGCCACTAAACGACATAAAACCTCAACTCCACTAATCATTTAATTGACCTTAAACCTCAAGATGAAAGGCTGCATCCCCATACTAGGATTGAATGCAATACAAATCAACCAATGCAAATGGATTTTAGATTCTAAATGTTACCTTCAACACTTTCAGTTCCAAATTAAACAATATAAAATTGTCATCGTGTGTGCATGAATAACATTGATACCTCCAATCTGATCCAAATATACCAATCTAATGTTGAATGTCATAAAATATATATGCCACTCTATCCCAAACTTGATATATTTGAAAATTCTCAATTGTGTACCTATAAAATGTCTACATATGCCCTTAAATTTATCATGATATATAAATATATGTTCTATAATCTGAACCAAACTAATAATCTCACCTAATATGTACCCTTTGAGTTATGTAATATGTCCCAAATACAAATTATCTATGTAAGGAGACTTGAATATCTATGATAAGACCACTAATATGGCCTCTTTTGAGGTTAGGAATGTAGCATATGAATTGCTAATCTCAAAATAAAAGAGTTAAAAACATCATATTATATATAAATATGTAAGCATTTAAAAGTATGTGTTAACATGTGGAGGATATGTCATCATAGTATGATTAGATTGTAAAAGAATATATGAAACATGCATCCTAAGGTGTATAAGTTCCATGTCAAGATAGATATAATAATTAGGCACATAAAATTAATCAAAATAGATATAAGTAATGAATAGTAACCTACATAAGAAGGTACATGAAATGAATCATGTCACCACACATAAGTTTAAAGGTACATGATATGGATCATGATGCTACAAGCTTAACAATATATCCTAGTTTTATCTAATCATAAGAACATAATGTTATAGCTATGATGCACAGAATAACACTCAATGTCACACAAGTTAAGAAACACACATAATGAGCAATCAATACTACACTATAAAAAATCAATGTCACACAACAAAGAAATGGCCATAAATATAAAGAGTTATGGAATAACACACTCAATAAATAAGTTTAATAAACTAAGGTAAGAGCCACACATAATGAGTAATCAATGCTTCAATATAAATAATAGTCATACACTCAAAAAATAATGATGCACTCAATAAAATCATGTCACAAAATAAGGAAAAATCCACACAAAGAAAGAGTCATATAATGATACACTCAATCAAGTTATGTCACACAATAAAGAAAGAGCCACATAAATAAAGAGTCATTTAATGATACACTCAATCAAGTCATGTCAAAAAATAAGGCAAGATCCACACAAAACATAACAAATAATTATCCTTTATTAAATGAATTAGTAATAATTAAGCATAGACCAAGTGAAATTAGTTTATGCTATTAATCTTTGTCAATGTCACAACATAGCAAAATAACATATCCATGATTGTAGCATTATAAAATAAATAAATAAGAGCAAGACATATGTAGGAAATAAATGTAGCTCAACATGATAAATGGAAAGGTCATATAAATATATAACTTGTAACAATGTAACCTATGAAATTAGATTACACCAACATTAACATGGCCCTTGGGTGCAGTAATGTCATGCATCTATATGTCTATGTATCATATATAGCATATATGTCTTGCATCTCACTCATATGTACCATGAAATTCATGTGCGTATGAAAAATGATCTATAATATACAAAACATGTGATGAATGACATAAATTAATGATAATAACTAGAAAAATATGTTATGTTTAGGTCCTTTCTTTTTATTTTTTGGAATATATATATATATATATATATATATATATATATTTGAAATATTCTATTTTTTTTGTTTTTAAAATTAGATGGATTAAATGCATAAATGATATGGAATTTAATCACAACATGTGTAAATTAAATAATCTAAGACATCCACACAAACAATCATACCACTGGGAAGAAAATCCTCTGGCCAACCACTCAGAAATAATGCTACACTATACTCATCTGAATAAATATATGAAACTAGATGATGTATTTGTCCCATTATGATTTGGAATGGTTTCTTTTATTTTTTATTTTTGTGTAATGTGTATAACTTGTTCCATTCCTTGATCATTAACTATTTTATTTATCTTTGTTACCCACACTTGTTTATCATGACATCTAATTGTGTTATTCTTTATACTTATTCTATATCTCTAATATGTAAGCAAACCATCTTGGGAAGGAAAGGAGATAGTCCTATTAATGTTATAAAAGTTTAATCCCCTTTTTAATAACCATGATTGCCCCAATATCATATTTCCTTTTTGGATAGCCTTCTTCACACATAATAATGTATCTATTGTCTTATGCCAAAGATAAATTAACATAGTAACATGACCTAAAGCATCTTCATAAGTATGTGAATGCTATAAATCTTTATTATTGTATCCTAAATCCTTAATAAATTTAATTTTACATGTATTAAATTATTCCTTTTCATGTAAAATGGTGATAATAAATTCTCAAGTGACCATTGGTTCCTTTATAGAAGCATCCTATGAAAGATATATCCTTATAAAATATTAAATATAAGAGATCTTCTTCTAGTGGTACCTTCCATAGAATCCCAAGTGACTATTGGACCCTTTTTAAGAGTGTCTTAGGAAATATGGATCCTTACAAAATATGAGATAGAATAAGATATCTAGTTGTACTTTCCATAGAATCCCAAGTGATCATTGGCTCATTTAGAGGAGCATCCTAGGATATCTCAACCTTCCTAGAGTGAGTATTAGAAGAAGATAGAGAGGGGGATGTTGGTGACCTATTGTTAAATGTACCAAATATAATAATCCCTCTATCCACAAATTTTTCAATATTTTATCATAATGCATAATAATTGTTATCTCTATGTCCATTAATACAATGATAATTGTAAAATGGTCTTGCTCCCACTTGTTAAAGGTGATGGGGAGGGTGATAATACTTAAGATGTAAGTTGACTAAATTATTAGTAATAAATGTTGGTAAAATAGTACATGGTTGATTTTTGAAACTATCAAACTTAATTGGTTGATTCTTATTTACAATGGGTGAACTTATGTTATATATATATATATATATATATATATATATATATATATATATATATATATATATATATATATATATATATATATATATATATATATATATATATATATATATAAAGTTCTTTGAATCTTGTCTTTTATTACGAGCCTTAATTGGAATTTTTGATCTAAAAGGTGATGTAATTGGATCAACTTACTTATGTGGAAATTAATTCTTAGGCAAATATGCTCTTGTATCATTTGAAGTTGTAGGCTTATGTGAATCATAAGTGAGATTAGAGGCATAGGAGAAAATATCCATGTATAGTCTCTCAAAAGAATAATAAGAGTTGTAAAGTGATATTTCATTAAGCACATATATAAGACCCTTGATAATGATAAATTACTTTTCCAAATCAAAGGGTTTATACATTAAATAATGAAATGTATTCTTAAATATTAAAATGTAAAATTCAATAAGTTCATCATGAACTTGTTATAAGCTTTGAAGATATTCCAATGTGAATTTACTAACCTTTTTTAACTATATTTTGATAAGAATACTTATTATGGATTCTTAAAGAAAGGTAATCTAGGAATACTATAGAACCAATCTAAGGATTCTCCAATTAAAAGTTTCTAGAAATATATTTTAATAATATTCTTCTATCATTTGAGAATTTCCCAAAAGAAAGTTCATACCTAGTGTATTGATTACTAGGATGTCCATGTACCTAAAATAATTGGAATTTAGGCATCACAAATATTTTTGGATAATTATAATTGAGTATGATATGTGTTACATGTTTTCCAAAGATTAAAATATTATCTATATTTACATTACATGATTTAGATTGTAAAGTGATAAAAATAACTTGCTTTTGAAGCTCACCTATGGCATGCATCATAGTGTTTTACTTTAATCTAATTTTAAAAACCCTAATAAGATAGAAACTAGTAGAATAATTTAGATTGATAAATATGGCATTCTAACATACATCTCAATGTAAAATATTAAAACAAATTTCACTGATTTGATAAGTGGCATATGCTAAATATAGTAAGTAGAAAAAAGAGAGGAGTAATTATTTTTTCTAGTTGACTATTTGATTGTAATTGCATTCTAGTAGTAGAAAATAGACAAAAGTAAGCCTAAGATTCATCCAATTTAGGAATTATTTTTTTGTTTATGTAGGGTTAGTTTTGTTTATCTAAGTCAGTATTGACTATCAATACTAACCTATGCTATTTAGTATTGACAAGTGAGAAAAATATGAACTACAACTGGAAAATCACCTTTTCCTATCTATAAAATATATTTATGAGTGATGTTGAACCCTGATGATGCACAAAACTCCAAAAATCACCCTTATTCACTTTGAAATACTAGGTGTGCTTGTAAGGACTAGAAACCTGTAAAAACTAGGAAAGTGTAATAGATTTAGTTGACCCCAATCACCCTTCTATGATGATTGAATGTTACTTATGTATCCAATACTCTAAGGAGGGAAATAAAGCCACATGTAGTTCTCCCACATAATATTATTGTGTAATTTTGATACTTTGATGTATGTATGCAACTAATTATTTAGATTTGATACTTGATAATGGTTATTTTGACTTGCATTTGGTATGTTTCAGACTTGGCTTATGACTGATCCTAGTGATAAATTTACAATTTATGAAGAACAGGGAATATTTTTTTAGTGTGAAATAGTCTATATGTGTGTACCAGATAAGTTCTCTATCCCTATTAAGTGAGATCTTGATTTATCTATACATGAGTCTAATTAGTTAATTATCATGCCACTAACATACTAGGTAGATTGAGTATACACACAATATTTTTAACTTTTATCAAATATTAATGTTTGACATCTTGTAAAAACCCATCGAGACTCAATATCTCTAAGTGTATGCCCTAAGGGGTGCACTAAGAAAGGGGTGGTCAAACCTTTGTTGCTTTACAAGATTGTTGTCCCTTATTTTCACATTATTACCAATGCAACTTGATCCCAAAACCTTTCCCTAAGCTATTTCTCCTCCCTTGAGTATTCCTCTTCCATTCCTCCTTTTATTATATTAAACTCCTTTTGGTCAATTGACTATATTAGGTCAACTACATGACCCAGTATAGTTTAGGGGTGTTCTTTACTTTCTTAGCTTGTTAGCCCTTTGGTAGACCTAGCTAAAACCTAGTAAATTGTCACCAAAAACACACTGGGTTGACCTTGTACATATGACATTCCTAAAAGGATTTAGGGAAAAATCCACCTATATATAAAAGATCATTTTGGTCATTATTCATATGTGAAATCAAGAGTTATTATGCACTCACACTTATTCACAATCTACTCTTACACCATTCTAATTAATGATACTTAACTTAGGTTTATTAATTAGAGAATCTAGTCTTGTGGATAAGTCTTGGATGCTTCAAAATTTCTTAGTGATCCTTAAAAACCACAATAACCTCTTGTAAATCCCCTTTGGCCAAGGGAGAGATTGAGTCTCAATGGGTTCACATTCAGGTAAGTATATTCTAACTTTGTTTTCCTCTCTTTTAGTAGATAGAAGTAACATAAGTGTTGGATTGAATAATATTATCTTTCATATTTTATATATTAGGGTATTAATCATACTTACTTTAATTGTAGTTCCTTATACATGTTTTTTTTTAATTTCTAACCCCCACTTTATGCCACAAGATTTGGTGTGCACTAGATTAGATTTACTTTCTTGTTATTAGAATAAAGTGAATGTTTTAAACCTGAGGACTCCATTAGGGTTATTGTGTCATTGTGTTAGACTATCATCTTTAGAACCCTTCATATCATGATATGCTATGACAAGTAATCCCCTAATTGGGTCTAGAAGATCCTCATATTGGTCATGCTCTTGTTTAACAAGTGTATCCCCAATCATAAGTATAGGTATGATTTATCTTCTCCAAGCTAGGATTGATTCATAGACATGATGCATTTCTAATTGCATACATTCTAGTGAACCCAATGTGAAACTAACCCTTTCAATATTTATTTCACTTTTTCATTCTTTAAGTCATTATTTTGATCATATATTTTGACATACTAGATCGATTCTATTGACCCAACTATTTATATCTATGTGCAAGTTTCCAAGAATAGGTAATTGGATCAACCAAATTGAACCAATATAGGTTTTTAGCCTTTTAGACACTTAGTCACCCTACTAGGTCAACCCAGTTGAGCCCTTATAGTTTTATCACTCTACAATAGGTTCTTGTACATCTTGATTGATTATGTTGACCTAGTTTGTAGGTTTCTCAACCATACTTCAAGGTTCTTCATAAAAAATCTTCTTTTATTGCATATATGATCCACCAAGGTTCCTTTATAAATCTCTATTTCTTTATTTTCTATCTTTCCTTTCATATTTTGGAGCCTTTAAAACTACCCTTGTATAGTCAATTAGATCGATACTGTCGACCTAATTCTATGTGTAGTGTGTTATTTGAAATAACTAGATTGACACTACCAACCTAGTTCGTTTTTAGACTTTGCTTCTATAGTATAGGTTTAAACATGTTGACCATGTTCTATATTTTGTGAATATAGTGTCAACACTATAGCTTATTTTCAAATTGGAATTAACCTCATATCTATTAGTAATTAATTCACACTTTCTTTTCCTATTGCTTACATCTTAGAATAGTTCACATAGTCTAATTAAGGAATTTTTAATTAATAGCTTAGTTTTACTATCTATATTTTATGCACACATTACCAAATCATGAAAACATAAACAAGAACTTTAAAATTTTGTCTACCTTAGGCCAACCTACTTAGATTTCATCACCAAGGGGGAAGCTGACTTGATGCTCTGGTCAAGTATAAAGTGTGGTTAATGGTATATTCTAGCTAAGCACCTAACACCCTTATCAATTTAATGTGTGAAGTGAGGGGATAGGCCCTACTACTAGGCTCATATAATTTCCACTAAAATCTCTTTTATCCCAAGCTACTTGAAACCATCCTTAGATTTCTATTTAGTACCTTGCTTATAGCCAACTTCCAATCACATTTAAAATCATTCTTAATAATGTAATAAATAATCAGGTTGACCAATTAGTTAGCTTTACTTTTCAAGTTATTTGCTTTATCTTTGTTCAATTATGTATGAAGAAACTTTCATTATCCAACATTAGTGCAAGGTTTTATTTTGTGTGCCTCAATTGGATTGGCCAGAGCTGATATTGTAGACACCGCAAACGTGTCTGCACCTTGGTCCTCCCCCTTGGCCTTAAACCCCTATCCTAACCCTTGACCTTGGCCCCCTATCCTAACCCTTGACCTTGGCCCCCTTTCCACCCTACCCTTGCCACCTTGGATCCTCCCTTGAATCCCTCCACCTTCCCCCTAGCATTTATTAGGCCAAATCTCTTCTTTATTTTCCCCCCACGCCCATTTTGGCATCCTCGTGACCGTTCTTCCCATCCCCCCTCGCTCGGCGGTGTGCAAGAATGGGCAGAGGCTACTTTTAGCCTCTGTCCCCATTCTGCGACCGCCGACGTCGGTGACCCTTCGGCCGACGTCGGCGAAACTACCGGCGTCGGCATCCTTCATTACCCCTTTCTGCATCCGTTGCAGCCCCCTAGACCCTTGAGCTCGAAAATAGACTTCTCTTGGTGCTTTAGCTTTCGTCTCTCCTCTATCTTGACCTCGTGCAACAGTAGCAACAGGTGAAAAGGCTCTGGATCAGGGATTCTCTTCTTGCAACAAGTCTTCCGTGGCTCCAACAACAGCACCTCCTTTCTTCAGTCAGCAAAAAGGTAAGCAAAGTCTGGTTTTTTCATTTCATTTATTTAGTTTTCAGTAATCTATCCTATCTATTGTCCTCTGCTCTCTCTATTCTTCCCCCCTGAGAAGCTGCAAAGCCTTCTCAGGTCCTGTCATCTGTGTTTCTTCCTCTTCCCCATCTCCCTGTCAACAAAGACCTTGTATAAGGCACCCGACCAGAGCTAGACCACTCCCCAGT
This sequence comes from Torreya grandis, assembly GCA_037957365.1. NCBI lineage: Eukaryota > Viridiplantae > Streptophyta > Pinopsida > Cupressales > Taxaceae > Torreya > Torreya grandis. Next base: position 593,457 of record JARHVA010005053.1, on the reverse strand, counting down.
CCATCTAAATTTGTCCCTGAACTCTGTCTCGCCTCCGTTCACAAACCAGACCCGTCCACAGTCCAGAAAGCAACTCAGACCCGACTACAGGCCATAACCCCGACTGACGCCGGTCATTACCCCAACCGACGTCGGCAGGATAGCCGACGCCGGCAGATCAGATAACCGACGCCGGCAACATTTTCGACCTCGGCGACTGTCTTCAGCCCAACAGCTCCTTCAGGTAACCATTTTGGTATTTTCTTTCCTTTCTAATTTCTTTGTCACTTCTGTATTCTGGCATTCTGTCTTTTTATCAGTCACCTATCTTATCAAAACAGTGGGTTGACCTCCCTTAAGGAAGTTTTTACACTTTCGGGAACAAGCTTTTGCTTGGCAACCCACTACCTATTCATCTAACATCTTCTTGTCCAAGTTTCCTTTTTTCTTGCAGGTGTCATTCCTCCACAGCCAAAGAGGAGTGCCCACAAACATCTGGATTTACGGTGCGCAATCTTTAGTCCAGGTACTTCCCATGCCTTGTCCATTACTTTTTTAGTTTCTTCTTTCTCTTAGATCTAAAAGCGAATTTTGAGTGGAAACATTCTGGCACGCCCGGTGGGACCCTAGGTTCCTCCTGGGTTCCTTTTTCTTCATTCATTTAGGAGCATTAGGTTCTTACCTTTTCTCCTCTTTCTCTTCTTCTCAATGACACTATAAGCAGGACTAAAACGGATCTTTCTTCCTTGCATTTCTAGACTAGTCTAAACATCATACTCTCAACCCTTTCTCAAACTTGTCTTCATAACAAACATCACATTTCGACTTGGGCATTAAAACGTATTGCACTTTCATTTCTGCTTGTGCTTGCATTAGTCCACATCTAGTAACTTAGACGCATATTGAATGAACCGTAGACACTTGATGTTACACTACCAGACCACATGCACTAAAACGAACATAAAACTTACCTGAGACAAGGCCCGACTGGGATTTCATCCCCCAGCGGATACCTTACCCATCCTGGTGACCCTACTTGGATTTCATCACCAAGGGGGAAGCCCACTCCGTTCTCTGGCGGAGTCTAAACTCTAGGCGAGGTATATCTTGGCTAAGCGAAACCAGCTAACCACAAAGTGAGGGGAGCTTGCTCCTTAGCACCAGGCCACGTACCAGACCCTAACACAGATTTTTGAGCACCTAAAACAACACCTGAAACCATCTTTAGACTGCCTTCTTCTAGGGCCCTTTTTTTAGCCAATCTCCCCAAACATCCATCTAAGGCATAAGCCACAGTTTCTAAGGTTAATTCCTAGGATTTATCGCTTAGGCTTGTCTGTCTCTCTCTATTTTCCTCTTCTCATTTGTTTGTTTGAGTGTGTGAGGATGCTTTCTTCTTTGTTTTCCAAGAACCTTTTGGTTCTCTGGAAAACACAGTCACCGACATCGGTTCTGCCATCGACGTCGGCTTCCCCTGTCACTGGCATCGGTTCTAATACTGACATCGGCTTCATCTGTTACCGATATCAGTTATCTGGCCGACGTCGGCCATCTTTCTAACCGACATCAGTTTTTCAACCGACGTCAGTCTCTGTCACTGTCCTTTTTCTTCAAAAACTAGCAGCCTGAAACTTGTCCTTCCTCTGCCAAAGACTCCATCCTGGTTTTCTGAAACTGAGCAACACAGTTCCTGAGACCTGAACCTTCTTTGCCTTGCATGGTTTTGACTCGTAGCCAAGCCAAAGCTCTTGTCAACCATGCTAGCCGTCAACCACTTCCGTCCACCCCATCCGTGACCAAGCCTACAATGGAGTTCAACTCGGAGACCGAAAGAACTCCCATTCGTCCAACCCCACCGCAGACTCCCATTGTCCAAGAAGGGGACCAAGACTTCGAGCGATTCTTAGACCTCAACATCAAGGCCTTGCAACATTATCTCGCGCATAGCCGAACACGAGACTCCTTGGGCAATCCAATCTATGGAATGCCAACCTCCCTTGCCGTGACTACGGCTGTATCGACAGCATCTGTAGTTCAACCTTCAGACACCCAAGCCATCGCTTTGACCACTGACCAAACTTTGACCAATCCTCCAGGTGTGGCCTCTCCCTCTATCATTGGGCCCACTTCCACCGGGGTTCCGGCCCCGTGTCAACTTCAACCCCCTCAACCGCTATCCACTCCTTTCCAAAACCTTGTCGTCTCTATTCCGCCTACCCTGGCCCCTATCAATACCAGGGTGGCTTCTTACCCCTTGGCCCCCGTTACTACAGTTCAACCTCTCGTGGCGACAATGGGCCCAGCTATGTCTTCCACCCAACCACCTTTAGCCTCCACCTCTGTCCCTGCGATTAGTCATCCATACATTGTACAACCGACTATGTCGCATACCTCCCCTAGCCTCTTCCAAGCGCCCTACAACTTAGGGGGCGTGCAACCCGTCAATCCGTCGGCAGACATCATCAAAATGCTTATGGACAAGATGACTAGTCTTGAGACCTCTATTTCCAGCTCGCACAACACTCTTTTATACGAGCAGATCTGTAACGAGCCCATTCATCCTTCTATCCCAATCAGACCCTATCCTAGCCAGTGGGAGCTTCCGAAGTTTTCTCGTTTTCAAAACAAGGAAGACCCACAACAACACTTGCGGGCATTCAGACATGCCTGCTACCTCATTGGCCATGACGATGCGTTACTCTTACGCACATTTCCTATGTCTCTCTCGGGTGCTACACTTGACTGGTACAGCTCCCTTCCTAGCCATTCTCTCTTCTCATTCACACAATTGGCTCAGCTCTTCCTCGATCACTTTTCCATCAACATAACCAAGAAGGTCTCAATCACAGACCTCTATTCTATCCAGCAATTCGAGGACGAGTCCATAGCCGACTTCCTAGCTCGATGGAGAGGCCTTATCAATCAACTCTCCTTTTCCTTACCCCAGGCCGAGCTTATTGAACTCTTTTCCCAAGCCTGCGCCAGACATATCTCTTCCACCCTGAGGGTTCAAACCTTCCGCACTTTTGACGAAGCCTTCACGATGGCTCACAAACTTGAGTTGCGTGCCATCGAGGAGAATAAAGTCAAGTTGCGGAACAAGAATCCCAGCTCTAAGACCAATGACTCTTCCTCTGCCAAGCCATCATCATCCAATTCTAAATCCAAGGCTTCAACTAATGCCGTGGTTGTCAGACCTTCATCCTCTTTGACCAACCAGCCTGAGCCATCTACATCTCAGAGCGCTACTCACGAGTTCCAGCAAAGATACGTGTAGCAGTGATATACTCCTCTCGGAGAATCATATGCGTCTGTGCTGGACAAGCTTCTCAAACAGGGGGCCCTCAATCTCCCTCAAGCCCAACCTCCTCCACAATTCGATCCCTCTCACGCCATCCCCGCGTGGTATAGGGAGCATGACTTCTGCAGCTTCCATCGTGTCAAGGGCCATGACACGGAAAACTGCAAAACCTTTAAGAACATAATCCAAGACATGCTCGAAAAGGGGGATCTCATCTTAGACAATCCAAATGCACCCCCTAATCAGGCCATTGACATCTTCAAGCAACCTTTCCCCAACCATCTGCCAACTCAAAACAACGTCCAGACCTTAATTGATGACAATCATGAGCACAACGTTCGAACAGTCAATACGGTCTCTCCCTTCGTCCCCAATCAACCTCAAGAGGTTAGTCCATCAATCAGTCCGTCACATGTAGACGAACCTCTCTCCCCGACTAGTTCTCCACTGACCTCTCTCATCTTGGAGGACACCTCGGCTTTACCTGCACCACCAGTCTCGCCATCCTCCATTTTACTACCTATGGAGGACCCGACCCTTCCTACTCCTCAGCCGCAAGTGGAGGGCACCATCATCCCTGCCCTTTACCTGCTTGGGGAGCCTCGCTTTTCAGATTCTTCTCCACCCAGGGAAGAACCTGTCTCCCCTTTGCCTTCATCTAAATCTGTCATGACTTCACCACACCAGGCATCTAAGACCACTACACCCATCTCGTCTTCAACTTCGCAACCATCAACATCTTCTTCTCAGCCATTTTCCCGGTTAGTGGAGAAAATCGCGCTTCTCCCTCCAAGGAAAGTGACACCTCAGGTGTTGTGGGAGCATCTTAAAGCCCTTCAACATACCCACGCCCTCTCATCACATGTCGCTAATCCTCCTAAGGCGAAATCTCGTTAGACTCTCGACAAAGACCAGACTCTCAAACCTCAACCAAACCTGTCCAAACCAAAACCTGCATCTACCTCGTCTAAACCCATCAAGTCATTTGGCGTTCGTCCTGTCTCTGCCCTCACTCACCCACAAGTGAAGGTGGACCTAGGCCAGACCTCGACCAGCAGTACTCTTCCAACCAAGTCAAAGAGGGCTGCCAGACCACAGAAATGAATGCCTCCTTCTCCGTCACCACTACCATCAATTTTGGGCCCTCATCCTTCGACCTTGACCAGCATTCTTCCCACTCTGGCCTTCAAACAAAACTCATTGCCTCCCCTGCTTCCTCTGCCTATCTCCAGTCGGCCCTCTCCTAAAAAGGCATTCTCAATCACCAGGCCAGAGCCATCTCCATCTGACACTGCGCCATCAACCCATAAGGTGGTACGGAAATCTCCTCTAGCCTCGCCTAAGTCACCAACCTCGCGCATATCAAATAACACGGACCCTCTATTGGGCTCATACTCGTTGATATTGCGTCGACTTCTCCAGACTTCTGACATAACCCTTCCACCCATCAAGCCTTTCCAACCTCTCGGGTCCAAGCCCTCCTGGTTCGACGATACGAAAATTTGTTTATATCATCGTATACCAGGACATGACACCGAGACTTACTGTGCCGTCAAGGCCGTCATCCGCCGCCATATGGAGAAAGACACTCTTCTCCTTGAGGACACTCTCGACCAGACCCCGACTCCTTCCTCTTCAAACACGTCAACATCTCACCAACAAGACATGACCCCTTCTTCACCTCCCATTTTCGAAATCAATGCTATCTGTATAACCACTAGGTCACAGAAGGACAAGGCAAAAGCAAAAGCTGCCATTCCTTGGACCTATCCCTTCGTCAAGCCACCTCTTGCACCCAAGCCTAAAATTTCTATCCTCGGTGCGTCCCAACCTTCTTCATCTTCCTCTTCTGGGCCAATTCACGACTCCATGCTGAAGCAGCTTCATCAGACACCTATGAAGATGTCTCTTTATGACCTTATCCAAACCTCACCTCAGCACCGTCAAGCCCTTATCCAAGCCTTGCAGGCAGCGGAGGTCCAACCCGAGGACCCCCAACCACTCGCTGCCCTCGTCCATTCTTTATCTCCTGTCAACTCCATCACATTCAGCGATTCTAAAATTCCCACATCTAACACGAAAGATCAGGATGCCGCCCTCTTCATCACTGTCTATGTTGATCGGACACGCATCAAATGCGTTATGATTGATGGTGGCGCTAGCATCAACATAATCTCTACTCACGCCTTTGATTAGCTATCTCTTCCCAAGAATTGCGTCTCCAAAACTGACGCGATCTTACGCTCTTTTAATGACACCACCGCCATGACCATTGGCACATTCATCCTTCACATCCGTGTTGGCCCATGCACAGTCCCAGAGCTCTTCTATATCATCGAAGGAGAGTTTTAATACAACCTTCTACTAGGCCGACCTTGGATCCATGCCATGGCCGGTATTCCTTCCACCCTGCACCGTTGTGTGAAGTTTGAGCATGACGGGCAAGTCCATACCATTCCCGCTGACCTTTCACCCTTCAAGACTTGCAACACCACCTACCATCCCAACGATGTCCTCATTCCCATCAAACCGTCAACTCTGACACCGCCTCCATCTGCGAAAGCTTCAACTAATTCACAATCGGCGGTTGCCCTCGCCCCTCCTCTTCAAGCGCCGACCAAAGACCCCATGGAAGACATCTTCCAATGACTATCACTTGGGGAATATCACTTGTTGACCCTCGACATGTTCCAAACTCCGCAAGAGTATGGACGCCTTCACCTCAGTCCCAATTACGACCATCGGATCGGGACGATCGTACCTTGTGGTCCTCCTTACTTCCAAACCAACTTTGTCTATGGGGGCTTAATCAAGCTCTTACTGACACCAATTCCCTTTCTTCCCCCCAACCTTTCACATCTGATTTCTCATTTCTTGGCAACCCTGCCTTTGCACACACTTACCTTCACAGGTGTGCATGGAAGGGTTTCAGTCGCAGACGTTATGAGCAGGGCTCCCATCAGCCCATCGAGCCGCTCAATGATCACGATGCCAAGAAATGGTATGGCCTGGGATATCATGACCCCACTCAGGCTCCTTTCGACCTCTGTCCTGAGCCAACCATCGACCAATCTCCCCCAGACTCGCCCATTTCTCCTTCGTCACCTACGGAGTCGGTGGTTTCCATCCCTCCTAGTTTTTTTTTCATAAACACCATCCGCCTAGAACCCCTGACCTATCAGCTCAATGGGATGTCCAGGTCTCTCCCTCTCATTTTTCCTAGCATGGTAGAAGATGAGTCGGCAACCATTCACACTGTCCACTGCGTTGACGATGACGCCATCCTATCCTACATGGGTGCCGACGACTCTTTCATCTAGCATTTCCTCCCTTCCGAGACCCAGGTTATGTTAAATGAATCCACCATTGACATCAACCTCCCTTCTTCTTCCGATGTTCCTCACGTCTTAAAGATTGGCCAATCTTTAGACGCTCAGGAGCAGCTTGACTATGCCCAATTCCTTTCCAACCATAGCAAGGCCTTTGCCTGGACTTACAGCGACATGCCTGGCATCGACCCCACCATTGCTACCCATAACATTGTCACCAAACCAGAGGCTAAGCCTGTTAGGCAAAAGCTTCGAAAGATGCATCCTCGCATTGCACTCCTTGTCAAAGAGGAGCTTCAACGCCTTCTTTCTATCTCCTTCATCCAACCCATCGATTATCTATAGTGGGTCTCTAACATCATCCCAGTTACTAAAGCAACTGGGGGGATTCGGATCTGCATGAACTATCGCGACCTTAACCTAGCCTGTCCCAAAGACAACTTTCCTCTTCCTAACATTGACCAGCTTGTTGATCTCACGGCCAGCCACGAGATGTTATCTCTCATGGACAGGTTTTGAGGATACAATCAAATCCTAATCGCATCGAAAGATCAGCACAAGACTACCTTTATCACCCCATGGGGGACTTTCTGCTATCAAGTCATGCCTTTCGGCTTGAAAAATGCTGGTGCCACCTATCAGCGCACCATGACCTACATTTTCCACGATCTCCTCCACAAAATCATGGAGGATTATGTGGATGACCTTCTCGGCAAGTCCAAACTTCGTTGCAACCACTTGACCATTCTCACAATCATCTTCTCTCACCTTCTTCAATACAATGTCTACCTCAACCCCAAGAAGTGTGTCTTTGGGGTCCTCTCAGGCAAACTTCTCGGCTTCATCGTTTCCTTTCATGGTATCGAGATAGATCCCACCAAGATCTGCACTATCCTCGAAATGCCACCCCCGACCAATCTCAAGCAGCTTCGCAGTCTACAAGGGAAGCTCCAGTCCATTCGTCATTTCATCTCGCAACTTTCAAATCGCTGCCAACCTTTTCATCACCTCCTTAAGAAAGACGTCTCCTTTAAATGGGATAAGGACTGTCAAGAGGCTTTTGAGGCCCTCAAAAGCTATCTGGTCTCCCCACCAGTCCTCATTCCACCTAAGGACGACCAACCCTTCTACCTTTATATCTCTGCTACCAACCATTCGTTAGGTGCCATGATCACGCACCGAGACGAGCATCATCGTGAGCAAGCGGTTTACTATATCAGCCAAACACTGGTCGACTATGAAAATTGGTATACTCATACCGAGAAACTCTGTTTGGCATTAGTCTTTTCTGCTACCAAGCTCCGCCACTATCTTCTCAACCACAAAACCTTTGTCGTCACTCACACCGACCCTCTCAAGTACATGCACTCCAAGCCATATCAGAATCAACGTATGGCTCGGTGGCTCATGCTACTTGCAGAGTTTGACCTCGAATTCATCCAACAAAAATCTATCAAGGGGCAAACCATCGTTGACCAACTGGCAGATGCCCCTCTTCCTGACAACCAACCTTCCCACTGTGAGTTCCCTGACGAGTCTATCGCTACCCTTTCCACCGATGACACTGTCTACCAGATGACCATGTTCTTTGACGGCTCCAAATGTCAACTTGGTGGGGGTGCAGGGGTCATCCTCATCCCACTCGAAGGGGAGCCCATGCCTCTATCTTTCAAGCTTGACTTTGATTGTACCAATAATATGGCCGAATACGAGGCCTTAATTTTGGGACTTCAGACTACTCTTTCTCTCCACATCAAGTCTATCAACATCTTCGGCGACTCGCAACTCATCGTTAATCAAGTTAACGGTTCATATCTCTGTAAAAATGAAGTTTTATAGAGGTATAAGAATCGTGTTGACCTTCTTTTAGCATCTTTCAACCATCACCTCTTGCAGACTGTTCCATGCTCTACAAACAAGTTTGCTGACACCATGGCTTCTCTTGCTTTGCATATCCCGTCTTCATCATCATCATCTCACCTTTTTGTCACAGTGCATCGTGTACCTTTGCCTTCATACATCTCTCCTCACATCGACCATATCAACACTGTCAATTCTAGCCCACAAGATGACTGGTATAAGCAACTCATGGACTACTTGTCTCTTTTTGTCACTCCTCCTAACCTCTCTAGCAATGCGCGGAGAGCTTTCATCAAGCGCACAGCTCGCTATACCATGCTAGGGGGTCTTCTCTATAAACAAGGCTTCGACGGCCTCCTGCTTCACTGTCTAACCTCCACTGAAGCTCCTCAAGCCATAAAGCAAGTCCACGATGGGATTTGTGGTGGACACTTTAGTGGAAACTCGGTTGCCAAGCACATCCTTCGCCTAGGTTATTATTGGCCTACCCTTCATCAAGACTGTAGCGACTATGTTCGACGTTGCATCAAGTGTCAGTAGCACTCTAACCTGCTTCATCTCCCCAGCCACACCTTACAAGTCACTCAGGATTTTTGGCCTTTCTCTCAGTGGGGCTTGGATCTCATCGGTGAGATCAACCCTCACTTGTCTCTTCGTCATCAGTCCATCATCACTGCCACTGAGTATTTCACCAAGTGGGTGGAAGCCATTCCTCTTGTCTCCACAAAAGCCGACAAAATTGCCGACTTCATCAACAGCCACATCATCTGTCATTTCGGTGTCCCTCACAAAATCATTACCGACAACGGCAATTCCTTCAAAAACAAGACTGTCCAAAAACTATGCGACTCATTTGGCATCAAACTCAGCTTTTCTTCGCCTTACTACCCACAAGCAAATGGGCAGGCAGAGGCTTCCAACAAAATTCTCACTAAAATTCTCATGAAGGTGGTCGACGATACAGGAAGGGATTGGCACATTCATATTCCCTTCGCTTTGTGGGCCTACCGCACTAGCATCTGAACCTCTACGGGTGCTACTCCCTTCTCTCTCATGTACGGAACAGAGGCTGTCTTACCTCTCGAAGCACAGATCCCGTCCCTCTACATCTCCCTGCATGACATTCTCTCTAACGACGACTTTCATCAAGATCGCCTAGCTCAACTTGAGTTACTCGACGAGCACCGTCTTGCTGCCCTTAATCATCTCCATGTCTACCAAAGTCGCATAAAGCGGGCCTACGACAAAAATCTGCGAGAACGAGATTTCAACATCGGAGACCTCGTCCTCAAAGAGAATCAGCACGTGACCAATATGGAGCGAAGTAAACAAGGCAAGTTTGCCCCCAATTGGCTTGGACCTTTTATCATCACGCACAAGTATGGGTCAGGGACTTATCGTCTGTCTTCCCTCGATGAACGACCAGAACCTGAGCCTCTTAATGCGTTGCATCTTCGACCATTCTTCTGCTAGTCGAGTACTCGTCTACTTGACACGTAACTTGAGCTCGTCCCTTGAGCTCATCCCTTGAGAAATCCTCGTCCTCTTAATCCTCATCCCTTTCAACCCTATTTCCCTTTAACAAGTCCTCTACAACCCTTTTATGGTGCATGGATGCTTTGTCCTAATAAAAGGGGCGTCCTTAAACTTCTACAGCCTTGTCCATGACTCTAATCAAACAAATCAAAAAACAATATATATCAAGATGTCAAAACATATCCATGGTCACAAAATCAAGTCAAATCAAAAAGATAGACTGCTCCCTCGAAGGACAGCTGTACTATCATTGCTGTATTACTAGACTGATCCCTCGAAGGACAGCTAGGCCAACTTATCAAACATTATTAAAGCAAAAATATAGACCACTCCCTCGAAGGATGGCTATGACTAAATCTTGCTACAAACAGCGCCTTTCTTAGAAGCTTCCCGCATTGATCAGCTTTGCAACATGACCACTACATCAAAAGACATCTCTATGTAGGCTTCCCGCATCGATCAGCCTGTGCAAAAAAAAAAAAAAAAAAAAAAAAAAAAAAAAACGGGTCATGGACTTGGCTTGTAGTTGTCTCAGGGTCTCCTATAAAAGGGGCAAGGTTATTCCTGCTCTTAAACTGGGTTACCCTATCCTCCTCCTATCACCTGCTCAAGGGACTTCAAGCTCACTTTAATGTCAAAGTGATTCGATTACCGTTCTAACTCAACACTGGTCAACGATGTAATGCATAAACGGGGCTTTTGTTCTAATAACCCCTATCTATGCTTCCTTTCTGGTCCTTGTCAATGAAAGAGCGATTTGCCTTTCATCTTTTCTCTTCACTTTGGTCACATTTAACCACATCAATCGGCGACTCATCTCAAACCCAGCCATTTTCATCATTTTCAGCTGGCATCATCCTAGACCATTTCACATAGTTTCTATGGACACCAGTACACATGGAAACTACCGACTAGACCCAATTTATGTTAAGCATAAACCAATACTTCCTGAAGCATAAATAGACTTTTATTCATTCCTAGCATACATCCATCGTGACTATGGAAACTTGCTAGGGATGAAAGACTCTCGACCAATTCTATAGAGTACACCATCTGTAGCATCATTTTATCCTCATCTTACCCTCATCATTTCAACACTTGACCACATCTCATCATCGACCAATCTTCTCAATTTGTCTGAACTACATTGGTCTGAGGCCCTATGACCAGGGCTATGTAGGCAGCACTCAGATAACACATCCTCTGAGGTTAGCTCGACCACCCCCATTTGTTCGTCTCTTTGATGAACAAACCTTCTCTTCTGCGACCTTAACCTTGACCTTGACCAAGACCAATCATTCTCTTTGACCAAGACCAATCATTTTCTTTGACCAAGACCAATCATTTTCTTTGACCAAGACCAATCAATGCCTCTGACCCTCCCTCCCTTTTAGGGAGAACTACATCGGCCTGAGGCCCCTACGACAGGGGCTATGTAGGCAGCACTCAGTTGACATGGGGTCTTCTGAGGTTAGCTCAGCCGCATCCTTTCGTCCATCCATCCTCTTGACCAACGACCATCCTTCGACCTTCGACCACTTCCAAGACAATGTTGCCTTGGTTGTTTTTGTGTGTGTGCTACCTCACGGCTGGTTAGCAGAATTGTCCACAGACCATTTTTGACCCTTCGCAAGTATAGGATCGCGAGCCAGTTGATCCCTACTACTTGTGGTTTTTTTGTGTTTCTGGGAGCACTTCCTGAGCCCTGGATACTTAGAACACGATGACCATTTAGAGCTTTAGCTTAAATTGAGTGACCCGATCAGCAGACGACTAAATGCTGGGGCCCGGTTACTTCAATTTTGGCACTCCTTGACCCTCGACATGCGACAATTTGACCCGACCATCCCGTGACGTGGTATACGCGCAATCATGACTTTTGCAACATTTTCACTCACTTTTCATCTTTCTTATCCATTTCTCTGTCAAATCGACACTCGATCTTCGGTTCCCTTCTCTTGACTATCGCTTTGAGGGGGGAACACCTCATCCCTTTTCTGGGGCAACCAACTCCTATTTTTGTCTTGCAGTTCGTCTAGAACAACCAACAAGACAAAAAGGGGCAAATGTAGACACCACAAACGTGTCTGCACCTTGGTCCTCCCCCTTGGCCTTAAACCCCTATCCTAACCCTTGACCTTGGCCCCCTATCCTAACCCTTGACCTTGGCCCCCTTTCCACCCTACCCTTGCCACCTTGGATCCTCCCTTGAATCCCTCCACCTTCCCCCTAGCATTTATTAGGCCAAATCTCTTCTTTATTTTCCCCCCACACCCATTTTGGCATCCTCATGACCGTTCTTCCCATCCCCCCTTGCTCGGTGGCGTGCAAGAATGGGTAGAGGCTATTTTTAGCCTCTGTCCCCATTCTACGACCGCCGACGTCGGTGACCCTTCGGCCGACGTCGGCAAAACTACCAGCGTCAGCATCCTTCATTACCCCTTTCTGCATCCGTTGCAGCCCCCTAGACCCTTGAGCTCGAAAACAGACTTCTCTTGGCACTTTAGCTTTCGTCTCTCCTCTGTCTTGACCTCGTGCAACAGCAGCAACAGGTGAAAAGGCTCTAGATCAGGGATTCTCTTCTTGCAACAAGTCTTTTGTGGCTCCAACAACAGCACCTCCTTTCTTCAGTCAGCAAAAAGGTAAGCAAAGTCTGGTTTTTTCATTTCATTTATTTAGTTTTCAGTAATCTATCCTATCTATTGTCCTCTGCTCCCTCTGTTCTTCCCCCTGAGAAGCTGCAAAGCCTTCTTAGGTCCTGTCATCTGTGTTTCTTCCTCTTCCCCATCCCCCTGTCAACAAAGACCTTGTATAAGGCACCCGACCAGAGCTAGACCACTCCCCAGTCCATCTAAATTTGTCCCTGAACTCTGTCTCACCTCCGTTCACGAACCAGACCCATCCACAGTCCAGAAAGCAACTCAGACCCGACTACAGGCCATAACCCCGACCGACGCCGGTCATTACCCCAACCGACGTCGGCAGGATAGCCGACGCCGGCAAATCAGATAACCGACGCCGGCAACATTTCCGACCTCGGCGACTGTCTTCAGCCCAACAGCTCCTTCAGGTAACCATTTTGGTATTTTCTTTCCTTTCTAATTTCTTTTTCACTTCTGTATTCTGGCATTCTGTCTTTTTATCAGTCACCTATCTTATCAAAATAGTGGGTTGACCTCCCTTAAGGAAGTTTTTACACTTCCGGGAACAAGCTTTTGCTTGGCAACCCACTGCCTATTCATCTAACATCTTCTTGTCCAAGTTTCCTTTTTTCTTGCAGGTGTCATTCCTCCACAGCCAAAGAGGAGTGCCCATAAACGTCTGGATTTACGGTGTGCAATCTTTAGTCTAGGTACTTCCCATGCCTTGTCCATTACTTTTTTAGTTTCTTCTTTCTCTTAGATCTAAAAGCGAATTTTGAGTGGAAACAGATATAATTGACTATTTATTTCCTTTCAGCTCTTACTTGCTTACATTAGCTATAAAAATTGTATTATTTCAATTCATACTTATTATCATCTTTATCCTTCTCCCTATCTATTGTATTGGGTTGATCTAGTTGACCCTATACTATTTTTTACCTTTTTTTTGTTGATTCAATTCCTTGTATGTTTGACTTAGTTTTCTATTTGCTTGACTTAGTTCTTTGTCTTTGTCTATTATTATTCTTGATTAGAATCATATTTATTTCTTCAAAAATCATATACCCTATAAAAATCTTCTTGGATAGCTTGAATCCAATTATAAAATATATAGGGTGCTCTTTCCTTCTTGTCTCTTTTGATTTTTTCTTACTCTTTTTAGCTTGTGGGGTATCTTGCGATGCCCATCCATACATTTGTATAGCCTTTGGGGCATCTTGTGATTCCCACCCACATATAATTTTAAAATTTGGGACATATTAAGATGCCCATACCTACATCCAATTACCCTTTAGGGTATATTTTGATGCCCACTCTTATTATCCATTACATGATATCAAACTAATTCAAATCCAAGAAACCTTTTGAGACACAAGCTTGTCTCTCTCATGCTCATCCTTGATATAGTAATTAATGTAGGATACTTATCCTTATTGTCATATTTTATATCTATATCTATCTAATAGTTCTTTCATGTTACTTAAGCATGGGTCTCTCCCTTTGCAATAGTTCCCTCTTTTTCACAAACCTTTAGTCCTCCCTTTTAGTCTTTTAGTTTCTTGATGTACCATAGTATTATTTATCTTCTTGAATTTTATTTTATTTTAAGTACCCCTTGGGTTTTTATTTTATGAGTTACTTTATAAGACCATGGATAGGACCTGACATTCCTCACAAAACCACCATCTTTGATCTATTTTCTCTTTCATTGTTGTTGCTTGCCAATGTTGTTTTGGCATCCTTTGGGTTTTTATTTTGTGAGTTGATTTATAAGACCATGGATAAGATCCAACATTCCTTATAAAATCAACATCTTTTATCTATTTTTCTCTTTCATTATTGCTTCTTGCCAATGCTATTTTGGCATCCTTTGGGTTTTTATTTTGTGAGTTGCCTTGTAAGACTGTGGATAGGACCTGACATCCCTCACAAAATCCTACCATTTATTTACTTTTATCTTGCTTGTTGTCACCCTGATGGGTCTCTCTTTTATGAGTTGATTTATAATACTATGGATAGGAACCAACCCTCATAAAAATACACCTTTTCATGTTCTTGATCCTTATTCTCAACTTTAGCTTTTACTTCTTTTGTTAGATGAAATATGGACAACAATATATCTTCACATGTTTTCCTTCATTTCCCTCTTTCTTATGATAATGAATCACACTTTACTATCATTGTATCTTTATTTTACATTTATCACCTTTTTTTTATAAATTTGAAGCAATTAGAATTGTTCCATATGTCATTCTTCTTGATTTCCCCTTCCTTTCATCTCCACATTAGATAACATAAGGTTGTAGTCAAGATAACACTTTTATTTTACCTAGATTTATGAGACACTTAGACTCCAAATTCTTTGAAGTTCTCTCTCTTAGCAACCTTGTCCCAAGTATTCAAATGAAATTCATATTTAGCACCCATGTTTAATTTCCTGAATCCATATGGAGGAGGAATCTTAAAAATCCATAAAGAAAGTTAAAAGCCAAATCATTTGAAACAAAAGGTAATGATATCTAAAAGGCAAAATACAAATTTTAAAATTCAAATTCACCCCAAAAGATGTGACTCCAAACACATCTCCTATCTCTAATCAATGCTTAAATTCCATAGTTGGACTCACATAGAACCAAGGTTATTTGGGGTGTGGTAGGGTAGTAGATTAGAATAAGAGATTTAAAAAAAATCAATGGTGTTAACTACTTTCTCACACAAATACCCAATCTTTGCAATAGATCAATGACCCTATAAGGGGTCCTAAGGAATGGGAAATACATTGTGGGAGGTGGGTCCATTTTACTTTTCATGCATATAGCTTTCATGGGATGATTTATATACTCCATTTATTGACCTAAGACTTATGTCGCTAAGATAAGTTCTTCATAGTCCTTAAGGTCAAAATTCCTCTTATTTTGATAAACCTAATTTGAGTATCTTGACTTTGATAAAGATTTCCTCTACTTTGGTTTTTCCTTCATTCTCCCCTCCACCCATTTCATTTCCCCCCTTGATAGACAAATTATGATTCCAAATATGTTTTCCATCTTTTATTGTTCCTTTTTATTCACCTCTTAAAAACATGCTAACACTACTTTGTTTTAGTTTTATCTATCCTTAGAGCAAAACAACATGTTTGAGAAACTATGGATTTCTTCTTTCTTTACACCATCATTTTAGATTTTTTACACTTACTTTACTTTCCTTTTACCATTTGTCATGATTTTTCTATCTTGTTGTTACAAACACCTAAGTTCATACCCTTTTTCCATTGTTGAGTGTGGTTGTCTTGTTACTTCTCACTCGACAATGTTGTTTTCGATTTTATGTACCCTTTTTCCATTATTGAATGAGATGTGGATTGTTACTAATCACTCATAAATGTTGTTTTACCATTTTTGTTTAGTTTTTTACCATTGATTTATTTTTTTACCATCTTGTTAGACATGTATACTTGGTTTGACTTGGTGAGTTTGCCTTTCTTACTTATGGACAACTTTTTTGAGTTTTTTGGTCTTTAGTAGCCTTGGCTTTTCGGTTATCCAATTTACTCTTATTTTTGACTTGATCATTTGATCTAACATAACACCTATCACCCCAGCTTTCCAAATTTCCCAAGTATGTCCTATCATCATAACACTAACTATCTTGTCTTTTCTTGCATTTGTTTGATTTTTCTATTTAGTTTTATATTCTTGGGTTTATCAAAAAATTCTCTACACCCTACACAATCAAAACTAACAAAATAGAAGACAACCATCCCAAAATAAAGGTAAGTCAAGGTATGCATTACATTTAATTTCTAGTTATTTACCTTTTAAGATTAGTTTCCCTTTTTAGTCATTTACTTTCAATTATTTTATGCTTTAAATACTGTAACTTTTTTTTAGCATCAACATTGTGTGTTACTATGTTCTTTCTCAAAGAACCATCCCCTGTTACACCTTAGTGACATGTGATAAGATTTGATTGGGGCATATGTATACACATAATATTTTTAAATTTTATCAAATACTGAAATTTTAGATATTATAAGAACTCATCAAGACTTAATCTCTCTAAGTACATGCCCTAAGGGGTACACTAGGAAAGGGGTGGGTAGACCTTTGGTGCTTCATAGGATTATTATCCCTTATTTTCACATTATTACCAATCCAACCAGATCCTAAAACCTTTACCTAATTTATTTTTTCCTCTTTTCATTCCTTCTTTTCTTATCTTAAACTCCTTTTGGTCAGTCAGCTATACTAGGTTGACTGGGTTGACCAGTAGAGTTTAGGGGTGTTCTTTACTTTTTTATCTTGTTAGACCTTTAGTCAACCTAGCTTAGACCTAGTAAATTATCCTTGAAAACACACTGGGTTGAACTTGTACAACCAACATTCATATAAGAATTTAAGGTAAGATCTTCCTATAAATACAAAATCATTTCAATCATTACTCAGATGTGTAATCAAGAGTTATTATTTGCACGTTCTTCTTCACAATTTGATCTTCCACCATTATACTTGAGGAAACTTAGCCTAGGTTTATTATTTTTAGAATATAGTCTTTTGGATAAGGCTTGGATGCTTTAGAATTTCTTAGTGATCCTTACAAACCACAATAAACTCTTTCAAAGCCCCTTTGGCCAAGGGAGAGATTGAGTCTTGACAGGTTTACATTCAAGTAAGTATATTATAACTTTGTTATACTCTCTTTTAGTAGATAGAAGTAGAATAAGTGTTGGCTTAAATATTACTATCTTTCATATTTTATGTATTAGGGTGTTACTCATACTTACTTAATTGAAGTTCCTTATACATGTTTATTTTATTGTTTCTAACCCTCACTTTGTGTCACAAGATTTGTTCTGCACTAGATTAGATTTACTTTCTTGTTATTACAATAAAGTGAATATTTTAAACCTTAGGAATCTATTAGGATTATTGTGTTATTGTGTTAGACTATAGGCTTTGGAACCCTTACTAGCATTATATTTTATGACAAGTGATCCCCTAATTAGGTCTAGCAGATCCCCATATTAGTCATGCTCTCACTTAACAAGTGTATCCCCAATCAAAAGTGTAGGTATGATCTATCTTATTCGAGATAAAATTGATTCATAGACATGATGATTTTTTAATTTCATACAAATTAGATAACCATAAGCAATGACTTTATTTTAAAAATTATCCATTACTAAGAGAGGGTCCATATTGACTAGATCAGGTCAATATCGAATTATGATACTGATTGAAACTAAAATAAATGACCTATGTACATGCATACTAAATTAAATGTTAGTGGATGTTTTTATAGGATATTAAGTAGGTTTTAAACATATAATAAGGTTCTTATAGGTTTTTAATAGCATAATGGAAGGGTAAAATTCATAATATATCATGCAAGTATGATAGAATGGTAGATTAGGACCATGTTTGTATATTCAAGTCATGTTAGTAAAGGTATGTCAAGTTTGTACTTATCAAGCAATTAATATTAGTTTTTAGTATCTAAAAATACCACCTTTTATTTTAATAAAAGAATTTCTAGAGTGAAAGGAAAAAATGTACTTGAGTGTGTACAACACACTTTGTATTTGGTATGAAGTTCTAATTGTGTAGGTCACTCCATAGCAAAACCTATAACCAAAATTTGTAGTCAATGTCCATAGATTGACATTTTTAATTTGAAATTAAATTTTTGAAAATTTAAAGAGCAAGGAAGAAGTACAATTGTGCATTGGTGAAAACCACATTGCCCATAAAACTTGTTGGATATGATGTTTCCTTGTTGAAGCATTGGATAAACTTGTGATTCATTGTTAAAGTACATGGAGAGTTAGGGTGATTATGACAAAAATTTGTGTAAGTATGTATTCCCTTAGATTTGGAAGACAACATTCCCCAAACCTCATGAATGTGTGGATAAGTATGTAATTTAATAACCCAAATAACTATACAAGAAATAAAGAGGGAAGCAAATACTATGTTCATTAAAATAAATTAAATCAACCACTATAAATGGATTATATAATAAATTATATATTATCTCTCTAGTTGACTCAAGTTCATTCCATGTACAATGATCAAAAGGGAATGAAAATTGTTCATGCCTCTAACATGACTACATGTTTGATTGTTATATTTTCAATCAATTTTTCTCAAATTTACATAATGTATAATAGATACATGATCAAAAGAAAATGAATAATGTTCATTCCCCCATCATGATTGCATATTTGATAAGTGTGAAGTGGAATGAAAACCATTTTATATTTAATTATGAAATATATTGTTGTGTATATGCATGAACTGATAACATGCTTTATGAATCTAGAAGTGTGTATATGTGCATATACTAGTATTATGCCATTTGAATATTTACCAATTGATATATAATGTTATGAATATATATAATGAATTTGAGAACCTGTATATCAAATGTATGTGTAGGTGAAAACCTATAATTCCAAATCATGTAAACTATGTACATATGCCCATGCATATGTACCCAAGTGTGTACGAATATGTACTCAAGTATTTGTAAAGTGAGTAAATATGCATGGCATATGCCCACATAATCTATATTGATGTGCCAATATTTGTTATGAAACTAAACCATATGATATCTGAACCATTTTGGATCTCTAAAATCTTTGTTCTAATATGTTTTATGTTCATAGAGGCTTATGTCTCTATGACAAGCCCACTATAGTACCCCATTTTGAGATAAGGGATGCATCATTTAAATTTCTCATCTCAAAATAAGAGTTAACTATATCATGCCATGTATAAAGAGAACATCATGTATAATCATGTAAACATGTGGAGAGTATGCCATCATAGTACTGTATATGTCAATTATGCCATGTGTCCAAGATAAGTAATATAGGGTATATAAATGTCATGTATAGATATATGTATCAATGTATCATGTAGTAGAAGTATAAATAAATAAAATGATGAAATAAAGGTAAATGATATTGGTCATGGCACCACTGAACATCAACAAGCTCAATAAGCACACCAAGCTCAAATGTTAGTGTCACACATAAGTTTAAGGGCCGTTTATAAGGGGCATCAAGATGTCTCCAAAAAATGCCAATGGACACATAAAAGGGACATAAAGATGTCTCAAACAAGGGATATAAAATATTTCACAAATAAGGGACATATATATGTCACATCAAACAAGGACAAAGGCCACATACAATAGATAAACACAAACTAACCTATCATGTAAGAGAGTAATGACATCAATGAAGCATAGAATAATTGAACTAGTTGACACCATCCATATGTATTAATGTCACATCATAATATAATAAAATATCCATATATCACATTATAAGATATGAGTAAATATAAATACATGTGTAAGAAATATATGTATCTCAACATGGTAGAAAGATCATAGAAGAATATACCCTATAATAGTGAAACTTATGGAATAATATTCCCCTAGTACCACCATGGCCACTTGGTAGAGGAAATTCCAACATATATATGTCCATGTGTAATTTTTATAACATACATCACACTCATATACCATGAAATTCATGTGTGTATGAAAATAATATTCCATCTACTAAACATATGATAAATAACACATTGGTAAAAATCAGATTTATATAACAAAATGAACACACTAATAATGAATAGACAAAATGATAATATAATTCTTCACAGACTATTCTTCAATTCACCATCATATAGGATATTACAAAGCAATTATATAAGAAGTGTAAGATATAAATATGGGGATCCCAATATCCATATAAACACTCAACAAATAACCTCCCAACTATCTATAATATCTACCCATATATTACTATTGTTATTCACAACAATAACATACCACATAAAAACCTGTTAACATAATATTGTTTAACTAAAAATAATTATGTTATTAAAAAATCAATAACGTGAACACACCCTAAAATTCACCCCTTTATGAACATTATTAATCCCTAGTTTACACCCGCTTAATGTGAACTTGGGGAAAACATCAATCCCATACCTTATTGATGATTTTACATATGGATTACCAACAACCGAAATGGTATGGTTTTAAAGTGGATTACCAATAACCACAAAAAATGGTTTTACAAGTGGCTTATCACAAACCAAATCATGATGTGCAGTATAATTATTAACTCTCTTCACTATCACATATTCAGAGAAGTTACAACAAAATTTTGATTTCACTTATTAAAAATGTGAATAAGTATACATAATCTATTATTATTCACATAAAAATGAAATCAAATACACAATTAAAAATAAAATGTGCCACTAAAGTAGAAGTGGCCCCATTGCTAGTGGCAAGTGAGAGGCTATTAAACCTCCAACCTTTGTTTCATCTATCCTCCAATACCTTTTATTTATTTAGAAAATATGTCAATGAATCTCATGTAATTTTTGATAACAAACTCCCCTCCACAAATAACTAACACTTTTGACTCAAGATGTTGGGTTTTCTTGAAAATGCATCCTTTTACAAGAAATTTTTATTTTTTATAATTTTTGACAATGGACCCAAAAAGACTTTGACACTACATTCTTTGATAAAAATGAAAAACTTTATTTAACTTGAAACTTTGACATTTTTTGTTTATATTAAAATAAAATCACCCTAAAAATGACTCAAATCTTGACATTTTTGAATTTTTGACGTAAATAACATTTTGACAATGACAATTCAATTAATGACTTTAATTGGGAGACTATAGACTAAACCTTTCGATTATATGTCTAAATAATAAGGTCTCTCTATTTTATTAAAGGATTTAAATTAAAAGATATAAAATATTCCTAATAAAAAAGGCTTAACTTAAAACAATAATGGAAAAAGGAACTATTTACCACTATTGACTTAAAAAAATATCCTCGATCAACACTATGTCTTATTTTGAAAGATCGAGCATGATGCCTGTAATTCTCAATTGTATGTGAATTTTTATCAAATTTCCTATGAGTCAAAGGAGACTACATATTTGTGGTGTGACCTTGAAGGAGTCTTAAAATAACCATTCTATTATCTATTACCATTATGCTATTTGAAGATTTAAGATGTTTTATATTCTGGTACTTTTGAAAAAATACTTGGATAGTTAGACAGGTGCTTGTCATTGCATGTAACAATATCAAGAAACATTCATTAAATGTTACTTTCAAAAATTAATGTATAAAAAAAGTCAATGTCACTTCATCAAATCCTATAAAGCGACTCTTGATGCAAAAGATAACTGACTTACATAGATATGACTACATTTAAAATACAAACCTACAAACTTTATTTATGGCACATAGACTATCAAATAAGATGATATAATATCACCAATTCAACATTATTTCACAACTAATTGGCATCTAAATATATGTGGATCAACTCCCTCATCGATGATTGAGTCCTCTATGTAAGCTATAAAGCTTGTTTGAATGATGAACTAGTGAGAACACTGTTTGGGGTTGACATATATGCATTCAAAGATTAACACTTTGATTTGTGAGATCTATACACAAATATATTCACATATTTCATAGAAGCATGATAAAAAAGTTACATCTACACTAACACAAATATAATTCTCACAAAATAGATAGGTACTATAGGTGTTATCAATTTCAAAGCCTAGAAACTCAAAATCAATTGTGCTGTATGAAGGATGATTCACATAGTCATATGAGAGTATGAGGTATGAGGATAGATTAGTATTGTATCTTAATAAAATCTAAGTTATAAAACTAATGCCTTAATCTCTTCAAATAAATCTTACAAACACTTCATAGAGTTAATGTCACTCATTTTTAGGGGTAGAGCAATACAAACTGACCCTTATCTTCCTATTCCTTTATCACACAACAAAACACTTATCTGATACCAAATATTGGTAAATATCAAAGTTATACAATAGATTGAACACACCAACAATGAATAGACAAAATTATAATATAATTCTCCACACACTATTCTTCAATTCACCATCATATAAGATATTATAAAACACTTATATAGGAAGTGCATGAGCTAACTATGGGGATCACAAGATCCCTATAAACACTCAACGAACAACCTCCCAACTATCTATAATATCTACCTATATATTATTGTTATTATTCACAATAGTAACATACCCCAAAAAAACCTATTAATTTAATATTATTTAACTAATAATAATTACATTATTACAAACTTAACAATGTGAACACACCCTAACATAACATATGTAAATAGTGTACTTTAGTAATCATTTCATGATTAGGTCACTAATTTTTATTTTTTGACTATTTTGAATGTTTTTGTATTTTATTTTTTTATATATTTTTTTGAGATATCTAAAATTTATAAAATACTAATTTTTGAAAGCATCAAATGGAGGACCATGGAGAGTGATTGTATCAAATAGTGTAAGGGTCACTTATCATGAATGAAAGGTACCAAATATAGGTGTGTCAGAATTAGATAAGAAACCACATGTTGTGTATTTATATTCATGATTAATACTCATATAATGTCATGTATGATGGTCAAATTTATAAGTAATAGGAATTAATAGGGTGTGTTATATATTATGAGAGTGTATGACTACTTGGGTTCATTATAGAACACACTGTACTATTCATGGTACTAACTTAGTATGTGTTGTAGGTGATGATGGCCTTTGTGAGCCTTGAATATACATTTTATGTGATGGATTTTGAATAGTTTGATGTCTATTAGACCCAACTACTTTCCTTTGAACTGAGAATATAGAAACATCTTGTATATATTAATTAGTGGCTTTATATACTAATCATGTATAGGTGTATCAACTAGTTATGATGGTGGTGGGGGTGGAGAAGGAGATACCAATAGCTATATAGGGTAATAATACCATACACTTTTAATCATGACTATTTGTTTAAGTGTATATATTTGAGACTTTGATGCATGATAGATGGTACTACAATAAGTTTTTTCATCCAAGGGTGTCCTAATAATATGTCAAAGACCCCATTTCTCTATAGAAATAAACATGGAATGGATAGTATGATGGAACACACCTAAATAGGTATTACTATGTGTCCCATGGTATTCTATTTCTATCCATAGAATCCATTAACTACTCTTGATGTATCTTGTAAATATTTTTGTGTGTACCCAAGGGAGTGAATAAATGTAATTGTGTACACATTTCACTTAACCCATTATATATCATGACACTATGTACATGTTGTTAATTAATATAAACTCATATGAATAATGTGTGAAAACTCAAATCATCATTGAAAATATCACCATCATAAAATATTATCATATGATGCTATGGTGAAGAGCCAATAGTGTACCAAATTTCATTTATTGGGTGATCATATATCATAGGTGGAGGATGCATATTATATGCATAGTGTACCTTTGAAGTATCCTTAATCTCTATCCTTTCATGTTTGGGAAATGTATCACTAAATAAATTAAACTTATGATTTCCATTATTTTGTATTTTAAATTCATTTATAGGGGTGCCTATGTCAATAATGTTGTCATAAATAGGATCTTGTATCTTATGTCTCAATTTAAAAAATCTATTTGTAGAATGTATTTTAATCTAATGATAATCACAATATGCATTATTTCATAGTTATTTTGTGTAGGCCTATTTGGATTGATCCATTATGGAGGAAGAGAAAAGGTTGCACTCAAGTATATCTTGTATATTATGTGATGGTAATATTGAAAATTGCATCTCCATTAGAGTTGTCAATTGTAGTTTATTTTTAGGTTGTAATATTCATTAGCTTTAAGTTTTTCCTACATATTGTTATCAATTGGTTTGACCTTGTATCTTGGTTTACTTTGAAACTTCATTGTTGAAGTAGTTGTAGGAGTAGATGTATACTTTAGTTTTTTTAAAGCTATGAGTTTAACTTATATGTCCCTTAATATATGGCATAGTTCATCAAAGGATTTAAATCTATTAAATATAATTAACTCGTGTAATGGTGAAAACAAGATTTTATTAAATATGTCTTATAATTAATTTTTAACTATAACTTTAGTAATCATGGATATCATAGTCTTGTATTGAATTACATAGTCACTAAATGGATGATTGGATCATTACTCTAGTTTCAAAATTTGTGCATAAGATAATTTATCATCAACGTTGATGGAAAAAAGCATTGGAAATTAATTTGCCAAAGTGTTGACTACTTTTATGAATTAGAAGGGGAGGTCATAACACCATCACAAAACATAGTCTTTGAGGCTTTTTATAAATATATTGGTTAATAATTTGTCATTATATGAATAATCCAAACATGCTATAGGGAATGATTAAAGTCATTATTCTAGATCACCTTTACCTTTGTATAGTGGAAGCTTAGGAGATAAAAATCTCATAGTTAAAGGGTAAGCTATTATCTTAGGGGATAATGGATTATGAACTAAGGCATGTGAAATAATGGAATGACTAGACATAAATGAACCTTACTCTAATTATAACACCATGTATATAGAGCTTCAACAATCTACTCAAGGGAACATTTAGTAAGAGAGGTTGGTAATATACCATGTGTAATCATCATGAGAGGAGTATATTTTACCTATGTAGGAATAGGTATGGAAATCTATTGGAAGCCTTGTATTTTCCCCACACATTGGGTGTGTCACATATGTCATGAGAGGTGTAGACATAGGAATAAAACCAATAGTAGAGGTCTAAAACCCTATAGTGGGAGTACTAGCTCAAAAGGATGGGTTGGAAATAGTAAAGGGATTTTGTTTTTGTGGCTAAGATGTAGCAATCTTAGCTTGGTGTGTGGTCTTAGAGGCTAGGATCAATTTGACTATTCTACCCACATCTTCAGGATATTGACAAAGTCATTGAAAAAAATGGATAAGGATTTGACTTGGTTAGGATATACCCCATTAATTTCATTTATATCAATTCTATCTAGGTCTTCATAATTTAATTGATTAGTATGTTCATTATGATTATCTTGGTTATCATGTTCTAATGGAGGAGTATCAACATAATCATTTGTTTGCACATATTCATAAATAATTACATCACAAAAAAAGAAGATGCATTCATTTTATCCATTTTATATAAGTACAAGGAATATGGTTATGCTCTATATGGGTCCCATTTAATCTTTCACTACATCTTAGAGGGACAAGGGAACTATCCTTCTTGGATGGCATATGATGGAATAATGAAAGTCGGTATAAGGATAAATCCAAAGGTTAAATTATTTATTTTATTTTATATGGGGAAATCAAAGATGAAATATGAAACCCTAAAAGAAAAATTTGAAACCCTAAGGGAAACTTAGGGTTTGACATGGTTTAATTAGTGCACAAAGTAATTTTCATAGTGAATATTTTACACACAATTCATGTAGTGAATATTGTACACACAAATAATCTCATACTATGTATCTCATCTCTTACAAGATGACACAACTCACCCAATGTTGACCGAGGTTATGTTGATTACTTAAGGCAACTTAACTAGATACAACTCATGTAGTATATCTCACACAACAAAAATTGAGAATCAAAACTCATACAACTAATATGGTTCACCAATATATTTTACCTTAAATTAGTTATATAAATCTTAATATAATATAAACTAATAGAATAATTCAAATTGAAAAATATGACATTTAAGCATACATTTGAGTGTAAAATATTTAAATTGATTACACTTATTTAACAAGCGGAATATACTAAATATAGTAAGTACAACACATGATAAATACTTAGATTTTATGGTTGATTGTCCAACTATGAATATATTATGGTAGTGGAAAATATAAAAAATTAGGCATGTCATTTGTTATGCTCAGAGATAATATTTTTGTCTATGTAGGTTTAGTTTCATCAATCTGGGTTAATATCATCTATCAATATTGACTTGTGTTGTAAATAAGAACTATGACACTACGATCACCTTTACCTACATTTTAAATCTATATATGTGTGATGTTAAACCCAAACAATGTGTTCCACTCTAAAAATCAACCTCCTTCACCTTAAAAAACTAGGTGTGCTTATGAGGGCTAGAAACCTATAAAAAACTAGAAAGTGTAATGGGATAAGATGAACCTAATCACTCCCATTTAATGATTTACTTTTGCCTACATATCTGATACTTTGAGGAGGGAAATCAATCCATATAGAGTTATCCCACTCGGTGTGATATTATAATTATGCACCTTTAATATATGTATATAGCTAGTGATTTGACTCTGATACTTGATAATTATTGATTTGATTTGAAATTTTTATGCTTTAAACTTGGCTTGTGATTTCTCCTATTGATAGATTCAAAATTTGAGAAGAATAGAGAATATTTGATCAATGTGAAATAGTGTATGTGTACTAGATAATCTCTCAATCTATATTAAAGTGATACCTTTATTTATATATATGATTCCAATTGGTAATTTCTCAAGCCACCAACACATTAAGTAGGTGGTCTAATCCTAAGGAAAGGTTTTATTTTATAAATTATTCATTGATAGGAAAGAATCGGTACCGACCAATTTATGTTAGTATTGACTACTGATATTGAGTGAAATTTATGAGATCAACCTATGTATAGGAAAATTGAGTTGAAGGTCGGGATATTTGTGAAAGATATTAATCATGTTTGAAACATATATTAAGATTCTTATATGTGTGTAACAATAGAAAAAAAGGTTCAAAATCATAAGATAACATGAAAGTGTGAGGGAATGGTGGAATAAGATCATGTTTGTGTGCTCAAGTCATGTGTGGTAATTGTATATCAATCCTATCATTATCTGGTACTTAATACTAAATTTTAGTATTTAAAAATGCCCCCCTTTTATTATATCAATGGAATTTCTTGAGAAAAAGGAAAAGATGTACTTGAGTGTGTAAAATAGACTTTGTATTTGGTATGAAGATCCAATTATGTAGGTCATTCAATAGTAGAAACTAAAACCAATATGTGTAGTCAATGTTCATAGATTAAAAATTTTAATCTAAAAATTTAGTTTTTAAAAACTTAAAGAGAAAGCAAGGAGTACACTTTTTTATTGGTGAAAAAATTGTAGTCCTTGGAACTCTTTGGATATGATGTGTCCTTGTTGAAGTATTGAAGAAACTTGTGCTTCCTTGAAATTTCATTTCTAGAGAAGAGAGATGAATGTCACATTATTTTAAAATAACAAAATTATTTTTCATTTAAAGAGAGAAAGAAATAACAATATATTTCACTTCATGAGAATTAAATTAATTGAGAACACAAATTAATTGAGAACCAAAATGAATGCATAGAACCAACATGACATTACTTTAATTCTCATAATTTAATTGTCATGCATTGTATTTATGTAACAATACAAATTCATTCAATAATAATAATAAGGTATTACTGATTTTCTTGTTGTTTCATTGCCATACTTTTGTATGAATCCTTTCATCTTCTAGTCTACCTTATTGCACCAACTTATTCTGCTTCAAACTAAATTATATTCACTTCAAAATAGTTTTTTAGATTATAAAATGATAAGTGCTTCAATAATTTAATCATAAATTAATAAATTATAACTCTTATCTATTTATATGCGACGTTGATTTTAAAATAAAAAATCTTGGCTCCCACATTGACTTCCAATGACTAGGATCTAAACAAAAAAGAAATGGACATATAAGAGAAACTGAGTTAAAGGGGACCTAAATAATAAGATAATTCTATGATAAGATAGGGGATGAGGATTTTGTAAATATTTTTAAGTCTAAAATAGGACTGATATTTCTTGATTCGAAACAAATTACCCATATATAGACAAATATGCCAACATTAATAAAATAATTATAAATAATGGCCAAGGAATTTTTTTAAGGTGTCTAAATAACGCTCCAAATTTTAGGTGTTGTTTATACACAAAGTAGGTTGCATAAGCACACAAATAATATACACATAAGAATGATACAAAAAAGGAGACTATACATAAGAATATGGGCACTTAGTCATTGATTCTTGGAACCTACAAAACCACTTACTTTTATTACACAAACATGGGTAAGTGCACAAATAATAAATTTTAAATATGATATTAATTAATATAAAAATAATTAATTTTACCTTGGTATAGAATGGAAGTCCCATGGATTGGTCATGCTCTTAAAGGAGATATAAAAATAGAGTTGAGTTTGATCCTTATATTTCATTAGGTGATGGGCCTCTAAATCCCATAAAAATATGAATAGATGAATGGAATAGGAATATAAATTTCAAACTTGTAGTTATTAAGCAAGGGGCCTACAATTATATAAATAATATGAGTGATTGAGTCATTGATTGATATGGGAGTTGAAGTTGGAATCCTATAGTCATCAAGAAATGGGCCTCCAATTCCACAATGTTGAATATGATAATGCACATACTATTTTGTCCTTAATATGAAACAAAATTACTTTGAGCCCATCATACCATAAAATAAATCATGACTATTTAAACATAATAAGAAGTATATATAGTTTGCTTTGGATAATTTGGGTGACCTTGTGTAACTCGTATATGTAAAAGAGGATATTAGATGTAACATTGAAACATAACCAACATATGATCTAATATCATATCATGAAAATATATAATATTTAATAAAATTTTTGGAGATATTTTTACCCATGTAGCTTTTGAGATTTATCAAACCTGATACCTAAATCATTTGATATGTTATATCATTAAGTCATTAGTTAATAAATATATATTAATAAAGAGTATGAGCAAGGATTTTTTTCCCACAATTCATGAGCATGAAAAGGATCATAAAAATATAAAACAAAAGATATCTATTATATCAATCACGATAATATAAAAAAAATAAACCATTTTTATGATATGGATTATAACAACATAACAATCACATAAATATAATATACATGAGCATGATAAGGATTATGACAACATAAAAATAGCAATGAACATGAGCATAATATACATGATAAGGATCACAAAAAAAGCATACAAATAATAAATGTGGGAAAAATAAATACTACGGAAATATGGAAAGCACATAGGAATAATATACACAATCATGATAAAGATCATGGAAAACATGTAAGCATAATGATAACAATGTGTTATGATGAAAAATGGTTTTGATCAAGGAAACTACACTAATCCTAAAATGGGAGGTTGTACAAGACAAATATAATCTAAATATAATGATATAACAATAATGCTTCTTAAAGTATACACAATGAGGAATTAAATATGCTTAAAATTGAAAAAAGTAGTGCATGGATAAATTATTGAATTTTTGTGTCCCTGAGCATTGTTGGATGATGAAAATAAGTGAAAATGTGTTTAGAATCAATCCAAGAGCAAACCCATTTTTTTACTTATCATAAAAGTGTATAAAAATGACCAAAATCAAACAACTCAATTTTAGTTTTGACTAAAATCATATGGTCAATTTCAAAAAGCTAAGGTTTGATGTTGGTCATAGGGTTTGCTCTTGGAAGATGATGTCAAATACTCCTAAAACTTTTTGAGAAACTTCCTTTATGTATGCTAATTAAAAATTTCTCTCAGATTATTGAATTGAGTTGTTGATCTTATAAAATTAATTACCCTTTCTCCAAACCTTAATCCACTCAAAGAGACCTTAAAAGATCATAAAAATGGGTGTATTAATGAGGGAACTACCTCAATCAGACCCCTATTCTTAAATAGTTTGGCAATCAACAAAAGTTTAACAAGAAGTCTAAATTAATATGAATATCTAAACCCTTATCCCTATGTATGAAATGCAAGAGACTAGTATATTTCATACATTTTTAATTAATTATTCATTTAAGGTTTTGGTACAGGAGGTGGATACACTTCAATAAATGGTAGTAGTACTAAAAATTAAAGTGCAACCTAGAATATGAATTTGAATATTTTGTATCATTATGTATATGTGTGTGTTAAAAACATTAACATGCTTATGTATACATATTCTTCTTGATTTAAAATTAGACCCATATTGGCACACAAGACTACAAAAAAAAATGTGGGGAAGCTATCAATTAAGGAAAAACATGCTTAGAAAATGGGGATAGTGGTCATGAGGCACACAAGGAAACAACAACCAAGATTGAAGGGATTGATCTATGTCATGAATGAAATTGAATGGATTGATTTAGGAAAAAACCACGAGTGAAGATTAAATCTTTTAAAATCAACAAAAAACCCTAAATAATGATTTGGACATTTTGGGAACATTGGGGGTTGTGTCAAGGCAAACAAATAAGGGATTTATAGGTTTTCAACTATTCTAGAATGAATAATTATATCATCACAAACCCAAAGTGAAGCAAAATTAAAGTTGTATGGATAACCCAATGTAAGGGAAGGTAAATATGGATCAATACAAGGAAAAATATGCCAATAAGAGCCTATTATGAAATAATGATCCATATACACAAAAACACATGATTACTATAACAAATAACTAGTAATGTATAAAAATTAGGTGTCTACATAATACCCCACTTTGATATGCATCTGTGTGAACATATCAAAGTAAAAAAAATACACTTTTAAGGCTTGATGAATAAGTTAAGGCTCAAATTTTCTTGAAGTTAATACAAAATGTGATAATTAACCAACAATTAAAAGGAAAATAAAGATTATGTTATCACATAGTGGAGCTTCTATGACCTAGAAAACATAAAGACCCCATATTCTCATAATATGCATGAATTTAATATTTACCATGTAGGGTATTAGAATAAACAACAATGCCTATGTGTCTGAAGTGTGAATATTTAGTGTACCTACAAATTAAAAAAAAAAAAAAAAACATTTTCATTTAGATCAATGCCTATAAAATTTTATAATCAAGTAATTTGTGAAACCATTTAGTAAAAGTAAAGAGTATGAATGAATAAACTTAGTGGTATGTGGACTACATCATTGTCTATGTAGAATATTTGAATGTATGAAGTGCATATTAATACTCACTAGTGTATATAATGTGACTTATGACTCCTTGGTGTGTTCCTCTTAAATATAAAAGCAAGTGTTTATATTATGTTATGTTGACTGCCTCTAGGGATATTTTACTAAAATTTAACACTAGGGTATAATGACACTATTGGAATGATAAAAAAAATGAATAAGGTAGATGTAAGATATAATATTGTAAAATATTAAATAAGATGTAATCTAGTGGCTAAGAATAATACAAATGTGAAATTGGAATTAATTTGACAAATAATGAACAATATTAAAATAAAAAGATATGAAATAGTCACACCTTGATATATTTCTTTATTTCTAGAAGTGTAACCATAGTATATAAGTAATGAATGAAATATGTGTAAAATTTAAGCCATGGGCTACACATGAGCATAGTGAACACCCATTTCCTAATTGAAGAATATGCCTAGGGTAAATCTAACACTTTACCTCTATGACCAACAAATATGTCTCTGAACAACAAATTTGTATTGTGCACCTTTCAAAATTTTAGATTTTTATATGTATCTTGGCCTCTTGATGCCATACAATTCTTTTTTTCACTTTTATAAATTGGTGAGTATAAATGTATGATTTGATCTTATTTATATTCTTGACCTAATTCCCTAAAAAACACTTTTTAAAGAGAAGAGAAGAAGTAGATGGGTTGGGAAATCTCAAGGGAGTTGAAACTACACATCTCTTATTCTAAAATCAGACCTTGTATAGTTATTTTGTAGTTGGAATGGATAATTTGAATGAGGGTTTTAACCTCCTCTTCTTAGGTGAATATGTAACGACATGCACATTCACTTGTCCCTTTTTTAGTATAAGATGCAACAAAACCTCAAGTGAAATTAATTAAGAGCATTTTCTAAAGTGTTCCTTGACTTGAATAGTATTATGATTATTAAATAAAATTCCTTGATAATTATTAACAAAATTCCATTAGATAGATTGTATATATAGACTAATAATGTTTGGATTAAAATACTCAATATTGTACAAGATAAACAAAATAAAAATAAAGAATCAACATGCACAAATCCAAACATCAAACAAACATGAGGAAGAGTAGAAGGGCCTACAAAAAATACATGGGATATATTTGGTGGGATTTAAAAATATATCCCATAGGAAGAAACAATAAAAGATACATGTAAAATAAAGAAACAAACCTAGAGGCACAAAATGGAAAAAATAGAAGAAGAGAAGATTTGAGATGACACAAAGAAGAGGGAGAGATATTTAAATGCACAAAGAAGTGCCAATAAGATCCTAATTTGAACCAATGATTCATAGACAGAATATTACTAACACAATCATAATAATAAACCTTGTAGAAAAAGTAGATGTCTATATTATTGTTCCCAAACTCTGTCACTCATTTTTGGGGACAACATATCAACTATTTTGGTCATGTAGGCCAAACTTCTCTCTTCCCTTCTCAAAAAATATTCTGAGCACTCTAATTCTTCAATTCTTCAAGATTTTTTAGCTAAGGGACTCTCAGGTTCAACCACTTTAACAGGCGAGCTCTCACAAAGAAACAAGTTCCCAACACTTAGGCATTTCAAGGTTGGTTCAATATTGAGGTTCAACCAAAAGGTCCATCGACAGGCTTCAAACAAAATATTGAACCATTGAACCATTAAACCCCACCTCCAAAGGTTCAAAGGTTTAATGGGCTCAAAGGTTCAATGAAATCAACATACGTAAAGAGTTAAGCACTTCAGCAAGTTCAAAGTTCAACAGCTTCAAAGGACTTAAATAAAAGAAGGCTTCGAAGAGTGAAAGTTGAACTGTTGAACCATTGAACCTTGAACCAAAATGGTTCAATGAGTTCAATAAAGATCAAAAGACTTAAATGAAAAAAGACTTCAAAGAAGAAAGATTGAACTGTTGAACTGTTGAACCTTGAACCAAAATGGTTTAATGAGCCCAAAGGTTCAACAAGTTCAATAAATTCAAAGAGACTTAAAATAAGAAATAATTTGAAGAACAAAGAATGAACCATTGAACCATTGAACCTCAAACCAAAAGAATTCAAACTTCAAAGGTTCAATGAGTTCAATAGAAAAGAAAAGGATCCAGAAAGTTTGAAGGACCAAAGGATTTTGGGAAAGAGAATGAACCATTGAACTTTGAACCAAAATTGTTTAAAGTTCAAAGGTTCAAGGAATTTCAAAGTTTAAATGGAAGCTTTGAAGGAAGGAAGCAGAAGATTCTAGAGACAAGTTCGAAGAGATGGTTCAACCAAAGAGGAAAGAAGTGATTGAACCAAAGAGCTGATAGGACCACCCAAACCATTGAACCATTAAACCAATGAACTCTCAACGTTCAAAGGTTTAAGGTTCAATGTGGTTCAAGTGACCAAAAACTAGTGACATCCTCATAGATGTCAAACTCAAAGTAATGAAATGCCTGTTTATTTTTGAATATGGCACAAAACTTGAAAACAAACTTAGCGACCAGCTAAAGAGATAGCTTGAGAGCTCAGATCACGAGGAAGAGATAAAATGTGTTAAGAGAAGAGGAAAAAAGAGGAAAAGACCAAAAATATCTGCACAAGAGTTATTTCTAGTTGGTGAAATAGTCCCCCAGGTGGACATCAGAGAGCACAATAAATTGAGGACGCGACCTATTTTTCTCCATCGAGTAAAGGCAAAGTGGACAACTACATAAATATCAAGAAGAGGGCCAGGTGACCTATACTTTAGAGGAGACATTTGAGATGAATTGGCATGCCACAGTTAAGGCTGATGCCCTGTTCTATCATGGCCCCTTTGACATAATTGAAAATGCATTCAAGGCTTTGAATGCAGTATGGGCCATTCCATGAAACAAAGTGCCAAGTCTTTATTGGCTGATATATATTGTAATCTCTTATTTTATGTGAAGGAGATCTTTTTGTTATCAAAAGCAAAACTTTTCCTAAATTGAAAGGCATTACTAAGACATTGAGCTCATATTGTGAATCATATTTCATTATTTTAATGAGAAATCAAGTGACTTTTCAGACTTTATGCTGGAATAGCTTGTGTTTTTGAGGAAATTATTCTTATGTCTATTTCCTAAATGTGTTCTTGTCCATTTAATTAAATAAGCATAACTAGTGGAAGTCATCAAGAAGGTGTCATGAAGCCAACTGTGGAGAGATTTTGTGCTGCTACAATTGTCTTTAGTGTATGCATTTTCAATTTGTTTCTATGTAAAGGATCTTGGGATGACTTTGTGCCCCCATTATCCTTCATATTTCACTCTTTGGCACTTGAGGTGGAGACTTTGTGCTACACCTCATTCTACTGGTTAATACACCCTATTACATTTACTTATCACTACTAGAAAGAATTCATGTTGTTTGTTGCAAACCACTTCTGAAAGAAGAGAAGTGCCTTCAGTGTTTTCACCAGGATTTATCCTTTGTCTGTGAACATCATCTCTAAAAAAAGAGAGATGGATGGTGTTATCCTACCCTGAGTGTTATTTTATGCTTATATATATAGTACCTCATATTTATAGGGAACCTCTCCTTGATGATAGGAGAGATTTGTCCCCTTTTGATGTGGTAAACCTGCACATTTGGCCGATCAATCTCCTTATGTTGTGGTTGAAACAACCTATTTTTCCCATCAGTTAGCTGGTGACAAAATATTTACCCAACAGATATAATTCCCCTAATTTGATGTGAGTATGTGAATTATTTATGCATGCATTAAAGTAGAATAATACATTATCAAAGAACATATCTTTAATTACCTAGGGAGAAAAATATTAAGATTTTTAAATGCATCCATCCACACCTTGATTTATTGAATACTAAAAAGTGGAAATGACTAAAATTAATTCCCTATTGTAACAAGTAATTAATGTCAAATCAACATGAAAATGTAGTAATGTAAAAATGTAAATTTAAAGGGGAATATAGGAATGACTACACCTAGTAGTATCAATATTGTTGTTACTTGCAATAAATTAAATAAATATGATTTACCCTACAATTGTACTTAAAAAATTATAAATGTCTTATCAAGTCTTGATGCATGTGTGAGATGAATTGAATAGTTTTATAGACTTTAAAAAATTACAATGTTTATAATACCATGTGTGAGTAAATAAAGACCTAACACAAGATACATGATACACAATGCACTTAAGCTATATAAGCACACATTAGATGAAAGAAAACACACTTTGTGAGTAAGATGAAAAGAAGGAGATGTTGAAAAGTGGCAGATAACCAAGATACAAGGATGCTAATGACAAGGGATAAATCTAGGATAGATAAAACATATTCCAAAAGGGTAAGTAAATATAAGAATATGTGGTACATGTGGTAGGATATGGAATAGAATATTATCAAAGATGCACAAATAATTGGCATGATAATTTTTAAAATGAGATAGATAATAAGGGTATAAGGGGATTAAGAAAATAATTAATAGAGGCCTTGGCTTCCCATTTAATACATTCATGTCTAGAGGTAGATACAAAGTCATATGTAGGTTCATTAGACACTTGGAAGGAGTTGATTCAAAAATATTTGTGGAGAAGAATCAAGTTAGATTTGGAAGGAAGAGATGTTGTAAATATCATCATAAGATGATGATTATATGATTTGTAATTAATGTGAGATGTATATTGATTATATGAGATTGTCATGGATGGAAGGATGAATTATATCTATATGATGAATATCTTTGTGTATATGGATGATATATTTTACCTTTTATTTGTAGTAAAATAGTTGTATTTATGTTCAATTATCATACTGAGGGTCTTAATGTTGCTTATTTCACCTTCTATAAGTGCCTATAATTTTGGGAATAAGTAATATGCCTTTCTAGTAAGATAAGAGTGCCCACTTATTTTTTGTGCTTACTATGGCTTACACATAGATTAATTAGGTTGGTGAGAAAAAACACAAAATTTTAGTTCCATTTCATGGATCCTATTCGAATAAATCATGGATATTGACTTGATGAATTATAGGACATATATTTATAAAGCATGTGGATTCTTGGTTTGAAGAAAAGTCTTTAAAATTCACAAAGAATGATAGAGGAAGTAAGGGTTAGAACCTAGGAAGTGGTTGGAGGAGCATATTTTGAATGATCTTTATGATATATTTTTAGTTGAATTTCCAAAACACATACATGAATGGTTAGATTCATATATGGTAGGAAGAAATTGAAACTTTAGAATTCATTATGCTTGTACTAAGGAATGACTAGAGTAATTTAAAGAATTGGATGAGGGGTAGACAATAAATGTGGATGTTTGGTGGAGTGGAAAAGATAATAGATACTTTTTAGAATTTTGTGATTCAACATATTTGTGAAATGAAGAAGCAAAATTTTAGTTTTTAAAAGATCCTAAAGATTCATTTATTATGGAATTTCTACTATGGGCAATAATGCTCATGATTGATTGGGGAATTTAGTTAATGAGAATGAGTGGGTAAGTTTGATTTCATATTTTGAGGTCAACATGCCCCCTTTTTTTTTAAAATTAGGACCCTTAAGATATTTTGAAGCTTAACCTTGAAAGAATGAATTGTTTTGAATATTATTAGAATTTGAAGATCATCCACTTTGATAAATTTGGCTGACTGGTTTATCATTTTGCTTTGAGCTTGCCTAATGTTGATAATAATTGGTCTTCATGTCTTATAGTTGTAGGTTTATGGACCCCTTACTGAAGGGATCATGCTTAAAATTTGTAGATTTACTATATCCAAAGTTTTCACTAGCCTTTGGTTTGTGAAAATTCAAATCTAAATTCATGTCTGAAAGTTCTCCAAAAACCCTAGCTTAAAACCCTTGGTTTGAATTTACATTTGGTGGAAATATTTTGAATTTATTTTTGAATTAAGCCTAATTTTTATGTTAAATATTGGTCATGTTTTCAACACAACCAAACCTTAGCCTAAAAATTATGCTTAGTCCCCTTTATTTTCCCATTTTGTTCTTTATATTTCTAATCAAGTCCAATGTTATGTTAGTAGGGTCCTTTTATTTTCCTATCATGGTCCCCTTTACTATTATCTATTTAGCCTAAAGTTTTAACTCTAAGACCTTGTTTGTGTTTATTAACATGAACAAGACCTTCAACTTAATGCTTTAGCCTAAGTTTTTATTTCCACCTCGAGCCCTGACTTAAATACCTTGCTTCTTATAGGATCTAATGATCCATGCTTCATCAAGGATTTTAATCAGATGATGTGAAGAAAACCTAAAAAAATTGAACACTTAGTCCTTTTGACCAATAATGATCAAGCATTTAGATCATGATATATAATTCATGCTTCATCATAAACCAGAGATTAGACATAGTGAAGACAACATTGAAAAGTCAAAAGCCCAAAAATCTCTACAAAGTTATCATGCAACACTCCTACGTTCAAAGTTTGAAAGTAAAGGGTCCCACATATTAAAAAGGTACCAATGGTGTGAAACTAATTAGATCACAATTAGATGGCTCTCAATTCATTATAGATTTTTATTGGATGAAGTGAATTGAATCTAAGATCTTAGAAAGCCCCATAGAGCTACCATGTAGTGCTCTTGCATTAGAACAAAGGAACTTAATGAGCTTAAATTTGACATTCATATGATCATTATTTTACTTGATATTAATAAACTTACACAATTGGAGATTCATACTAAAGACAAATTATTTTTTTGACACTCAATTACATCTTTCCCTTTTACTCTATCAATTACATTGCTAAAATAAAATTGGGGCATATTTACATACTAAAATGTAGTCTTTGGTACTTGATAATGTGATGTAGGAACATCACCTAGGAAGTATTTTTTATTAAATTTTGTGTCGTAGTGAATGATAGGAGGTATAATAAAGTGTATTTAATTATTTATTGGTCTTAGGTTTGCATAAAATGTGAATTTGGGCTCATTTTGCATTTTCCCACTCATTTTCAAATTTAAATTTCTTATACTAGAAATCTTATCTTTTA
The DNA here is from genome assembly GCA_037957365.1 of Torreya grandis. NCBI lineage: Eukaryota > Viridiplantae > Streptophyta > Pinopsida > Cupressales > Taxaceae > Torreya > Torreya grandis. The sequence goes on along the minus strand of JARHVA010005053.1, from coordinate 554,873 downwards.
ATCAGTTTTGGCTTTGCTAATCATGTCTATAAGTCTTGTAATGAAATTTAAGGAATTATTACCTTTTAAATGGTATTTATTAGGTTATTATACCATATTTTTAATATTTTCAAGCAATGTTCTATGAATTCATAATCAACTTTGCCCCCTCACATGTTAATCAGGGGTTAAGAAAGTTTATCAAACCATGGTTATTATGCATGATTTAGGTAGTTATAGATATAAATACCATTAAAAAAAAATTTAAACCATTTTTAAGGTTAATTATTCATGCTATAAATAGAATTATAGGAATGAGCAAACTAGACTATGTTTAAGAACATGGGTTTTGTATACAAATTTGATGAATGCCAATATAATATAATTTGTTATTGGATGTTTATTATCAGTGGATAAATATTGATTGTTTATTAATAATTTAAAATTTATTTCTATTCCATTTTAGGTTTTTAACAATAATAATCTCAAAATTCATCATAACCAGTTCTAGAGACAGTCATTCTATGCATTTCATTTGTGTAATTTTTAGTTTTGAGATATTGTACATCATTTTAATCATTTATTTCAATTCATATAGTTGAAACTTAATCATATAGACCTTAACCTAGTGTTTATAGTCTTTGAAACAATAAATTGTGTTAAAAATCTTGATTTCACTCTCTTAGGTCTGTGTAAAACCCTATATAGGGTTTAGGAGAAAAGTTGGGTTTGTGCACACTAAAAACCTTTTCAAGAGTTTAAATTGAAAATAAATCTTGTATTAATTATTCCTCAATTTATTTAAAAGGTTTAATTTTTATATTGACATTTTTGAAGTGTTTTATATAAAAATAAATAGCTAAACTAGTTGTAGAGACCTAATTATAGAAAGGTCTTATGGAGTTGATAGATTTCCCTTGAGATTTCAAACCTAAAAATTTGTTTTAAGTTGTATAAGCTTAATGGGTACTCAAAAATACATTTTTTTAACCTCTATTTATTATTAAAACCTAAAACATTTGTACCTAAGAAGGGCAATAAGGAGACTAGACCAAAAATAAGAAACTTGCATTTGAATTATACAAAATATCTCCCTCTGCATCACAATGACAAGCTTGACACACATTTACCATGCATGTCTTGATTAAACAAACATGGTCCTAATATTCCATTCTCTCACACTTACATAATAACTTATGAGTTTGGACTTTTTATTTTATTGTTACACACCTAAAATAGCCTCATTATCTAATTCAAACCTACTTAATATCCTATAAAAACATATCCATACTTATAGTTAAATTTTATTGTACATAAGTTAGTTCCATAATTATCATTAGTTGATAATTACCTACTATGATTAGTACCAACTCTCTCCCAACAATAAATTATTTTTGAAATCAAAACCTTTCCATAGTGTTAGCCCATCTACCTAAGATATTGGTGGCATGATAAATTACCCAATTAGAATTAGAGATATATAAATTAAGGCCACACTTTATAGGGCACTTGGCACTTATATATTACACATCTATATAATATTGCATATTTAAAAACTCTATCATATTATTCCAAATTATGAATCTATCACTAAGATCAGCCATAAGCCAAGTTTGAAGCATTCCAAATCTAAGCCAAATCAATTATTTTTACGTATCAAATCCAGATCATTAGTTGCATACATATAAAAAAGTAACATAATTATACAATCACACTAGGTGGGAGAACTACATGTGGCTTAATTTCCCTCCTCAAATAATAAAAATATAGATAGTGATCAATCATGGAATAAGGGTGATTGGGTTAGCTCAACCCATTATACTTTATTAAATTTTACAAGTTTTTATCCCTTGCAAGAAAAACTAATGTTTTTAGATGGAGGATTATTTTTGGAGTTGTATAAATAATCAAGGTTTGACATATAAAACTTTAAAATATATGTGAAGGTGATCATACTATCATAATCCCTCATTTATGGACAAGTTATTACTAACCAACACATGCTAATATCAACAGTTGATACTAACCCAAATCATTGAAACTAACCATTTGTAGACAAAAATATGGTTCTTGAATTGAATGAAACATAGGTTTGTTAGAGTTTATTTTCCACTATTAGAATATTTCATAGTCAAGTTGTCAACCAAAAAATATTACTCATCCCTTTGATGTGCTTACTATATTTAACATATACAACTTTTTAGATCATTGAAATTAGTTTAGTAATATACATTAAAATGTAGGCTTGAATTCCATATTGATCAATTCAAATTATTCATTTAGTATTTATCCTATTAGGGTTTTTTAAAACCTAATTAGGGTAAAACACACATATACACCTAATGAGAACTAGTGTATTTTGACTTCTCTCTTGTAATAACTTAAATCTAATCATAAATACTTGATCATGTCATTTTTACCCCTTTTATCTTTAATTAACTTGTACTCTTAATTATTACCTCTTTTTCCACTTTGCCCTATCCTAGGCATAAGAGAAGACCTATTATTTTCATCAAATCATTAGTTCTATATAGAAATTTTCTAATTTTTAAAAACACCATTATGAATCTATATGTCTTAACCTAGATCCAAAACCCAACACTTTACTCTAGGGGACAACAACACACAATAGGGATAATTATGGTAAACATTTTTGTCCCTATTAAATTTTTCTATCCTTCTCCCACTAAAGGTTAAATTTTAAAATTAAGATCTCCCTTAGGTCATAATATATATTTATAGTCTTCCTATCATGTGCTCATCCATTTTAAATTACTATAAAGGCACACTCAAGTCACTTATGACTTCACTTGACAATTTTAATATAAATGTGTACTTACATAAGTGCACACTAAGAAAAAGTTTTATAGTTTTCCTAATTCAAACTTAAAGTATCTCAACCAGTCCTCAACCAACTCACAAATTTGTTTTATGTAACCATAAACAAAGCATGATCAAGTATTAAATTGAAATATAGATGCATTCATATAGTCAAAGAAGCATAATTTCACAAATCACTATAGTTGGGAGAACTACATTGGGATTGGTTTCCTTCCTTGGAGTGTTGGATATGTATGTAATGTTTAGTCATTATGGGGGTCATTGGGATTTCCTCTAACCAACTACACTCCTTAATTTTCTACTCATATGTATTTTAATAATTGCAAGCCTTATCATAGTTTTAAGATTATAAAATCTATTTATTAATCTTTCACACACTTCCAAAGGTCAAATCAGTGCATACAGACCTAATTCTAGTTACCACAAGCGATTATTCCCTAATATATAATTTTGTACAAAAGGAAAAAAACTCACCCAATAGGGTCAATATGAGGAGTGTTGTTATCCTTATTTGGCATTCTAGTCCTTACACAACATTAGATCTATCTTATGGTTTGTTCTTGTTTTGTCATTTATGCATTTATTTATTTAACACACTCAATTAGATGAATAAATATAGCCAAGTTTATCTTTCATTTGAAAAGTTATCCTTATTTGTAATAATTCCATTTTTTCTATTTCAGTCATTTAATTTAAATCTAGTATTCAAAATTTCATTTACAAAACCCTGATTTATTCTATTCCATTTATAAAAATTAGGGTTAATTCACTTATTAATTCAAATTTAGATAAAACATTTGGTGAACCCATTTATTGATTAAGCATTGGAAAACCCTAAGTCTACCTAAGGTTTCAACCTTCTTTATAAGATTATTTAAACTTGTCTTAGGGTTTCAAATGTGATATTTCCTACATTTAACATATTAAATAAACATTTAACTAATTTGTTGAATCTATTAAAATAAATGAAACCTTTTATATTTTAAAAATACCTCGTAGATATATTATAATAGACAGTTCTTTATTATATACATCATATAATGATTATATTAGATGAATACTTATTATTTCAAATACTTTTAGTATTCATCACATGTTATTTTCTCTTCATAATAAGTGCCATTAAAAATTATGTACTAAAGCAAATTAAAACCAATTAAGATCAAATATTTAATGAACACTTAGAGAATATTTTAATCTCTTGTTATAATAAGCAAAATACATGTATGGTTGTAACTACTAGAAGGGGATGCATAATTCCTTATATTATACCAAATCCTCGTCAAATTCATAAACCTCCCAAAAAAACCACCAAGGGGCATGATTTTTTAGGTCAATTAAAATAGATAAATACTAATATTTCTTAGTTAAACTTACTTCAAACTATGCATATCTATAAGGATATTCTCTATGCAACATTAAAAGATACCATTCTACCAAAGGATGTGGAACCTTCTTACATCTCTTCTATTTTTAATACATTAAGATGGACATAAGAAAGTATTTATTTTGAAAAATAAGAATACTACCAAAACATATAATAAATTCACATCTTCCATTATATGTTTAGGTATAAACTCATGATAAGTTAGTCAAAATAATTTTGGTAGATAATGGATTGGGACTAAATAATTATAACATACCTTTCCTCAAATTATTTGGAATAGAAACCACAAATCTCATTCATTCATTTGTGAACATTCAAGGATATGATAATACTATAAGGAAAATATTAGGAAAAATTACATTACATATTATATTAGGACTTAGAACAGTGAATAAGTTTTCTAAGTTATGACAAATGATCTAAGTTATAATATACTATTAGGAAGACCATGTACTCATGAAATTAATGTAGTATTATCCAATCTTCATGCATGTTTTAGGTTCAATTATCACATTTATATTTACACATTCCCATTAGATAGATAAACATTTAAGTATTATGCAATGACATAACTTAAGGATCATTATATTCTATATATACACCTACATGATCAATAATATAAATCATGTGAATCATCAATTATTTCTATTACTTCAATAAATAACTATAGTTAATATGGATTTGGGTTTTAATTTTTGCAATAAAGAGGGTATAGAGTAAAATGGTTAGGAAGGCATGCTCAAGGTATTGTTGATCATATCCAAGTATTTTAATTTAAAAAAAATAAGGACTAGGTTATTCTAAAATCTTCAGTCAATCAAAGAAAGAGTAATCTATGTCATTTAGTATTTACATGCATTTTATCAAATCACAACCCTAGCCAATGAATTAAATTCATTGTGAATAAAAATTATAATTGGTATATATAGACATGATATATGATATAATTTCACCAAAAATACTGATGTTGGATGTATTTTATAATGATGAATCTCTACTAGAATGTTTAGGTGCATATGAGGATATCCCTCGCTTATATCATAAGAATAGGTTTCATCATATAATTCATGAATATTTTGGATAAATTGATGAATATTATATGAAATTTAAAATAAATAATCTTAATATTATTCCCAAAACACCTTATGTAGAACATAGATCACCTTTGATTAGTGAAGAAATAGTAAAAAATAATAATATAGATAAGGATCCATGTCTTGTATTGCTAGAAGTTTTGTTAGAAAACAAGGAAGAACTACATTTGTGATGGGTCTTAAAAAATAATCCAAAATTATTCACTTGGTATTATTTATATATTCTAATCATAAATCTTTCAATAGCCATTCATAATATAGTATTATATCTAGATGCATAACTCACCAAATAAAAAATAAGAAAAATGCACCCTGAAGTTTCATTGTTAGTGAATAAATAAATTGCAAAAATAATTGAATCATAATTAATTATATATATATATATATATATATATATATATATATATATATATATATCAGATATAATCCATGTATATCCAATAAATACCTATTTAAAAACCAAATGGTGACATTATATGTTGTACAGATTATTAGGATTTAAATAATCTTATGCAAAATATGGTTTCCTTTTACCATAAATTGATATGATTGTAGATTATATGGTAGGGTATGATATGTTATAACTTATGTATAGATTTTTAATATATAATAAAATGAAAATTAACCCTGAATATCAAGAGAAAACATCATTTATTAGACATTAGGGAGTATTTTGTTATACAATTATGCCTTTTGGATTAAAAATGTTGGGGCTACTTATTGATGCAGGAGCATATGAATATAAGACTAATTTTGTTTTATTTTTATTTTTTTTTGTTTTGATTAGGTTTAGGAAGTATTTTTTAGTCAATAGGGATGTTTTAAAATCATTAGCATTCCAAAATTTGTGCATTTTTAGCTTGTTTTCTATTTTCCCATCAAAACTGCCTATTTAAAAGTTTTAATTTGTAAAGGATGTTTGAAATGTACTTATCGTATCCTAGTGAAGCAAAAGGTCATGATAATTAATTTATGGGTCAAAAAATATATTATAAATGTTTAAAAATATTTTAAATTTCCTAACTCAGACATAACTATGTAAAACTCAATGAGAGTTAAGTCTTAAGTTGGGTTTACTTAGTTAATTAGATAATTGGAGAGAGTTTAGGATTTTTTTAGAGAAAATAAATGGATAAGGAAGATTTAAATTATATATATTTACATAATTATATATCATATATAAAATAAATAATAAAATATAACTCCAAGAAACTGAATTAAGAGGGAGAAAAGTTTTGTAAAATAGGGTTTTTGATAGACTGTGTAATACTTTTGCATTGAAAATAATGAAAGAATGATAATTTGATTTCCATTATTAAAAATTAAAGATTGTAATATTTATAATTTAATTAATTTTTAATTTTAAATCATATTTATTTACTTTAAATATCATCCATTCATATTTTAGGGTTTGAAAAGATAGTACAAGACTTTTATATTCAAGAAAATGTGATTATAATAGTTAAAAAATTGATATTTTATCATGTTTTAAGATAAAGTTGGGTTTTAGAGTAATATTTAGTTTTAAATAACTTTACATAATAAAAAATATTTCATAATATATCTTAAAATTTAAATTTCCATTGAATTGAACTTAGTAGTTGTATACAGTCAAGAAAGGTGCATCTACAATCAGGAAAAAGTTATTTTTTCTTATAGTTTGATATTGTTAAAGGTTATAAAATAGTTGAAAGTGATTTATATACTTGTGGAGGATATTTTAAAGTCTAATTTTTTAAACATGTGTCTTTAAATTTAAATTACTCCTTATTTAGAACTCTCAGCCTATGCAAAAGCCTACATACATTAAATTATTTTTTAACCACCATTATAAAGAGTTATTGAAGAATCTTAGTTCAATAGGCCTAATTGTAAGGCTAAAAACCCTATTTTAGTGTTTTCTTGCATTTTCAAGATTGGATAAAGGTAAAAATTAGTATATTGAATAAAACATAAATTTAATGTGTAAAATAAGTTTTTGTTATAAAAAATCCTTTCTTGTTAATATTATAAGTCAAGAAGGCTTGTAGGCCTAATCTCTCTCTCTCTCTCTCTCTCTCTATATATATATATATATATATATATATATATATATATATAATTACAAGTTTCATCTTACTTGACCCTCTCCATCACTTATTAACATGATATGATGCATATTTTACATTATTACATATGTAATATAGTAAAATATTATGTTTATTATTTATTTTATAAATCTAAACAAATATAAAATCATGTATGATGCATATTCTCCATGATTACATACATAAGATAGTCAAAGACTATGTCGATGATTAATTGGTTAAATCTAAAAAAATATAAAATCATGTTATTGATTTATGTCAAATTTGTCAATGTTTATGTAAATATAACATATAATTAAATCCATATAAGTATGTTTTTGGAGTCACTTCTATAAATTTATTAGGATATGTCATATCTCAACAAGTAATTGAAGTGGCTCCTAAAAAGGTAAATATATTTTATACATTCCTCAACCAAAAAGATTAAATCAATTAATGTATTATAGGGAAAAATTTAGGCAATTTGATATTTTGTGAGTTAACTTGTTGATAACCTTTTACTCGATTACTAAAGAAGGATACAAAGTTTGAATGGAATGAAAATTATCAAGAGAGTTTTGATGTTATCAAATAATATTCATTACAACCACCTATTCTTGATAGGCCCTTATTATTATATATTTTGACCATAGATCATGCTCTAGGAGCTTTATTGGCACAATATAATTATCATCATAGGGAGTTTGTAGTATAATATGTTATTTGTACTTTGATTAATTATGAAAAGAGATACATTGCTATGGAAAAATTATGTTTGGCTCTCATCTTTTCCACTCATAATCTACACCAGTACATGTTGAACAATGAAATGCAAGTTGTTACAAAAGTTGATCCTCTAAGATTTATAATGTCTAAATCACATTTATCAAGATGAATTAAAAAATGGGTCACATTACTAACAAAATTATTTATTTCATAAAAATATATCAAAGGACAAGTAATATTATATCAATTAGAAATGACCCCAACAACATATATACTACTAATTAATGATGATTTTAGATATTATTTTACTTCTTACAATGTTGATAATGAAATTTGGATAATATATTGTGATGGATCCAAATGTGCCACATATGTTAGTGTTGGTATCATTTTTATTACACCTCAAACTCAACCCATGTCATTTTCTTATTGTTTGGGAAATTCTTACATAAATAATAATGTAGAATACAAAGCATAAATATTAATATTATACACATCACATACATTAAAAATAAAATTTCTCAAGATATATGTATATTTCCAAATGGTGGTCAACTAAGTAACAAATATATATCCAACAAAATAAGAAAATATAATTTTATATAAAGAGTTGGTATAATGATTAATGACACATTTTTAATATGTTCTCATAGAAATCATACCTCACAAAGATAATCGACACATTTATGTTATGGATAGTGTAGGTTTTATACTTCATATTTATATCAATGATTATAATGTTATTCTACTATACAATAGTTACAAAAATCAGCTATATCTATCTCACAAGTAGAATCCTTGAAGGTAATTATAGTTTATCATAATGCAGTTAATTCAAAATGGTATAATGGCATATAATTTTTTATATAAAAAAACGATGATAGGAAATGTTAAATGTAATAAAAAATGGAAATTACAATGAAAATCTACTCATTAATTATTATTCTTGGTTATTTATTCAAAAGATCAATTGATGTATTATTACGTAGATGATTAAACTATGAAGAAACCAAATTAGCAGTCCTTGAGATACATGATAGTTCATGTGGTGGTCACTTTAATGGCAAAGATATGTTTCAAAAATTACTATGAAAAGGTTACTATTGACTAAAATGGACTAGGAATTTCATGAATATGCAAAACTTTATCCACAATGTCAAAAGGATAGTAATCTTACTTTCACTCCATGATAAGAAATAAAACCTATTGTTTCACCTTGTCCATTTTAAATATGGGGTTTTTATTTGATTGGAAAAATAAGTAAAAAATCAATAGACAATCAAAATTTTATCATTATGACCACATAATACTTTAAAAAATGGGTTGAAGCCATACATATGCAATCTACTACAAGTGAAGACATATGTCAATTCTTAATGACACATATAATTTAAAGGTTTGGAACACCTTCAACGATTATTACAGGTAAAGGATAATATTTTAGAAACAAAATAATTAAAATATTTTATCTAAAATATAATATTTATCATACATTTTCTACACCATATTATCCGTAGAGTAATGGTTAAGTAGAAGCTATAAATAAAACTCTTCTTCATATCTTAATCAAAATAATTATAAAACATGAATTATATTGGAAAAATAAAATTATTTATGTGATTTTGGAATATTATACAAGTGTGTGTGCACCTAAAAAAGAAACACCATTTTCATTTGTTTATAGTACATAAGTAGTATTACCACTTGAGTTGGAAATTCTTTCTTTATAGGTATCCCTGAAGGATTTAATACAAGATAATGAGTATCGAGAAAATAAATTTAATGAATTATAAATGTTTGATGTAAAAAACATGTAGGTTTTTAAACATCTCAAAGTTTATCAAGATGACATTAAACATTCATATGGAAAGAAAGTTCATAATTGACAATTTCAAGTAGGAAGGAAATGAAAGCAGTAATGTTAAAGGAAAATTAGAGAAAAAATAAATGTAGATAAGCAAAATAATGGAAAATTAAAACCAAATTGGTAGGTACATGAGATTATAAATTAGCTAAATAGGATGGAAAACCTATCAAAAACCTTATGAACATCATGCATTTACACAAGTATTATACTTAATAATTTTCAAAACACTCAAATAATTCAAAAAATTAAAAATATGATTCTACATAGCTTATAAAATATTGCATCACATTAATCTATTTTATTTCATAGGTGAATGATTATTCAATTCTTATGAGCCATTGGATCTTGTTAAATCATTGTATTATTGGACCTTCTATTTCACTTTCTAAATCTAAATAGCTCAAAATAGGGATCAAATTTTCCCATAACATACCATTTATCTCTATATTTTCATAGTTTGTAGACACATTGTCATTTTTCATCCAAGACAAAATTGACCAATACTAGTATAGAAATGATTGTCATTACTGTCCCAATTGGTCAATCTTTTCCTTCACTAGTTTTTACCTAGAAATCATAGTTTCATCACATAGAACCTCGATACTTCTAATTTACTGATCTCCTCCTTAGTTTCAGTACTCAAATCATTATTTTTCATGAAAATTATATCTTTTCAAATCTATATTGTTCTGAAATATGACCTATTTTGACAAGTATACATTTGATAACATGAAGATTTAAAATTAGTCCTCTACATACAATTTCAATATCTTATAGATTCCTCAAATACACAATTCACATTTAATGGAGTCATCTTGCTCACATTTGGAAATATAATCCTTTATATTGTATATCCCATATTGACACATGTCACAAAATATTCAAACCTTTCTAAATTCTTCTATTTTTGACACCTTGCTTTATTCTAGTTTCTAGTGTTATTGGTATCAATATTGTAATAATACAAAAAAACCCATATATTTAATAATGAATAAACATTCAAAATATTATAATAAATCTAAAATCAGGACTTGATCATGATTAAAAATTGAATTCACATCTTTATAATATGTTTTTTTATATCATGATTAGTAGATAGCATATTATTTCTATATCACACATGCATTTCACTAGTAGTTATGAGGGTTGTGCATGGCATACACAAATTTATAAGGATTAAGGTATTAGACTTGTATCTTCCTAGTAGCATTATAAATATGGGGAATATTATTCATAGGTGATATTATACACATGTTATCATTTTATAACTTATATATTATTGATCTTTATACTACTTTAAAATGTCTTGCTAAAATCTCTATCTTACGTAATGTATATGCATGTGCTATTTTATAGGATATGATCACATGTTATATGCATATTTTAGAATAACTTTATAATTATATGATCCATTGATGATATTTACTTGTACATATTAGATTACATTTTATTTATCTATTATTTTGGTCATTAGACTTTGTGTGCAAAAACATGATTGGTGCATCTCTACAATATCTTATGTGTTTAATGTGACATTTAAACATGTCCATTAATTTTATCCCTTGGCCTTATGTTATGTTCAAAATTTTAACATGACCCTTATTTTTGACATTATTCATGTATATTATGTGTGCAATCATCTACTTGATGACATTTGAATGTGTCCCTTGTATGTGTCCCTTGGCCTTATTGTTTAGCATTATTATCATTGTGCTTGTTTTGTGAGTGATTATTGATCTTGTTGAGTTTTATGAGTTTCATGTTCCATATCATGCACTATTAACATAATATGCTAATTCTGTATTCTAGTTATATGAGTTTAATTTATACATTCTATAAGTCTTGCCTCATGAGTTACAAAATTAAACTCTTACTATGCTAACATGATTTTTTCATATGCTACATTTGTAAATGATGTCATATTTACTATTTATGTTTCATGTTAGCTTTTATTTTGATATGAATTAATCTAAGAATATTCCCCTCACCTCAAAATGGGGCATTTCAGTAGGATTCTTATGTATGAGATAAGCCTTTTCCAATAGAAAAAACCAATTTTGGCATAAGTATAGATTCAAAAGTTACAAAATGTTTCAAAATTAATAATTGGCACATATAATGGGGCCATATTCCATGCATATGAACTCATATACTAAGATAAAATTTATAATTCACACAGTTTAAAATTTTCAAATAAGATTTACAATGAACATCTAAATACAATTTTAAATTTTACAGTTACAATGGGGGCATTATTAAGATTCATTCCATGTTTTTTTAATTATTTATTTATATATATGGACATGTTAGGAGAAGGGTGTACTCAAATGTATTTTTATTTTTCATTTAAGAAAAAAATTACAACTGAATCTACAAACCATTTATATTGGTTGATTCATTTTACGTGTATAGTGTATAATTTGGAATGTATTGTGCACTCCAACATTGTGTGTGATTTCATTTTGGATTTTACCCCATTTCACATCTTGGGATTATAAATACCAGTAGAGGTAAATTAAGGTCTCAACATCCCTCAATGGATTTTATTTCTATTTTAAAATTTTAAATTCATGTTGGGATTTAATCACTCCTAATTTTTGAAATAGTTTAGATGAGGAACCATGTTATCTAAGTGCTTCATGAAGAGGCACTAATCCTCCAATGCTTCAAAGAAGAATTATCTCTAGGCAAAGTCACAAAGAAAATCTTTGGTTTAATACATACATGTGTATTAATTATATACTCTCATTCCAAATTTAAAATTCAAAGTTTAAGGTATTTTCAAAGTTCTAAAGTTCAAGATTTTTAAAAAAAAATTAAGGTTCAAGAAATTTTAAATTTTAAAATTCAAACTTCTCAAATTTTCTTTTTCAAATGAACAAATTAACTACTTCTTATGTTTTGTACGATTTTATAAAGCATACAATTCCTTACACATTTGAAGTACTAGTTCAAATATAAAGTTTGACTTACACACTAAGGTATCACTTCCCTTTAATCTAGCATATTTCATTTATAGATTAAAGGGGGAGGAATTTAGTAACTTAAATCTTGTCACAAATACTTGATCAAGTTAATTTACCCCTTTTTATCTTTAATAAACTTGTGCACTTAATTACTACTTAATTTTCCATTTCACCCTATCTTTAGCACAAGAGAGGACATATTATTATTTTTAAATAATCATTTATAACATATAAAATTTTTATGATTGTTAAAAATACCATTATGCATATGTATGCCTTAACCCATATCCAAAACCCAACACTTTTCCCTAGGGGATAATAATTCCCAATAGGGATAAGTATGGTAAAATTTTTAATCCTATGAAACATTTATGTCCATCTCTTATCAATAGTCAAAATTTTAAGTTAAACCCTCCCTTAGGTTATATTATATGTTTTCAACTTCCTATCATGTGGTAATACCATTTGGATTACTATAAAGGCACACTAAAACCACCTATTACTTCACTTGTAAATTTCAATATAGAGGCTTATTTACACAAGTGTGAATAGATACAAATTTACATATTCTTCCCAATTAATATTGTAAGTATCTCAAGTAATCCTCAACCATGTCACAATATTATTGTATGTATACCTAAATAATACATGATCAAGTATTCAATCTGATTCTAGATGCATTCATATAGTCCAAATAGTATAATTGAATAAATCACTCTAGGTAGGATAACTACATTGGGATTGATTTCCTTCCATGGAGTATTGGATATGTAGGTAATATTCAATCATGATGGGGGTTATTGGGGTTAACTCATACTATCTACACTCTTTATTTTTCTAATTGTAGATTTTTTAATCATTGCATTCCTTATTAGGGTTTCAACCTTCCAAAAGTTTTTTTATCAATCTCCTGTATACTTTTGAAGGTCAAATCAATGGACACAAACCTAATTCTATTTATTACAAGTAATCATATCCTAATTTTTAATTTTTTATAAAAGGAAAAAATCACCAAATAGGGTTAGCATGAAGGAGCATTCTTATCCTTGCATAGCTTTAGATCTAGTTTCTAGGTAATTTCTAGGTTTATTCATGTTTTGTTTACTATGTATTCTATCAATCAACATAGTCAATTAGATGAATAAATAAAAATAAGTTTATATTTCATTTGAATATTTAGCCTTTTTTTCAATCATTTAATTTCATCTATTTTAGTCATTTAATTTCAATCTACTATTCAAAAGTGCATTTACATCACCATAATTTATTTTATTCCATTTATTAAAATTAGGATTAATTCACTTATTAATTCAAATTTAATATTATTATATAAAACACCTCTTAATAATATTAGACACATGGGCAATGGTCAACCATTCATTAATGAGTGGTTAAGGTAAGCTCAACCCACCTCTTTTAAAAATTTTAGGTCTAAAAAAAGTGTCAAAAGTGGACCCAAGAATTCAAATAGAAGGAGATAGGTGTTTAGATACTATGCACATCATAAATCCCTAATATCACATAGAAAGACCTTTATAAGTAGACAAAATGGATTTCACTAAAACATAGAGGAAAAATACACATAAATAAATCAAATATAGGATAAACATTATTATCTGGCACATGAATCTATAGATTCATGCCAATTATAGACATAGACTTCTTGATTTGAGCAACTTGTAGTCTACTTCTAACTCTTCTTGTCATTTGCACATTGTCTCAGTCTTACATAGAATAGTAACAAAATAAGTATTGTTGACATGTATTTTAGCACACACCAATGTTTTTGTCTTATCTCATAACTTTCCTCTCTTGAAATGATATTCTAGAGAATCTCCCCAATATTTATATCTACCTAGTTTAGGCACACTACTCTTCACTCAGTGGTTCATTGTGACCATTTTGTTCAAGGGTCATTTTATTGATTCAACCTATTCTAAAATATAAACATGAATTTTAGTGGGTTTTGGGTACTTGATTAATGTGAAACATAGTGTGTTTTTTATTTTTTTTCAAAAGGGTTTTGTGTCATGTTGTAAATAATGAGGTTTAATTTCATTCAGTCATTAGATCATTAGATTATAGAAAATAAAATATATAAATCTTGAATTCTAAAACTTGCCTAATCAAAAATAAAAAATTAGGGTTTTGGTTTTATGTATTTACAACTAATTTTATCATTCATTCATTCCACTAATTAAATTTATAATAATTCCTTTAAAATAATATATAAATAACAACACATATATTCATTCAGATTACCAGTTGCATTCAAACCCTAAACTAACAACTAATTATAAAAAAAAGATAAGGGAGAGGGAAAGAAAATAAAAGTCTAAAATAATATTGATAGATTTGATTTCATGATTGTTGGCATGAAAATTTATTAGGAATATAAATATATGAATTTGCATCAATAGCATGGGGAAAAAAGTCCCTCTCTTATTAGTAGGCAGAGCTACCTTTATTGAAAGACAAAATCAAAAAGTATGAAATATTTCCAAACAAAGGAATGCAAAACATGGGTTAGTAATTTTAACTTGAAAGTACAAAAAGGAATTTTTAGAAAGGAATATATATAGAGAGATAGAGTAGGTAGAAGTTTTAAGCAAAAAAATTCTCAAGTTAGAAACTGAGACTAGATGAAAGTGTTGATAGAAAATTTTGACTTTTGATAGAGGAAAATCTCTCTCATTCAATGGGTCAAAAAGACATAATCATATCCTTAGGGAGATGAAACATACACCAAAATACTATTTGAATTTGATAACATAAACTAATAACCTTTTGTATTTTATAATAAAAACAACTAAGAAGTCATATATATTCCCACTGAAATTTCACGTGTTGTAAATGTAAACTATAACTCTAGATATAAACTTTGTAATATAATTTCCTATAATCAATAGTTTGAAATTTATAACAATGGAAATGAAAATCAGATATGATGAATTAATCAAAATACATAATTCAAAATATATTACTAATGTAAAGTTTAGAAACACCTATTTGTATTGATTCTGAGGAGTAGAAACACTAATTTCCCTTTACAATACTTTGCCAAAATTTTATCTTTAAACCCATATTATGAATCCATAACTTCTATTTATGGGATAAAATGGGTGGTTATGGTGAAAAACCACCTATTTTGCCTTTTTACAAAATTATAAAAATAGCAATGAAAAATTATAACTTGAAATGGTACATTTAACACCACTTGAGAAAATAATTGGGGTTTTTTCACTGCTCACAAAAACACATTATCAATTTACACAACTTGAAAAAAAAAGTTGGAAAAATTAAAAAGGTAATTTCTATAATTACAATGTACATTTACAAGGGGAAAAAGAGCATAACAACACAAGTTAGGGATAAAGAAACAAGAGAAGAGAATGAAAAAACACTAAAATCAATTCTTCATTCTTCTTGTTTCTATATTAACAATTATTTCCATTATGAGAAGCCATCAAATCTATGTATAAATACCTTGATGAAGTCTTCATCTAGTACATCTATGTACCTATAGGCAATGTCTATTAAGTAGTCTAACTCTTTCATTTCTTAAAGCTTGCCTTAAAGACTTTTTATTTTCATAGCCAAATTATCCACATTCACTTGGCATTTAGACAACTGATGAAGTTATTCATAACCAAATGTATGTGTAGGATTGGAAATGTCATTAATTTTATATTTAAATTCTCTAAGTATGGTCTCAATTAAAATCATATTTCCCTCTTTATCCTTGTCATTGATAAAATGAAAATCCAACCTCTTGACTTCAGTGTCAATTTGCATCATTGTGTCACTTCTAAGTGATCTTACATCATTGAATTTATGAACACATTATTGAAGGGACTCGACTCTAAATTTAGTGGCCCAAATAAATTCAATCTAATAGACAATTTCATCCTTATTGATTACTCTTTTTTCAATGAGATCAACATAAGAAAATTTTGAGAATTTGACCAACCCAAGAATGAGTTCTTCCCAGTTTTATTTCTCATGATCATATCCATTTTCCTTTGTTTATAATTTTTCATATTGTGATTTAATTTCAAATAACATCATTTCTATAATGATAATTGTTGAGGCCCCTTGATTAGTAACTTTTTCAATCCAATCTTTCACTATTTTACGTAGTTGGCCTACCTCTCTCAATTTTTCCAGTGTCTCAGCATGAAGGCCCAATGAAGTGATATATTTTTGAAATTAACAAATAAATATATGTATCATTGAGTTCATTTATTCCACCTTTTATATCAGTTCATGTTTCATCACTTTGTCTTTGTCCATTTTTTCAATGATGGTGCCAGTTACTAACTAAACATCTACTTTCATCCCTTCTTTGGTTAATTTTCCCAAATGAACCCTGGACACATAATATTATTCAACCTTAATATATAAATTATCCATTTAAAATATATTAATGGCCACTTCCACATATTTTTCACTCTTTTTATCTATCACCATTCACAAAATTATCCTTTCTTTCTTTGGCCCCTTTGAGAAAAGAGTCGTCAAGGTTCCAAAATATCTCTCTTTAGGTTTAATTTTTTTTATTATTCTCTTCACCACTATATAAAACCAATATAAAGTTTTCATTCATAAGGAAGGAAATGGGACATAAGTCAAAATAGGTGGATTAAGCCTAGATAAATTTGAAGAAGGTGTTTTCTTAATTGAGGGACCTTGAAAAGATGGTTCAATTTTCTCGTGTATTGATTATATCAAAAGTAATTCTTGGAGAAGGAGCACTAGGAAATTTAGGATTCAAGGGAGAAGATGAAGAGATATGACCAATCTCTTGCAATGGGAAAGTAGATGACATAAGGAAAATTGTATCATATGAAGCTAAGAATTATTGAGTTGTGTTCTCTACTAGTTCTTAATAAAATGGAAAACTATAAATTAGAATCTCTTGAGGAATTGAAATTTTAGGAGAAAAGAAACATTTTCACCTAACCTTTTTATTTTTAGCTTGATATTTATTCATGGTTGAACATCTTGTTGAGTAGTTTCAAGTTCATGTGACTCTTCTATCCTTGGAGGTTCTCCACTAGTGTCTACCTTATATTTATTTTTTGGATCATCCTATTGCTTATAAAATATACCAAATTTATCTTCCCTAGGAGATGTAGGGAAATAAACATTTGTAACATCAACTCCCTTGCCTTTCAACCATTTGAGAGTTATGTTAAGTATGGATCTTGTCCTACTTCTAAGAGAAGAAGATTCCCTTTTATCCCAATGTATTATAGACAATGGCTTTGTCATAATGCCCTCTTTTTAAAATATGGGGTCCAATATGAATTTAGCATCCACTAGCTCTTTTATCACTTTCATTATGCCAAATTTAACTATTTGTCTCATGATAAACTATGAATAGTATTTGATTATCACTACTTTCTCATCATCACAATCCACATAATAGTCTTCAAAATACATAATATTATAATGCAAAGATCCAATATTATGTTAAATTAGGCCCTTGTTTTCAAATGAAAAACTAATTTCAAATGTCTTGAGGTTATAATGAGACATGTATTACTCAACTGTCTTAGCCTTCACTAGTAAAGGGAAAGTATACCTACCAATTTATATTAGAAATTTTATGCCTATTTTATATTGGCTTGTTAGGAACTTGTGTGTTTCAACAAGTTGTTTCACCAATTCCATCAATGCCCATTTGTCACTAACATATCATGGGAGAATGTAAGGATTAACTTTCAAACCACTGATTCTCAAATAACTGAAGGTTGAGAACTATATGAACCAAGTTCCCCATATTGATATTTTTGTAGTGGATGCAATTGATATTATCATGTTGAAGATTTCCTTTTCAAACAGTTAGATGATGAAATGAATAAAATAATCATTTACTCTTTTGATATGATGAACATTTTCCTTTAATTTTAGTTGGGGATAGGATTTGTACACCATTGAATTCCAAAATCACCTACTATATACAATCCATCAAAATACCTTCAACTTACCCAAAACATAAATAAGGTATGAAGTCATATAATTTTGATGTGAATTTTACCTCCATGATATACTTGTGAATGGCATAATTGATTAACTACTCCTCATTGATATATTGATTATTTTTAAGGATGATCTAAATGAATTTGTGCATCCATGTTTGTAATTTATTTTCCATTTGATTTATCAGTATATTGTGCAATAATGTGATCATGTCATGTACCTCATCTTTAAAATCAGATCTTGTGATATTTTTTAGAAGCTAAGTGAAGGAATGTTTTGGCTTATTCAACTAGGCTTTATTGACTTGTTTATAACATGATATAATATTATACTCCCAATTATTTTGGGAATATTCAATATTTATATGCATAAAGGATTCATCATCTAGAAGTTGAAAAGCACTATCAATTTCCTCAAGAGTAAAACTCACTACCAACTCCCCTTGTGGATCTCTTACCTCCCTTGTCTCTGAGTTATAATTATTTGCCACAATTAAAACTAACTCAGATACTATAATGACATTGGGAATGCTTCCACATGTGCCAATCCACTATCACAAATACTTTGACCAAATTTTATCTTATGTAATACATTCATTCTCTCCCAAAACTTTTCCAAGTTGATGTGGCCTAGATCAGTATCAATGATATTTTCAATGTTGGAATCCTGTGGTGAAAGAAGTGTTACACCTTTTAATTTATACTTCATGATTTATTTACCTGTACTCAGAATCACTTTTTCTAGAGTAGGAAATGAAGACATCAATTTGACAAATTTGTAGAAAAGCCCCTTATTTGTATAAAAAATGATAGAAATGCAAATTAAAGTATGTACTCACAAGTTGATCATAAAAATTAATCTAGAATATTTTTAATACTCCCTATATTAATTTAAATTTCCCTTTGACCAAATTCTTTGTTTGAAAATGCACATGTAGAAAATTCCTTTATGTAGCTTATTACAATTTTTTTTGACCAGTACAAATGAATTGAAAAAATTATAGAAATAATTTATTTTTAATTTTTTAAACTATTAACCTGTTCCCTATGTTTTTTTAAATTTATGAAATTTAAAAATCCTACAATTTTTTATTTAAATGAGTGCTCATCGTAGATGAAATTTATGCTCGTGTAATGAACTGAAATGATTAAAATTTCACCTTTGCCAATTATATTCATAATTATTACAAAATTGAATATAAATTTTTACCAAAAACCTTGGCAGTCTTTTCAATGTAATCCTCAAAGCCAAAGATGTACCAATTCACAAACATGAAATTAAAGATTTTTTTTTTTAAATTGGCAAAATAGCAAATATTTATGCCAAAATTCGAATGCTTAATTTTTGCCAATTTATACTCAGATTTCCCCTTGATTATTTTTTTATTATTTTATTGCCATCACATAGGCATGCATCCTACTATACGGTAACCATATCATTTGGATGGGAGAGGGAAAAATCAAAAAATTAATGCTCAAATTTGTCAAAGAATTAGCTATTTGATTTGATATTGGAGGAGAAAATCAAAGTTTTTTTCAAAAACAAATCTCAAATCTGATCACAAATATACCATACTACCTAGAAACAATAGGATAAAATTAAAAAAAAGTAAACAAAAATCAGCCTCTAATAGGTTCATACAGCTAGAATGGCATTGTACAAGAATTTTATTTTAATAAGATCACCTCCTGTGTAGGTCATATGACCTATATGGCTAGGGGAGATAAAGAGAATTATTTCAATTCTACCTTTTTGGAGTTGTACAACTTGTTATGTCACTAAGAAGAGAGGAAATGAATAAATATTTCAAAGAAAATTTTGCTTCCCTATGGGGGTCTTATGGAAAAAATGGTCCTTTGGTTGGAAAAGAAAACCAAAAAAATATATATCAAAATCTAGACTCAAATATACTCTTTGCTTCTTTAGGTGCTTTAAGAGGAAACTCAAAAAATTAAAATGAAAATTATATTTGCCCAAAATTTGATTGTGTTGATGTAGTTCCTAGCTCAGTCTTGGAAAATATTTTTGAAATTCTCTATGAACTTGCATGACTAAAAATATTTTCTTTTTCTTTAATTTGCTTCTCTTTCGTGAGTTTGAAAAAATTTCTTCCTGGCACTCACTAGCTAAAACACGAATGGAAAATCAAATTTTAAAACATTTAAAATTTGTCAGAATGAACATGTAAATTAAAAAGGTAAAATTGAAAGGAAGACAAAATTCTTTTTAAAACTACCCTAGGAAACAACGGTATTTTCATGATTGATGGAAAACAATCATGAGTTTACATGTAGGATTTAAAAAGAAGCTTCAATTAACAATGGCAATTTTCAGGGGGGAAATGCAATTTACAAATTAGAAGTTTACATTAACATGGCTTGTAGAAATGTAATTTTCATTTGTATGATTAGAAGAATAATTATTTGTGTTTTCATGAATTATATAAATGGAATTTTGAGTTGTAAAGAAAAAAAAAATTAATGTTTTTACAATTTACATGAAATTTTAAAACATTTTTTCAAATTGCATAGGAACTAAAAATGTTTTCACAAATTGCACAGATACCAAAAACATTTTTGCAATTTTCATAACTTATGAAAAATTAATGGGTGTTTGCACAACTCATAAAAAGCAAAATGATTTTTTTCAAATTATATGGAATGCTAGCAACTTTTTACATAGAATGTTCAAATGTGTTTTTAAACAATTCATGAATAAAAGAAAAACATTCATAAATTTTAATCAATCAATTTTTGATTAATTAATTAAAAGTTTGACATTTTTTGGTGAAATTCAAAAAATAATAATTATTTATTAAAAATTGAGTTTTCCACTAGTTTTTTTATATTTTTTCAAATTCTACAATAATAGCCAACTCTAACTAGGATTTGAAATTATAATGAATGCAAAGAACTTAACTTCTATAGTTTATTAGATCAACACTTTATCCATTGGGTAATGAAGTCTTTAGAAACAACTTTTATGGATTTGAAAATTATTTGAATTTTTTATTTTTAAGAAAGGGATGGGCCCTCAATCCATCAAAAAGCTTTCACATGTCAAAGATAGTGTATGTGAGGGTTAGGTACTCAGCCTAATAGGGACTTTAACATATCCAAAAGGATAGTGTATGTAAGTTAATTTTAGTAATGTGTTTTTAGACAAAATAAAATTTAAATAGAGAAGTGCTTTTCTTACACTTGTATAGCCAGATCTGGCCAACTGATAGCCATTTTACCCATCTCAATCATATGAAAAATGAACATGCACTGTCACGCTAGATCATATGTTTGCTTGAAAATTTATATGCCCTGATCTAACTGACCAAAAAATATTTCTCCAATCTCAATCATATATGAGAAATTAACATGCAGTTTTGGGTCAGTTCCTTTGTTCACTTCAAGAGATCCATGAAAAACTAATTCAATCTATCATTCTTATAAAACCTATGATCACCCATGATGTTCCCAGGTAGAGATCATGGTAATACAAAAATATGCAGGTAGGAAGAATAAAACATAGAGAAGAAGGGGAAATAGATAGACTATTGAATTTATTGATAAACAATGTGCACCCAAAAATAAAGACTATGAAAGAAACACATCCAAAATTATATTCATATATGTACAAAAGAGGGCCACCCGGTTCTTACTGGAAATCATGTTTCAAATATTACCCATTGAAGGGTAGTGGTAGATGGGTTACATCATGATATTTTAGGTAAAAAGTGTTGTTATCATAAAAGTTCTTGATCTTGAATAGCCCCATCCAAATTGAATCAAACTTCTTGTGACTCCCTTTTGGTTCTCTATAACTATCCCAAAGTAGAACCAGGTCTCTTAATTAAAATTTTCTTTTATTTTATTTTATTTTTTGTCAAAGATAAATTTGACCTGAGAATGATGTTTTGTGATCATATCAACCACATGTATCATTTTTCTTCTAGTTTCTATAGATATAAGATTCTCTTATCTAATGAGCTTTCAAATTTTGGATTTTTAACTGATCTAGATAATTGCAGGGCAAGTAACTCAAGGGTTATGGGAGTTGTAGCATCTATTCTATATAAAAATTAGAATGGAAACATACCATATCATTTTTTAGAGTTATAAGATCTACCCAAATAGCATCATATAACTTTTTGTGCCAATTTTTTTGATTCTCATCTACTACCTTACGCATGATTGTAAACATATTTTTGTTACTTGATTCAGCCTAACCATTACCTTGCAGATGATAGTTCAATGAATAAGATAGAAAAATGTCATATCCATAGTAAAATACAATCATGACTGAATAAAAAAAGTTGAAGGCATTATTTATAACATTTTTTTATGGAATTCTATATCATACCAAGGTATTTTCTTTGATGAAGTTGCAAATGACTTCTGAAGTTGTTTATTTTACAAGAATCACTTATAACCACTTAACGAAGTAATTTGTTTTTGTGAGAATGTGAGTATGACCTGTGCTTAAATGAGGGTTCAATATCCCAATAAAATTCATCCCCCATTGTTGAAAAGGTTCTTTAACTATTACGTATTGAAGAGGAAGTGTTGTTATCCTAGGTTTCCCTATAAATTGTTGACATGCCTCACACTTATTCAACCATTCATATGAATATCTAAAAAGATTTGGCCAATAATAATGAGCTCTGAGAATTTTATATTTTGTTACCCTAACATAAAATTTCCCTCCACAATCCTAATCATGAAAAGATTTAAATATTTTTTTTATTTTTCCTTATCCTTGCACTTTAATAAAATAGTATCAATGCTTTTCTTGAAAAGGGTGCCATCCCATATGATATACTTATTAGCCTATAGTTTAACTATTCTACACTATTTAGCATCCAAGTGTGAAGGATATTATCCATGTGTTAGGTAAATATCGATGTCATAAAACTATTTATCATTAGAATCGATGAAAAATATAAAATGAAGTTTTTTTATCATCTTATTCACTTGAAACTATCAAAGATTTTGATTGAATATATCCTTATTCTACCATGAGTTGAGATAGTCCTTTTCCACAAACTAGTTTTATAGGTTTTATTTCTAAATCATATTATTGAACTTAAGTTATCCAATTCCCTTATTTAAAACTAGGTTCTTGTTGAGCCAGAATAGATTTGACTATTGTACTTTGTACCATTATCTTAAAATGTGAATGCAATCTATAATACCAAAATTTCTTGACTTATTTTATGATTGCATAAGCATGTTTTTCCTCAAGAGAATATTTAAGCTCATGATCTTTGAGATTACAACTCATGAAGGCAATTTGGGATTCAATACCCTTATTGTTTTTTTGAATCAAAATTGTTGAGAGTGTATGCTCTAAAGTGTAACAAAAAATAATGAATTATTTCTTAAAATCAAGATATACCAATGTTGGAGCATGAGCAATAACAACCTTTATATTTTCAAACACCTCTTTACCTTCATTATTCCACTTGAAAGAAGGTTTTCCTTTCATCATGTCTACAATATGTCTAGTGAGCTCAAAAAAATCAAGAATGAATCTTCTCAAAAATTTCACTTTCCCAAAGAAGGAATGTACTCCTAGTTTACTATTAGGCAAGGAAAATTTTTGAATTACCTAAAACCTTTATAAATGAATCCTTATTCATTATTTATAAACAATATGATGTATTATTTTAACTCTAATCACTCCAAATATGGATTTCTTTGGGTTGGGAGAAATTCCATGTAAATAACACTTTTTAAAGACTCTCTCTAAATGTGCATAGTGATCATCCCACTTTTTTTAGAAAATTGTTATGTCATCGAGATACACCAAAATGATTCCATTCTTAAATTTTATGAATGTTAAATCCATTTCCCTCTAAAAACTATCTATTATATTAATCAATCTAAATGGCATTCATTGGTATGCAAAAGTTACCCAAGGTGTTGTGAGAGTCATTTTATGTTGATCTTACCTGTTAACCTTGATCTGATTATTTATTGAAAAACCACCAATCATCAAAAGTATTTCAACACATATTACCACTTGGAGAACTTGATACATGACTGGTAGTGGATAATTATCTTTGAGGGTTCTTGGTTAAGGTTCTTGAAATCAACACTTATTCTAATCTCACCATTCTTCTTATGAACTAGTACTATGTTAGCTACCCAAATTGAATGGTGAATAAGGAATATAATGTGATCATCAAACATCCTTTGCTCTTCAACAAGAATCATTCCTATGATTTTATGATTGTACATTTTTTTGAAAGGTTTTACATCAATATATTAAGGAATTTTATGTTGCATTTCTTTGGGATAAAAAGACTTAGGGTCTGCATATGAATACGTGAGTATATAAATATATTTATGAAGAAGGATAACAAAATTTGGTTTCTCTTTAAGTGAGAAACATTTCAATAATTATGAACCTAATATATTCTTCTAAACCAATATTTATTTTTTCATAGTCAGCAAAATCAAAATTTCCATTTTGCTTTTTATTTTTTACAAATCTATCATGTTTATCAAATAATTCTTCTAAAGAGACCAGTTCTTTAGGAATTTTATTTATTTTCAACTTGATAACACATTATTCATCCTTTTCATCGATGATTCCCTCTTTTGATGTATGAACTAAAGATTATATGTATAAGGAATCAATACCTTCAAAGTAATTTTTTTTGAAAATATTTGTTTTCTCAAGGAAATAGATGATATGTTGATCATCATTGAAAACTTGGTAATTATTTGCATTGTCTAGGAAACTTGGTCTATATATTAGTTCAATCGTGTATTTTTATGTATTAATATATACATGGGGAATCATCAAAGATGTTTATATTTTCAAAGTGTTAGCTTTAGGTTTATGTTCTTGAGGAATTATATTGATAGAGAAAGCATTAAAGATTTTAATGTTGTCTTATACTTTATTCCTTTAATGTCTTAGACAATCATTTTTCACCTAGTATTAGCCTTTTAACTATTTCACAATGAGTTTTTAATGACCCAAAACTTTCCTATTCTTGATTCTCATCTCTTATGTTTCTTGTAAACTCTATAAAAGTGCCTTGTATTCAACTGTATTATTGGTACATTCAAACTACAAATTATAAGAAAATGGAAAATTTTCCTTATATAGAGATATCAATAACACTCCTACACTTGAACCTACTGAATAATAACTACCATAAAAATCCATCATCCAAATGTCATTTAGATCTAATTTTATGTTTTTTAGTAACTCTACATCTTTCTCTTTCACTAGGAGATAGTTAATGATTCATGCATCTTCATACAAAATATCATCTCTGGGATCATCAACCTTTTGCATTATAAATTTAGTTTTCAATTTAGGGTATAGATTTTGTTTAAAACATTTGAATAGAATCATAACATGTATAAATCTAGTTATATTTCACCTCCCAATTCTTTGCAAAAATTTTTACCCAAAAGAATGTTGTAAGCTACTAAAATATTCATGACCAAAATATTGATTTTGATTCGCTTTTGGGGAAATGAGGCCAACTATAATTCTGTATCCTTAATTTTTCCAATGAGAGGAACTTGTTTTTCCTTCATGGAATAACAATGCCCAAAGGTCTTAGTATAGGTTAGGCCAAGAACATGAGCAACTTTGGAAATTATTACATTATTTGAGGCTCCTATGTCAATAATACAATTACCACCTTTGCATCCTTTATTTAATAGTGAAATGTATAAAGGGTCAACTTTATTGAATTTGGAAGTGGTTGTGGCCATAGAGTTGATTTGATTAGAATCAGTAGGTTTAGTTAGGATTCCCTTAAAATTAGACTTTTTATCTTTTGGATTTTTTCCTTTAATGAAATCAACTAACCTATCTAATTGCTTTGGATATGCTCTCAAGTATTCTACTTGTGACATCTAAATCTTAGTTTTCTTGACATTATCAATTATTTCAAAAGTAGGTAAATTGCTAGAAGGGAACTCAATAGGTTAAATAACATTGACATTAGATGAACTACCTATCAGTGTTTACTTCACTTTTGTTTACACTAGTGGGGTAGATCCTCATGGGGGGTAACCTTTAGAGTTTCCTCCTATGAATCATTGGATTGATTTTTTGATTATGAGTTCTAGTGAAAAATATAAAGGATTGACTATTCATATCCCCACCATTTTTTTCATAGTCATATTCATTTAAATTATATTCTAGGAATGTGTTTATGTAGTCCCCACTAAGTTAATCAATTTCACATTATTTAGGCTCTATATTTTTTGATTCATTTTATTCAACTTCTTTGTATATAAATATTTCCCTAATTTCCAAAATTACATTTACCAGTGCATTAGTGTTTTTCTGAGGAGGAACCTCAAGTGTGAGTTTCAGTTGAGGATATTATAGTCTAAGATGATCTCTTTGAAAATGAACATAGTTATTTCTTAGAATATCTTGGTATAGAGCTGTAATGGCCTTCTGAGGTATTTATTTTTTGAGGGATATTATATCATTAGCCATTTTATACAAGAGTTTTTTCTCTTGAAGATTGTCCTAAATTTTGAGCCTTAATATTTAAAGGTTCTTTTTTGAGTTTTTTAGACATTATCATGTCATTTTTGATGTTGATAGCTAATTCTTGGGCTACTTCCAAATATGTTACCCTAGCTCTTCTTAATTGATTACTTACTTTAGGTAACTAAGAATTGATAGATAATAATTTTTTATTTTCATTTGTAGGTCACATATTATCTGGTATCTTATTTAGCAACCTATTGAATTTGGTGACCAACTCTTTCATTATCTCATAGACTTATTTTTTCATTTGTGTAATCTGAGCAAGCAAAGCATGGTCATCTTTGGTAGGTTTAAATCTATTCTCAAATTTATTTTTGATGGAATTCCAATTATTAATAGATCTTGGAGTGAGATGATTAAACCAATCTTCATCCCCATCATGTAGCATTTTGACAAATAGCCTAACAGTAACATCTTCATGATAATTGCCTAAAATACCACATGCAACATTGAATGATGTAATATGTTCATCAGGATGTTGTTTTATATCTCTATGAAATCTTGGAAAGTTCTTTTTGAACCTTTTAGATGGTCATGTAATTATCCTAGAGCCAATGGACCAATAACATTTCTCCATGGTAATGCCATAATTTGAAAAACTACTTGTAGGGGAATAACGATTCTTGATAAGAGAAGAGCTCAACTTGTCAAATTTATTATTTTAAGTTGCTTGTTTTATTAGAGGTTGAGGGAAGACTATTTTTTCTTTTTACCTTTCTCTAATTTTTAGGACTCACCTTGAAGCTAGAATGTTCTTGTAACTGATAAAAAGGGTCAACCTCACCTTTTGACTTACTAGCTCTAGCGAGTCTCTTTTCTACCAGTTTAGAAGAAAGTTAATGGTGTTGAAGTTTAGGTTGAAGTTAAGATCTCTCTAAGCTTTCCTTATTTGTTGTATTTTGCATATAGTTAATGCTTCTACTTTTTATGCTAAAACTACTTAATCTTCTTCTTCTTCTAAGATTCAAACTACTCTATGAAAATGTGTAGAACTTGTCCTATTATCCCAAACAAAATTTATCAAATATAAAAAAATATCCTCTTGAGTTTGTGTTATCCAATCAAGGTTAGGTTGAAGAACTATAGCTTAAGGTGCATGAATTGTCATGAGAAGAAACTATAGTTGCATAAAGTCTTTTATTCACTATATGAAGTGTGCTTCATGTCTATCTCCTCACTTATCTTCATGAAGCAATATAATATTTGGTCAATGGTAGCACATGTTTCTTATATATCTATTTATACTCTAATGATATCTAATTGATAATTTCTTGTTATATTTTCAAAAGTGAACAATCAAAAGCTTGAAACTAGAGCTTCCTCTTAAGCTTCATCCCAATTCAAACCAGGTTAACAATTTGGATTCTAAAGGTCTAAAATGGTCATATGTGAATTTATTGATTTTAGGCTTCAAGATTAACTCTATAGGATTTTATTCATACATGGATTCTTTCTACTCTACTGTCATGTTGTAACTCTTAATTTAAGATAGTTAGGATAACTTGAAATTACATTATGGATATTTATTTAGAATCCTAAAATATTTGTTTGAGGTTTAGCATAATATCTATCTAAATACATTGTTCCAAGTCTAACTCAAGTTTTTGGAGTGGTCCTTGAGATGATGGTAGAGTCAAATGGACCATTATAATATCGGTAGCACAAAAGTTACAAAAGAGAGCCCCACAGTGGATACCAAAAGTTGTTCTCATAAAAAAAAATTAGGAAGATAAATCTATGACTTCACATCAATAGTGTGGGGAACAAAGTCACTCTCTTATTAGCAGGTGGAGCTGCCTTTATTGAAAGTCAAAATAGGAAAGTAATAAATATTTACAAACAAAGGAATGTAAAACATGGTGTAGTAATTTTAACCTAGAAGTATGAATTTTTTTTAGAAAGGAATATATATATATATATATATATATATATATATATATATATATAGAGAGAGAGAGAGAGAGAGAAGGGATACATTTTAAGCAACAAATTCATCAAGTTAGAAACTGAGACTAGATGAAAGTGTTGATAGAAAAAATTGACTTTTGAAAGAGGAATCTCTCTCATTCAATGGGTTGAAAAGACATAATCATATCCTTATGGATATGAAACATACACCAAAATACTATTTGACTATGATAAAAAAAATTAATAACCTTTTATATTTTCTAATAGAAACAACTAAGAAATTATATCTATTCCCATAGAGATTTTTACATGTGGTAGAAATGTAAATTACAACTATATATAGAAAATTTTCAATCTAATTTACTATTCTCAATAGTTTGAAATTTATAATAATGGAAATGAAAATTAGATATGATTCATTAATTAAAATACCTAATTCAAAATATATTACTCATGCAATGTTTATAAATGCCTTTGTGTATTGATTATGAAGAGTATAAAGATTGGTTTAACTTTACAATGCTTTGGCAAAATTATATCTATTTCAAACCATTGTTATGAATCCCTAACCTATATTTATAGGTTAAAATGGGTGGTTATGGTTCAAAACAACATATTTTTCCTTTTTATAGAATTTATAAAACACCAATGATAAATTACAACTTGAAATGGTGCACAAATTTTTTAGGCAATAAACAACACTTGAGAAAACAATTGGGGTTTTTAAACTGCTTGCAAAAACACATTATCAATTCATACAAATTAAAAAATCAAGTTGGAAAAAGTTA
This sequence comes from Torreya grandis, assembly GCA_037957365.1. Taxonomy (NCBI): domain Eukaryota; kingdom Viridiplantae; phylum Streptophyta; class Pinopsida; order Cupressales; family Taxaceae; genus Torreya; species Torreya grandis. Next base: position 524,737 of record JARHVA010005053.1, on the reverse strand, counting down.
AAAATATATTTTTAGAATTATAATGTACATTTACAAGGTTAAAAGGAGTGCAAAAACACAAGTTAGGGACAAAGAAACAAGAGAAAAGAATGTATAAACACTGAAAGTGATTATTCATTATTATTGTTACTGTATTGACAATTATTTCCCTTTAAAGAAGTTGTCAAATATATAGAGAAATACCTTGATTGAGTCTTCATCTTGTCCATATATGTACCTATAGGCAATGTATACTAAGTAGTCTAACTCATTCATTTTTTGAAGCTTGCCTTGGAGATTGTTTATTTTCATATATAAATTATCCACATTCACTTGGCATTTGGACAATTGATGAAGTTATTCATAACCAAATACAGATGTAGGATTGTAAATGACTTTAATTCAATATTAAAACTTTAATAAAATCGTCTCAATTGAAATATATTTCCCTCTTTATCCTTGTCATTGACAAAATTACAATATGACTTCTTGACTTTAGTGTCACTTTCCATCATTGTGTCACTTCCAAGTGATATTGAGTCATTGAATTTATAAACACATTCTTGAAGAGTCTAGATTATAAATTTAGTGTCCCAAATAAATTCAATCTAATAGACAATTTCATTCTTATTGATTACTCCTTTTTCAACAAGATTTATAGAAGGAAAATTTAAGAACTTGACCAACCAAAGAATGAGTTCCTCCTAATTTTATTTCTCATAAGCATATCCAATTTCTTTTATTACTAGATATTCATATCGTGATTTGATTTTAGATGAAATCATCATTATAATGAGAATTGTTGAATCCCATTGATCAATAAATTTTTCAATCCATTCTTTCATTGAATTACCCATTTAGCCTACCTCTCTCACTTTGTATAGTGTCTTGGCATAAAGATTCGATGATGCAATAGCTAGTTGAATTGGATTAATAAATCTATGTATTAATGAGTTAAACTATTCCACATTCTCTTTTAGTTCATATTTCATCACTTTTTCTTTATCCATTTTTTCAAATATGGTGCTAATCACCAATTGAACATATCCTTTCATCCCTTATCTGGTTGATTTTCCCAAATGAACCTTGAATACCTAATAATGTTCAACCTTGATTTCTTACTTATTAATTTAAACCATAGGAATAACCACTTATACACATTTTCACTCTTTTCATCTGTCATAATTTTAAAAACTATCCTCACTTTCTTTGGCCTCTTTGAGAAACGAGTCGTCAAGGTTATAAAATCTATCTCTTCAGGTTCAACAATTTTTCTTATTCTCTTCACTGCTGTAGACAACCAATATAAAGTTATCATGCTTGTGTAAGGAAATGGGATAAAAGTTGAAATCAGTGGAATAATCTTGGATAAAGTTGAATAAGGTGTTTTCTCAATTGAGGCACCTTGAAAATATGTTTCAATTTTTCTTGTATTTTGATTGTATCAAAAGGAATTCTTGGAGAAAGAACAATTGGAAACCTAGGATTTAATGGAGAAGATGAAGAGATATGAGTAACCTATTATAATGGGAAAGTAGATGACCTATGTAATATTTTATCATCTAAAGTTAAGAATTATTTAGTGGTTTTCTCTACCAATTCTTGAGAAAATGGAAAACTATCAAATGGAACCTCTTGAGGAATTGAAATTTTAGGAGAAGAAGAAACATTTTCACCTAACCTTTTTATTTTTATCTTGATAGTTTTTCATAGTTAAAAAACTTGTTGAGTAGCTTTAGGTTCATGAACATCTTCTACCATGGGAGTTCATCCACTAAGGTGTGTCTCGTGTGTCCTTTGTAGCTACTATTTATTCTTATAGAAGCTAAAAAAAGTTGTCTTCCCTAGGAGGTGTAGGTAAATCAATATTTGCAAAATCAACTCCCTTACCTTTCATCCATCTGAGAGTTTTATCAAGTAAAAATCTTGTCCTAATTTTAAGAGAAGTATATTCCCTTTTATCCCAGTGTACTATGGGTAATGACTTTATCATGATGCCCTCTTTTTCAAAGATGGGATCCAATGTGACTTCATCATCCACTAACTATTTTGGCACTTTCATTATGTCAAAGTTGACTATTTGTCTCATAGTAAACTATGAATAATCTTTCATTCTCACTAATTTATCATCATCACAATCCATCCAATAGTCTTCAAAATGTGGAACATGCTGAAATGAAGATCCAAGATTGTGTTCAATTAGGCCCTTATTATCAAATGAAAACCTCCTCTCAAATGTCCTGAGGTTATAATGAGACATTTATTTCTCAGTTATCTTGGCCTTCACTAATGAAGCGAAAATATACCTACTAATTGAGATTGGAAATTTGATCTCTATTTTATATTAGCTTGTCAATAAATTATGTGTTTCAAAAAGTTATTTCACCAATTCCATCAACTTCTATTTGTCACTGACGTATTGTGGGAGCATGTAAGGATAAATCTCATAACCACTAATTATCAAATAATTAAAGGTTGAGAACTATATAAACCAAGATTCCCATATTTCTATTTTTGTAGTGGCCACAACTGATATTCTCATGTTGAAGAGTTTATTTTACAACTAGATGATGAAATGAACAAATCAATCATTTACTCTTTTGAAGTGACGAGAATTTTCCTTCAATGCTAACTAGGGATAAAAGTCATACACCATTGCTTTCTCAAAATCAACTAATATATAAAATCCATAAAAATACCTTTTAATTACTATGGCATAAAAAATATATGAAGCCATATATAATTTTGACATGATTTTTACCTCCATGAGATGTTTGTGAATGGCATCATTAATAAACTACCCCCAGTTGATAAATTATTTGTTTCTAAGGATGATCCAAATGAATCTATACATCCATGTTTGAAATTTCTTTGCCATTTTATTTCCCATTATCCTATGAAATAATGTGATAATGTTAAATATCTTTGAAATTAAATCTTGCAAAATTTTTTGAAATCCAATTGGAGGAATATTTTGGCTTGGTCAACTAGGATTTATTGACTTATTTAGAACATGATATACTATTATCATAACAAAATTTTTGGGAGGATTCAAGAGTTATACGCACAATGGATTCATGATCTATAAGGAAGAAAATGATGTCAATTTGATCAAGAGCAAAACTCACTACCAACTCCCCCTAAGGATATCTTACCTCCCTTGTCTCTAAGTTATAAATATTTACCATAATCAAAACTAACTTAGGAGACTATAATGGCATTGGAAATTTTACCACATTTTCCAATATATTGTCCTAAATACTTTGACCAAAATTCATCTTATGTATTGTATTCATTCTTTCCCAAAACTTATCTAAGTTTATGTGGCATAAATCAATGTCAATGATATTTTCAACATTGGAATCCAATGGTGAAAGAATTGTCACACCTTGAAATTGATACTTCATGATTTATTTGCCTTTACTAAGAAAATACTTTTCTACAATAGGATATGAAGACATCAATTTTAAAATTTTAAAAATTTGTGAAAAAGCTCTTTATTTTCACAAAATAATGGAAATACAAATTGAAGTATATACTCATAAGTTGATTATGAAAATTAATCTAGCATATTTTTAATGCTCCCTATATGAATTTAAATTTCCCTTTGACCAAATTCTCTATTTGTAAATTCACATTTAGAAAATTCCTCTGTGTAGCTTATTATGAACTTTTTTGGCCAATGAAAATGAATTGAAGAAATTATAAAAATAATTCCTTTTTTAATTTTTAAACTATTTACCTATTCCCTATGATTTTTTAGATTTTTAAAATTTAAAAATCCTACAAATTGTTTTTTTTTAAATCACCACTCAGCATAGAGTAAATTCATGACTTTGTAATAAACCAAAGTGATTAAAATTTCACCACTGCCAATTCTATTTTTGGTTTTTTTTCAGTTTGATGAAAATAATTTTTTACCAAAAAACCCTATCAACCTTTTCAACATCTTCTTCAAATCCAAAGCCATGACAATTCACAAACATGCATATTAATTTTTTTTTTAAATTGGCAAAATATCAAATATTTATGCCAAAATCTAAGTGCTCAATTTTTGCCTTTTTATACTCAACTTTCCCCTTGATTTTTTTTCTCCTCAAATAGGCATATGTCCTATCATAGGTAGCCAAACAATTTGGATGGGAGAGATAAATAAAAAATTTAAATGCTCAAAATACTCAAAGAATGAGTCGTACGATTTGATATTGGAGGGGAAAATTAAAAAAAAATCTAATAATTAAGCTCAAAGATGATCACAAGTAGACCATATGACTTAGCAATAGCTAAAGAAAATTTAAAAAATTTAACAAAAAAAAAACCTTTGATAGGGTTATACGACTAGAATGGTGCTACAAAAGAAATAAAAAATTTACCAATATTATTTACTGTGTAGATCATATAGTCTAGATGGTTAGGGGAGATAAGATAATTATTTAAATTCTACCTTTTTGGAGTTGTATGGCCTGATATGGTGTTAAGAAGAGAGGAAATGAATCAATCTTTCAAAGAAAATTTTGCTTCATTTTGGGGGTCATATAGTGAGAATAGAGCTTTGGTTGGCAGAAGAAACTAGAAAAATATTTAACGAAATTCGGACTTGAATCTACTCTTTTATTCTTTGGGTGATCCAAGAGGAAACTCAAAAAATTAAAATGAAAATTGAATTCAAATGAAATTTTCTTGTGTTGATGCAATACCTAGCTTAGTCTTGGAAAATATTTTTGAAATTCTTTGTGAAATCGCATGACTAAAAATATTTTCTTTTTATTAAATTTTCTTCCCCTCAATGAAATTGAAAAAAAATCTTCCCAAGACTCGCTAGCTAAAACACAAATGTAAAATTGATTTTTTAAATTTTTAAAAATTTCCATAATGAATAATCAAATTGAAAAGACAAACTTGAAAGGAAGATAAACTTATTTTTAAAACTACCTAAGGAAACAATGGTATTTGTATGATTAATAGAAAACATTCATGAGTTTACATGAAGGCTTGAAAAAGAAGCTTCAATTAACAAGGACAATTTGCTGGAGAAAAATGCAATTTGCAAAGTGGAAGTTTGCATTAACATGGCTTTAAGAAATGTAACTTGTATTTGCATGATTAGAGGAAGCATGATTTGCATTTTCATGACTTGTGGAAATAGAATTTTGAGTTACATGGAAAGGATAAATTTAAAACATTTTTACAATTTACATGAAGTTTTAAATTTTTTTTACAAATTTTCCATGAACTAAAAATATTTTCCCGGATTGTATGGAGATCAAAAAAGTTTTTTTAATTTACACAACCTATGAAAAAGTAATGTTTGTTTGTAAAACTCATAAAAAGTGAAATGATTTTTACAAATTATAGGGAATGCTAGCAGATTTTTTCATAGAAGGTTCAAATGTGTTTTTAAACAATTCAAGAATAAACATAGAATAGTCATAAATTTTTAATTAATCAATTTTTTGATTAATTAATTAAAATTTTTGATTTTTTCAAAATTTTGACATTTTTGAGTGAAATTAAAAAAAAATAATGGTTTATTAAAAATTGAGTTTTTCACCACTTTTTTGCCATTTTTTCAAAATTTGTGATAATATCTGGCTTTGACTAGGATTTCAAACTATAATAAATGAAAATAACTTGAATTATCTAGTTTCATAGGTTGACACTTTATCCATTGAACAATGAAATCTTCATCAACAACTTGATGGATTTGAAAAATATTTGAATTTATAATTTTTGAGAAAGGTATAGGTCTTCAAGCCATCAAAAATATTTCACATGTCAAAGATAGTGTATGCATGGGTTAGGTACTTATCCTAATAGGTGATTTCACATATCTAAAAGGATAGTGTGTGTGAGGGAATTTTTATTTATGTGTTTTTACACAAACTAAAATGCAAAGAGAGAAGTGTTTTTATTACACTTGTATATTCAAATCTGACCAACTGATTGATAGTTTTCCCATCTCAATCATATGAGAAATGAACACGTGTTGTTAGGCCAAATCATCTATTTTCTTGAAAATTTGCATGCCCTGATCGAATCGATTGACATCTAGTTCTCACATCACAATCATATGAGAAATGAACATGCATTGGTGGGTTAGATCATTTTTTCACTTAAAAAGATCCATGAAAAACTTATTCAATCTATCATTCTTTCAAAACTTGTGATCACCCATGACATTCTTAGATAGAGATCATAACAACAAAAGAAATATGTAGGCATGAAGGCCACAACATGTAGAATAAGGGTAAATAGATAGACTATTGAATTTATTGAAAAACAAAATGCACACCAAAATAAAGACTAGGAAAGAAACACATCCAAAATTATATTCACATATGTACAAAAGAGATCTGCCTAGTTCTTATTGGAAATAGTGTTTCAAATATTACCCTATAAAGGTAGCGATAGATGAGTTCAATCACGATATGATAGGTAAAAAGTGTTGTTACCATAAAAGTGCTTGATCTTGAATGGCCCCATTTAAAGTGAATCAAACTTCCCATGACTCCCTTTTGGTTCTCTGTGACTATCCCAAAGTAGAACCAGATCTCCTACTTGGAATTAGCTTTTCTTTGGTTTTTGTCAAAGAAAAATTTGAAATGAGCCTAATGTTTTTTGATCCTATCAACCACCTGTATACTTTTTTCTTATAATTTCTATATATATAAGATTATCTTATCTAATGAGCTTTCAAAATATGGATTTTCAACTGATCTAGGCAATTTTATGGTAGGTAACTCAAGAGTTGTGGGAATTGCAACATCTATTTCATATAAAAATTGGAATGCAGACATAAAAATAACCTTTTTTAGAGTTATATGATCTATCTAAATATCATCATATACCTTTTTGTTCTAGTTTTTTAATTCTCATCTACTACCTTGCACATGATTGTAAGTAGATTTTTATTTCTTTATTTAGCCTGATCATTACTTTGTGTATGATAGTTAAATGAATGAGATAGATAAATGTCATATCCATAGAAAAATGTAATAAATTATGAAGAATAAAAGTTAGAGGCATTATCTATAACAATTTTCTAAGGAATTCCATATCGTACCAAGATATTTTCTTTGATGAAGTTGCAAATAACTTCTAAAGTTGTTTGTTTTACAAGGATCACTTCTACCCACTTAGTGAAGTAATATATTTATATGATAATGTGAGTATGACATGCACTCAAATGAGGGTTAAATGTCCCAATGAAATCCAATCCTCATTTCTAAAAAGGTTCTTCAACTATTACTGGTTTAAGAGGAAGTGATGTTAGCTTGGTCTTTCCTATAAATTACTAACATGCCTCATACTTTCTCACCCATTTATATGAATATTTGAAAATATTTGGATAATAATAATGATCTTTGAGAATTTTATATGTTGTTACCCAAGAATAATAGTGCCCTCTACAAGCTTGAACATGAAAATATTGAAATATTTTTTTCTAATCCTTATCCATGCACCTTAAGAAAAATCAATCAATACTTTTCTTGAAAAAGGTTACATCCCATATGATATACTTATTAGCCTATATTTTAACCATTCTACATATTTAGTATTAAATTTTGAAGGAAATTATTTATACATTAGGTAGAAAGCAATGTCATAAAATTAGTCATCATTAGAAAAGACAAACAATACCCAAGGAAGCTTTTGATCATCTTGTTCACCTAAAACTATCGAATATTCTAATTTAATATCTCCTTGTTCTTCCATGAGTTGAAATAGTCCTTTTCCTTGAATTAGTTTTGTAGGTTTTATTTCTAAATCATATTCTTTCACTTTAGTTATCTAAATCCCTCATTTAGAACTAGGTTATTCTTGAGTCATAATAGATTTGACTGTTGTACTTAGTACCATTACCATATAATGCAAATTTAATATGTAATACCTAAATTCCTCAATTTTTTCATGACAACATAAGCATGCTTTTCCTCAAGAGAATATTTCATCTCATGACCTTTGAGATTACAAATCATGAAGGAAATTGGGGATTCAATACCATTTTTTCTTCCTAATAAAAATTATCGATAGTGTATGATATAAAGTGTAGATATAAATAATGAATTCTTTCTTAAAATTAGGACATACCAATGTTATATCATGAGAATAGTAGTCTTTATCTTTTCAAACACCTATTTACCTTCATTATTCTACTTGAAAGAAGGTTTTCCTTTATATCATGTCTACAATGTGTCTAGTGAGTTCATCAAAATTAGGAATTAATCTTATCAAAAAGTTCACTTTCTCAAAGAAGGAATGTACTTCTAGTTTACTAGTAGGCAAGGAAAGTTTTTGAATTGCCTAAATACCTTATGGATCAGTCTTTGTTCCTTCTTTCTAAACAATATGACCTAGGAGTTTACCTTCAATCACTCCAATGATGAATTTATTAGGGTTGATAGAAACTACATATAAATGGCACTTTTCAAAGACTCTCTCTAAATGTGCATAGTGATCTTCTCACTTTTTTGAGAAAACTATTAGGTCATCAAGATATACCATAATTATTTCATTTTTCAATTCTTTAAATTCCAAATCCATTACCCTTTGAAAAGTATCTCATGTATTAATCAATCCAAATGGCATTCATATATATGAAAAAGTGACCCAAAGTATTGTGAAAGATTTTTTATGTTGATCTTTCATAGTAACCTCGATATAATTATATCCTGAGAAACCATCAATAATCAAAAGCATTTCAGCACCTATCACCTCTTAGAGAACTTGATCCATGATTGGAAGTGGATAATTATCTTTGAGGGATGTTTGGTTAAGGTTCCTAAAATCAATACATATTATAAATCTCACCATTATTATTATAAACTAGAACTATGTTAGATCCCTAAGTTGAATGGTGATAAGGGAAAATAATGTGAGCATCAAACATTTTTTGCACTTTGGTAAGAATTATTCTTAAGATTTTAGGATTGTATTATCTTATTTTTTTTCTAAAAGGTTTTGCATCAAGCTTTAGAGGAACTATATGTTGTATTTCTTTGGGATGAAAAGACTTAAGATTTGTATATGAATATGTGAATATATAAATATACTTACAAAGGAGGCTAAAAAACTTTCATTTTTCTTCAAATGAGCAATATTTTCCAATATTGATGAAGTTATGATGTTCCTTTGAACCAGTGTTTATTTTTTCATAGTCAATATAATCAAGATTTCCTTTTTACATTTTACTTTTTACAATGCTATCATTTTTATCAAATAATTCTTCTAAAGATACTAGGCCTTTAGGAATTTTGTTTCCTTTTAACTTGATAACACCTTCTTCATCATGTTCATCTCTGATTCCATATTTTGATGTATGAACTAAAGATCATTTATATAAGGAATTACTACCTTCAATGTACAAATTTTTGAAAATGTATGATTTCTCAAGGAAATAGATGATCTACTGATCATCATTGAAAACTTACTAATTATATGCATTATTTGGGACACTTAGTATGCATATTAGTTTAATAATGTATTTTTGTGTTAATACTATCATGGGGAATCATTAAAGAAGCTGATATTTCCAAATCATCAACTTTAGAATTATGTTCTCGAGGAATTGTATTGATAGAGAAAGCATAAAAGATTTCAATGTTATCTAGACTTTATTTCTATAATATCTTAAATGATCATTTGTCACCTGGTATTTAACTTCTACCTATTTCATAATGAGTTTAACATCACCCAAAAATTTCATATTCTTGGTTACCATCTCTTCTACTACCTTCAAACCCTTCAATAGTGCCTCATATTTAGTTGTATTGTTATTATAGTCAAACTACAACTTATAGGAAAAAGAAAAAAATTACTTCGATAGAGATATCAAGATTGATCCTACACCTAAAACTATTGATGAATAATTACCATCAAAATCTATCATCCAAATATCATTTGGATCTAATTTCATGATTTTTGGTAACTCTACATCTTTCTCTATCATCAAGAGATAGTTACTGATTCCTACATATTCATACAAAATATCAGCTCTGAGATCATAAACCTTTTGCATTGTGTCTTTGGTTTTTAGTTTAGGATGTAGATGTTATTTGACTTTTTTGATCATAATTATAACATGTGATAAATCTAGTTAGATTTCACCTCCCAATTATTTGCATAAATTTCTACACAAAAGAATGTTGTAAGCTACTAGAATATATATGACCAAAATATTTTTTTATTCACTTTTGGGGAAAAGACACCAAATCCACTTTTGCATCCTTAATTTTTCCAATGAGAAGAACATGTTTTACCTCCATGGAATAAAAACGCCCAAATTTTTTTAGTACAAATTAGGCCAAGAGCATGAGCAATTTTGACAGGCATTACATTATCTAAGTCTCTTGTGTCAATAATACAATTACTAACTTTGCATCCCTTGAGAAATAGATAAATGTAAAAAGGGTCAACTTTATTGTATTTGGGAGTGGTTGTGGCCATAGAGTTGACTTTATTAGAAGTAATAGGGTTAATTAGGATTCCCTTAAAATTGGCCTTTTTAAAATTTGTAATTTTTCCTTTGATGAAATAAACTAACCTATCTAATTCCTCTAGATATGCTCTCAAGTATTCGACAAGTGACATCTAAATTTTAGTTTTGTTGGCATGATCAATTATATCAAAAGTAGGTAAATTTATTGAAAGAATCTCAATAGGTTAAGAAAGATTGACATTAGATGAATTACCTATCATTGGTTGTGTTGATATGGGATTTGTCCACACTAAAACATAAAAAGGTAGCCTCTAACATTTTAAGATCTCAATGGAGGTGAACTCCACTCCAGGGCATGAGTTACAGGTATGCATTCTTTGATAACCTATTGATGGAATAGCTGGTAGGGCATTCAAGTTGTTGACAAGGATTTTTTGGGTGGAGGTGTTATCCCTATAAGGTATTGAATATCTACATGAATTGGATGGATGGTTATATTCTAATCTAAAGTGGGTAGATCTCGAAATAAACTCAAAAAGGAGGGAAAGGTAAAGAAGAAAAGAAAGCTTATATGGTTCTAAGGAAATACTTCCCTAGTTGGTTTCTAAAAGGACAAGTACTCTTAGAACCTATGCCTTATTTGAGTAGTAGTTAGACACACACAATCAAACATGTCTAAAAATTCTAAGGAGATAATGATGTATAAAATTCATAGGCCTTGAACAAAGGTTACTCCTTTTAGGGTAGCTATTGCACACTCTTACTTAGGAGATTATGGCTCAGGATACAAAAGTATCTGAGTAGCTATTTCACACATAAAATAACTACATAAAAGAAATAACTCATGCACATTAAAAATTATGAACCAATCAAATTAAATGACTTAATTAATATAATTCACCAATCTTTCAATAGTTGTTGCACATCTAATATTAGTGAACCAATCAAGATAATCAAGAATCCATTTGAATTTATTGCACACTAAAGATTATTTAAACATACAACTAAAAAAAGTAACATATAATTACATAAAAATTGGAAAGATAATAGACAAACACATTCGCTGATGGTAAAAATTGATGTTGCTCCTATATTCAAAATTCTCTAAAAAAATCCAAGTTGGATTATAATTGTTTATATATAGTTGTGGAAGAGGTCGACTCATCCCCCAAACTCATGCAAGGTCATTACATGTGATGGTTATAACTAGAGTTCTAACTATGGTCAAAATCATATAAGTGTTCACTTATAGTGATCAATTTAAGTTAGCCTTTGCAAGAGCTATGTAACATGTGCATGTGTATAAAGGTAACTTATTACAATTATAGCTTGAACTACATGAAAACTAAAAATATATGTAAAAATATATCCTTTTATAAGTTATGAGAACAACATTTTAGATATTTTAAATTAGCCTCCTTCAAATGGAACTCAGACATATGTCCAAGACAAGTATCACTTTACCAATACTTTTTTGAACTAGGGACACTATTTTTAGCTATGACTAACTTATCTTAATTGTGAATTGCATGTTTTTTATTGTAACTATAGCCTTTACCAGATCTTCACTTCTATATTTGTTGACCAAACTTAGTCTAAGACATATGTATTCATATTCTTGATATAGCTTTAACTATGATACCCAATGGTTATTGATAAATATAACCCAAGTGTCTAAAGATATACATGTTATATCCATGTGGTGATACCATTGTATTGTTAACTCTCAAAAAGTGATTGTTGATATTTTTAAGACACACATCAACAAAACTTGATTGAGTCCAGGATTTTTGAAAAAGTCCACCTAGGACTCATATTATCAAGCTACTTTAAGATGGAATATGAGCATGCCACTTGAAAGCTCTGTGGGGGTATATGTATACTTTATAGTCCTAGTTTTAATGATTTTATGCCAAGTGGAAAACTCTTACTCATTTTATGACCTTTGAAAATTCCATGTTGATCTCTCATTGTCGATCATCTATGCCCAAGTTAATGTAGTTCATAGATATTAATGCTTTGAATCATTGACTCCTAAAAGTTTGAAACTTATCATTTCCTCATTATTTTGAAAAATCCATATCAATTTCACACCATTATATCAACTATACAAATCAACACTGAATCTTGATCTAACTAGGCCCACTAATATTTAGATTCAAGTGGATAATTTATGAGGTTAAATTCAACATTTGTATGACTGTCAATGATTTCCTCATGACCATCAATGATGTCCATGCAACTATCAAACTTTAATACCCTAATGTTTTATTATTTATCCTAATTTTGACATTCACATAAATTTTAGACATCCACATGACTTTCAAATTGACTTAACTCCCTACACGTTTGACACTTATCATTTCCTGGTTCACTCTACTCACTTGGTAGCTACTCAGGGCTTCTCTAAACTCTTTATTGTTGACACTACTTCTTCCCGTGGGTTGTTGGATCTATGTATTTAGCTTCTATGATTTTTCCACTTGGTAATCTCATGGAAATCTTGAAAATCCTTTATTATTGTGCTTGATTATGCACAGTTAGATCTTTGATATGTGAGTTAACATGCATCATTATATCTTCGTGCTTGAATTTTTGACCCCCTCAATCTTTAAAATTATCATTTTTTTGAGACTCCCTACTCTAAAAACATTAATTTAAATTAATTAGCATATACCAAGGTAATTTCTAGTATTGTTCTTTGGAAATAGGGTATTGAGGTTTATGTTGGGGACTGGTCTTTATAAAAGACCCACAACAAAAATCTTGAAGACCTAATTTTTCTTAGACAAAATTCCCTATCATAAATCTCATAGAATGTATATCACTGGAAAAATTGCCCATGGAAAAAATTTAAAGACCTATTCTATCAGATGAAATGTCCATGACAAAAATCCCACAACAAAAAGTCTAATATAATTACAATGCTTCAGGGAAAGTGTTTCAAGAAATTATCTAATAAAGATAAGTTGCTTTGGGGAAATTATTTTAGATAAAATGTTCACAATAATTACCCTAACAAAGATAATTCCATGATGAAAATTCTGATATAATTCATTTAGATTAAATTTTTTGAAGACAATCTCAAATAAAAAGAAATGCCAAAAACATAAAACCCAAACATCAAACCTATCAAATAAAATTCCTGAACAAAAATCCTAATGAAGATAAGATCTCTAAATAAATTTGTTTGAAATGCATAAGTTCTAAAAACCTATATATTTTAAAACTCCCAAGAGGTATTAATAAAGTTAGTTTATGAAAACCTAATACTAATTCTATTTTACCAAAGTATGAAAGGCCAATAATTATTCTTTTCCCATAATTTACATAAACATATAGAAGAGAAGCTCAAAATCAAGGGCACAATCTAAAAAAAGTGGGTCCCCATTTCTCTTGATAAATGGGGGTGTGTTGGTTACAATAAATGGTGACTCATAGGGCAAATGCTCCTGCGTATTCAAGAACCTAGAACTTTAGTTATCAATCCTTAAATCAATCATGAAGTGTAGCACAGAATAACACTTAAATCAAAAACATGAAAGAGACTCCTAAGTAGATTCACACAACATACTTACCTTCTAATTTCTTGGATGTGTGTGTGTCAAAATGTGTAGTTCATTTAATCCCTATTGTGATGAGGTTTTTAAAGGATTGATGAAGCTATATTTTTTGTTTCATTATCTTTGAAAGCTTAAAAACAAGGGAAGCTAAGGTAACGATCTACTATTATCCAGGCATCCATAGCCCTAATAGAGATACCTTAGGCTCATTTTCTTCTCTTTTCATTATTTTTTATTAATCATGATGCATGGTAAATTGACCTTATTTCATCATGTGATCCTTTTGATTTTATTTAAATTTTATTTTTATCTTTTTAACTCATTGGTTCTTTTCTCCTTTTATTTTTCTTTTGTTCTTGGATGAAAAGAGAAGAGTTGGAACCATAGTGAGTTGGTATAATTACAAAACAAATCATTACTAAAATGTCCCTACCAACCACACCTATACCTATAATTATCATTTTCAATAGGTATTTAATGTGATAAGTCTATTTGATCCAATAAAACAAGAAATTTTTCTAAATTTTTATGAAGTACTCTGAGAGAAACTTCCACATGCCTAGCAAAAATATTCAATTGTTATAGTATCCAGAATGATTCATGATTACATATTGTTATCATGAAGACTCAAAACATAAAAATATTCCCAACCTATAAACTAGTCCCAAATTGATAAAAATTTAATTTTACCCTTTCTACAAGTCATGAGCTCAAGTTTTTGGATTTTAAGCTTGGTTATAGTCATAGAAAACACAATTTTGATTGTCAAAAAAAGCAACAAACAACTAATCTAAAAAAGTAGGAAACGTAAACTAAGAAAACATGAATCTAATCTAAGAAAGCAAAATACTAAAAGTAGGAATGATTAATATAGAAAGTAGGAAACTAATATATGAAAGCAATAAAATATCTTAATAAATAACTAAAATATAGTCTAGAAAGCATGAAATATAATCTAATTCTACGTCTAAATATGTCTACTTCATCAATTTGGGGTTACTTCAAATGGTATAGCCATGAAGTAGTGCTTAAAGAACTATCTATTGATTGGATATGTAAGCTTATTTCATTGGAGGTCATTTAGATAAAATGCATTATTGACCATGATCTCTAAAATCTAGTATGGTCCAAACCATAGTGAGGCAAACTTGTCATATTGTCCTCTCTGCTCATGGGCTTTATCCCAAAGTAGTACTAGATCCAAAATACTAAATACTTTGAATTTTTATCTCTTATAAAACCACCTCTTGACCAGATCTTTTTGTATGATGAATGTTCATAAGACCTCATTCCTTGAATCTTCCATATTTATTATGTCCAGTAGTTTTGATTCTACTTTATCACTTGGTTCCATGTAGTCTTGCATGAACTGATAAGTGGGTAACTTCAACATGATAGGGAATATTATTTTTCATTCATAAACCAATAATTAAGGTAAAGTTTTAAGGTATTTTTTTATCTTATCCATTCTACCCAAAAAGCATACTTTAATAGATTATGCCAGTCCTTAAGCTTGTCCCCTGCTAATTTATTAATTTCATTGATTATATTTTAGTTTATTGATTATGCTATTCCATTTACTTGAGGGTAATGGTTAGAATCTAACATGATAATAGTATAGTTATCATGTGCCCACTCAATAAATTTTGTTGGTATGAAAGCCAGTCCATTATCACAAACTAAAGAAATGGGCATTCCAAATCTGGTTATTGTGTTCCTCCAAGAAGTGAATCACATCTTGAACTCCATAATTATTTATGGCTATGGTTTAAATCCATATATTCCATTATTATATGGTGGTAAGCATGAATTTATGACATGTTTAATAATTTGGGTTGATGACATCAATGAAGTTTAAACCCCACTAGGCAAATGGCCTTCCTTCGATAACTAGCTGTAAATGCATTACTTTGTGTACCTCCTTTTTGGCTAAATATTGATATTCATGGCATGTTATGACATGATTATGAACATCCTTAGAGGCTTTTGGCCAATAATATCCCATTCTTAAGATCTTATGGGTTGTGGTATTCCTAGTTGGGTGAAAAATGCCAATCTTTAGATGAAAGTTCTCTAAAATTCATGTAGCTTCATCTATATATACACACTTGAGATAAATAATTTCATAATTTATTTTGTTAAATAATCCCTTCTTGATCATGTAATGAGCATATTTGAGCCTTAAAGCCCTTTTCCTCTCTCTATAATGTTCCTAGGAACAAGTTCCTGTAAGTAAATAATATATTATATCACTATACCATTCTCCTTTAGATATTTGAGCTTCACAAACCTATTCAACTATGATATGAGGATCTGGTTCAATCATAAGCTAAATAATTCCCTACCCTTGAATGATATTTATAGTCTTGATCTTTATATCAAATTTTTGTACCTTGGGCATCCATTTGCCTCAATGTTCTCCTAATTTATTTTATAATAGGGTGAGCTTGACCATAGGATAAGGTATGATGGTGATGGTTTTATTCCTAAATATGTAATGCTATAATCTATTTACTACTTTGACAAGGGTAAAAATATTTTTATCAATCATATAATACCTAAGTTTTGCATATTTCAGATTTTTTTCTCATGAAGTAATTGGATGCTCAATTTCCTCCTTTTTCATGATGACAACCACAATCATATGCTCTGAAGTGAATGAGTATAGGTAAAAATATTTATTAAAATCTAGACTGATCAATACTAGAGCTTGTGATATTACATCTTTAATATCCTAGAAAGACTTTTAGGATTTAGTTGTCTACTCTATTTTGGCATCCTTCTTGAGCATGGTGTTAAGAGGTTTAAAAATCTTTGTAAATCTTGAGATGAAATTCCTTATGAAGTTAATATTTTTGAAGAATGATTTAAGCTCCTTCTTGCTTTTTGGTCATTGAATTTTTGAAATTACTTGAATTCTATCTGGATCGATGGTGATTCCATCTTTGGTGATGATGTGCCCTAAAATCTTACCTTCTGTCACTTTTAATATGAGCTTATTTAGGTTAAATGAAAATTTGAACCTTTTTCATCTCTTTAATATGTATTTTAATTGACTTTTGTGGTCTTTCCTATTATTTGAAAATATTGTAAGATCATCCATATAGATGATTATGCATTTTCCTATTAATCCTTTGAAGGCACGATCTATGGTGTGTTTAAAGGTAACTCCTACATTTATTAAGCTAAATGACATCCTCTTAGATGCATAAGTTCCCCACTTTGTATTGAACATCATCTTCATTCTATGGTCAGATTACACTAGTATCTGATTATAACCTAAAAATCCATCTAAAAAGGACATCATTTTAGAAGCACTTACTATTTGTATCACCTCATCTTGAAAAGGTAGAGGATAATTATCCTTTTCATAATCTTTATTTAGATTCCTAAAATTGATACATAATCTAATCTCACTATTCTTATTTCTTACTAGGACCAAATTGGCCACCTAGGTAGAATATCTTACTAGAAAGATTATTTTTGCACTTAATAACTTCTCCACTTCACTCTGAATGAGAGGATCTAGAATATGATTGACCAATATTTACCTCTATCTGAACGGATTATGATCTGGCTTCAAGGGAATTGTATGAGGAATGACCTATGGGTCACACACCTTTAAGTCTTCATATTTATAATCAATAACATCCTTGTATCAAGTGATTAGATCCTTCACTTTTTGTCTCTCTTTTGGGGTGTAGCTGAGACTGATATTAACATAATGTGGTTTGTGTTCATATCCTAGATTTTTCCTTCTAAAGTTTGATTCATTGACCTTGGGTTGCCTAAATTGTTATGATTGAGGGTCTATGTCGAATGGTCTTTCCAAAGAGACCAACATGGCTAGAATTTGATTCTTTTTGAGCTAGAGAATACCTTATTTGATTGATTCCTATTGATAAAGGTGATTAATGTTCTTATCATTGATGATTTGGCATTCAAATTACCCTAAATTAATTAAAAACTAAATTATCTATGAGTCATTATCAAAGACCTAGAAATTTTCTACATTAAATACCAATTTAATAGAGAACCTTTTTACCTTAGATTATTAAAGGGGTCCTAGATTAGCAACATCAATAGATAGCAAATTAGCATCTTGATTCTACTCTTTGAGAAGGGATACTATGCTGAAATATTCAAAACTTTTGATTAGGTCCCATGATCTATGATTGTATCTTATCAAATAAGACAACTTTCATTGGTATTTATTTCTGACTTGGTCAACCACCATCTATGAGTCACCAGATACTAATATTTGCTTTACATTGTTCTTAAGTACAAATTTTAATCCTAGAATTAAAACCTCATATTCAACTCTATTATTTTTGCATGGAAATTGTAACATGTATGCTACTATGAACCTTTTACCTTATGGCTCAATCAACTTGATTTCCATGCCTAATCCTTGCTTGGATCTAGCGTCATCAAAGTGTAGAGTCCACAACTAATTTTAACCTTTAAGTTTTAGCTTATGTACATGATTCTAAGTAGTAAAATTATAAATACCAAGTTTAGGAGACTCATACTTTACTTCTTCATTCTTGACATTATATTGCATTATTGAATACATCATTCTCAGCTCTCTATCAATTCTAATTTGATTTTCAAATCCTCTCCATGGTATCCATTTATGAGAAAAATCTATAGAGAGATATTTGTTGAGTGATTTGGACCAATCTCTACTTAGAAATAGACCATAACCTTCAGGTATGTCCACCACCAAGATATCAATAGTCATTTGAACATGTGGTTTAGAGGCTACTTGGATATACATGTCCTTTTGTTCACTAACTATAAGGACAATTGTCTTATATAATTGTGAAATTGTCTTCTTTGAAGGGCTTAGCATCAAACCAAGATTTTGGCATATAAAAGTAGGCATGATAGTTGCAAAAGCTCCAAAATAAACTAAATAATTATGAATATTCTTATTGAATGCCTTGATAGTGATCATGAAGGGTGAAACTTCTTGCTTATTATTATAGATGATGTTGGCATTAACAACTTTTGATTTGTTTGTAGATACTTTATCTCTTTCTATAGGAGCCTTTCTAATAATGGACTTATATAGCAACTACTTTTGTTTGGGGATCTGTGCTAACTCATGAAGAGTTATATTCATCTTGATCTTTTTCATATCCTCTACAATGTTTATCCTCCTTTTCTTGGTTTTTACTTACTCTGTGACTGATCATTCCCTTTTGGAGTTGGTGGATTATTGTTTACATTAGGATTAGGAGGAATCACCATGTTATTTGGAGGATTCAATGTTATAAGTGGTTTTTTATTCTTTAGATGTAATGTACCTCTCTGAAACTATTGAAAAGTGTGAACTTTGTCCATATTGTGTTTTGGTTCATTGTCATCTTTTCCTGGGAAGGGAAAATCATGAGTTTTGAAGAAAATAGTAATACTTGAAGAGCTAAAATCCTAGTGGGATTTTGGTGGATTGTTCATTTGGTCCTACCTGATTACTTCTCTTTGAAATATTTCAATTTTACATAAAATTTGATATAATAGAGCTTACCATGATGAGAGGTATTGTGAATTCTACATCAATGGGGAAAATTTGTTTCTACCATGTTGATCTCCAGAAGCTTGTTAAACTATTCAAGTTTGTTGAATGGTCTATTATAGCTCTAGAATATAGTATTTTGATTACTAATTGGGGAATTTATATTGTCCATCTTCCTTTGCATATTTAAGAAGTCATTACTCAACTTTTGAACCATCTTCTAGATAGAATCTAGTTATACCTTTATAGAATCCATACCTTTTAAAATATTAGTGGGAAGTGAAGCTAATTATTAATTCTACCAATAACTATTTCTTATCATATGATTGTTCAAGAAGTTAAAATTTAGTTATGTTATCCATGTTAATGGAAGCAGTGTGTATAATTGATTTTAATTGAATGTGGAAAAATTCTAATTCACATATGGTATCAGATTGAGTGATGGAAATCCATTGTTGACATTAAGTGCTCTAGGAATTTAAGGATTGAGATGATTATCTATATTGATAGCCTCTTTGTATGCTAACACCAAATTATTGGTACTAGTTGCTCTCCTCAAGAACATAGTAGTGATTAGGTCTAGGGCATTCTTGTACATCTCCACTATTAATGGCTCATTTGGTTTATATTTTGGGGTCAACCAGTTGTAAATATTTTGGAACCTATCATTTAAAAGTTAGATAGGATCATTAGTATCTCTCTTCATACTAGTGAAGTACTAGTATACTAGACTAGGATTGGTGACCTATCTAAACTGTAAAAGAAAAGTTGTTGGACATTCATCTTAAGAAGTGAAGGAGTTTTCTGTTAGATTTAAATAGAAATCATAAGTATCATCCAATAAATTAAAATGCAATAATTTACATGCAACATCCTCATAGATAATTTTCATTAGCCTTAATCCAACCTTAAAATATTGGATATGTTCCTCTACTATCTTTGATCTCATAAGAGAAAAGGATGGTGAGTAACTCTTGAGATTCTAAGGTAAGTCGTGCACATGTCCATGGATGAAAATAGGAGATCCAACTAACCAATACTAAGCCATTGGTTGGTTAATAGGTAAATGATTCCTTAATAGACAAGTCCTTAGAGGTGGATTGTTCTGAGCTTGAGTTATTGGCACAGTTCTAGGTCTCCTATGATATGCTAAGGGTGAGACTATAAAACTAGCCTATGAATTAGATTTGGTCACTCTCTTAGGTGACTCTAGTAAAACTCTATGAAAATGATAACTATTATTATTAGAGGTACTACCCTCTTTCTAATGCCAATTACTATTGATGCAGGTTTTATGCACACTAAAACATAATGAGGTAGCCTCTAACATTTTAGGATCTCAATGGAGGTAAACTCCACTCCAAGACATGAGTTGTAGGTATGTAGTCTTTGAAAACCTATTAATGGAATAGCTAGTAGGGCATGTAGGTTGTTGACAAGATATTTTAGATGGAGGTATGGTCCCTAAAAGGTAATGAATCTCTATGTGAGTTGTATAGATGGTTGGCTTCTAATCTAAAGTGGGTAGATCTCAAAACAAACTCAAAAGAGGAAGGAAAGGTAAGAAAAAAAAAATATTTTCTAGTTTTCAAGAACTACTTCCCTAACTAGTTTCTAAAAGGACACATGCTCTTAGAACCTATGCCTATTGCTAGCAGGAATTGCTTACACACAATCATACATAGCTAATTAGTCTAAGGAGATACTGATGTAGGAAATTCATAGACCTCATACAAAGGTTTATCCTTTTAGGGTAGTTGTTGCACACTCTTAAGAGTTTATGGCTTGAGCTAGAAAAGTATTTGAGGTAGATATTACACACACATAGAAAACTACATCGAAAAAAGCACTCAGGCACATTCATAATTATGAATCAATCAACTTAAATGACTTAATCAATATAATTCACCAATATTTCAATATTTGTTGCACATCTAAGATTAGTGCATCAATCAAGATAGTTAAGAATTCATTTACAACTATTACACACTAAGGATTATTGAAATATACAACTAAAAAAGTAACATCTAATTACATATAAATTGGAAAGATAATACACAAACACATTCACTGATAATCAAAATTGATGTTGCTCCTATATTTAAAATTCTCTAAAAAAATCTAGTTTGGATTACAATTATTTATATAGACTTGGGGAAGGGCTTCATCCTCCAAGCTCATGCAAGGTCATTACATGTGATAGTTAGAACCTAAGTTCTAAATATGGTCAAAACTGTATAAGTGTCCACTTATAGTTATCAATTTAAGTTAGCCTTTGTAAGAGATATGAAACATGTGCATGTATATAAAGGAAACTTATTAAGATTATAGCTTGAAATCTAAAAATATATGTAAAAATACCTCCTTTTATAGGTTATGAGAATAACTTATTAGATATTTTAAATTAGCCACCTTCAAATGGAACTTCGACATATGTCTAAGACAGGTATCACTTTACCAATACTTTTTAAAACTAGGGACACTGTTGTTAGCTATGACTAACTTATCTAAACATTATCTTACATGTTTACCCATTATAACTACAACCTTTGATAGATCTTCACTTCTATATTTTTTGGCCATATTAATTCTAAGATATGCATGTTCGTATTATTGATCCAAATTTAGCTATGAGACCCAATTTCTATTGATAAATATAGCACAAGTGTCCAAAGATATATAAATTCTATCCATACAACCATACCATTCTATTTGTTAACTCTCAAAATGTGATTTTTGATATTTTTAAGACATGTCAAAACCTGATTGAGTCTGGAAAAAGTCCACCTAATACTTACACCATTGATTTAATTCATGATGGAACATGAGCATGCTACTTGGTAGATCTATGGGGGTCTTTATGTACTTTATATTCTTAGTTCGAATTCTTTTATTCCATGTGGAAATTATTTTTAGTTTTGGGACCTTTGAAAAGTCCATGTTGATCTCACACTATTAATCATATGTGCCCAAGTTAAGGCAGTTCATAGATATTAATATTTTGACTCATTGAATCTTATAAGCTTGACACTTATCACGTCCTCATTCTTTTGAAAAGTCTCTATCAATCTCACATCATAGGATCAATTGTACAAATCAATGTTGACCATCAATTTTTTGACCCACTAATATTTGAATTTAGGTGGATAATTTATGATTTTAAATTTGATGTCTATGTGACCATCAATGACATCCTCATGATCATCAATGAGGTCTATGCAATGTTATAATTTAATCCCTTAATGTTTTATATCCAAGCCTAATTTTGACATTTGTGTAAATGTCAAAGACATCCACATGACTATTAAATTGACTTAACTCCCTATGAGCTCAACACGTCATTTTTTGGTTCACTCTACTCATTTCATAGTTTCTTGGGGCTCATCTAGGCTCTTGACTATTGACATTGATTCTTCCCACAGGTCATTAAATCTCTATACTAGGATCCCATGATGTTGCCACTTGGCACTCTTATGGAGCTCTTGAAAATCCTTTGTTGTTGTGCTTGATTATGCATCATTAGATCTTTGATACATGATTTAACATGCACCATTAGATATTCACACTTGATTTTTTGACTCCCACAAGCTTGACACTTGTCATTTCATTGATAATCCATACTCTACAAACATAAATGTAAAATGACTTAGCATATACCATGGTAAGTTTTAGTATTTTTATTTAGTAGTAGGGTATTTGGGTTTACGATAGGGATTAATATTTACAAAAGACCCACAATAAAAATCCCAAAGACCTAATTTTTATTAAAAAAATTCCCATGGAAAAAATCTTGAAACATGTATATCATTAGATAAAATGCTCTTATAAAAAAATATGAAGACCTATTTTGTCAAACAAAATCTATGTGATAAAAATCCTACAATAAAAAGTCTAATAGAATTACAATGCTTCAGGTAAATTATCTGATAAAGATAAGTCACTTTAGGGAAAAAAATTTGGACAAAATTTCTACAATAATTACCCTGACAAAGATAAGTACATGATAATAAATTTTGATAGAATTTGTTTGGAACAAAAGTTCTGAAGATAAAATCCTGAATAAAAATAAATATCAAAAATATAAAACCTAAACATCAAACTTGTCAAACAAAATGTCTGAACAAAATTATTGAACAAAAATCCTAATGAAGATAAGATCTATGAATAAATTATTCTAAACTACATAAGTCCCAAAAACTTAGTTCAAAACTCAAGAGAGGTATTAATAAAGTTAGTCTATGAAAACATAATACCAATGCTAGTTTTCCAAAGTATGAAAGTCCAATAATCAATCTTTCCCCATAATTTGCATAAACATATAGAAGAGAGGCTCAAAATCAAGGCCACAATATGAAAAAAGTGGGTCCCCATTTCTCTTGAGAAATGGGGGTGTGATGGGTACAACATGTTGTTCCCTTTAGTTTGCACTAGTGGGGTAGATCCTCATGGGAGGATACCCTTTGTATTTTCCTCCTATGAATCACTGGGTTGATTTTTATGATTATGAGCTCTAGTGAAAAATGCAAAGGATTTACTATTCATATCACCAATATTATCTTCATATTCATCTTCATCTAAATTATATTCTAGGAATGTGTTTATAGAATTGCCACCAAGTTATTCAATTTCACATTCTTGAAGTTCTAGATCTTCTGATTCATTTTCTTCTTCAACTTATTTATATCAAAATATTTCCTTAGTTTATAAAACTACATTCATCGATTCATTAGTGTTTTTTTGAAGATGATCCTTAAGTGTGATTTTTGATTAAGGATCTTGCAGACTAGGATAATCAACTGTAAATTTTTAGGCATTGCCACAAGTTTTGAAAAATTGGTAAAAAACTTGTGGAAAACTCAATTTTTAATAAATGATTAATTTTTTTTGAATTTTTCCCAAAAACATCAAAAATTTTCATTAATTAATCAAAAATTGATTAATTAAAAATTTATGGTTATTTTGTTTTTATTCTTGAATTATTTAAAAACATTCCATATAATTTACAAAAATCATTTTGTCTTTATGAGTTAGGAAAACACACGTTACTTTTTCATAAGTTTTGTAAATTTTAAAAAACATGGTTTCTATGTAATTTTAGAAAACATTTTTGGTTCCCATGCAATTTGAGAAAATGTTTTAAAAATTCATGTAAATTTTAAAAATGTTTTAAATTTCTCTTTTCCATGTAACTCAAAATTCTATCTCCACAAGTCATGAAAATACAAATCATGCTTCCTTTAATCATGCAAATGTAAATTACATTTCTAAAAGTCATGTTAATGTAAACTTCCACTTTGTAAATTGCATTTTTCCTGTGTAAATTAGCATTGCTAATTGATGTTTATTTTTCAAGCCTACATGAAAACTAATGAATGTTTTCTGTCAATCATGCAAATACCATTGCTCCCTTGGGTAATTTTAACAATAATTTTATCTTCCTTTCAAATTTATCTTTTCAATTTACATGTTCATTTTGACAATTTTTAAACATTTTAAAAATCAATTTTCCATCCATGTTTTAGCCAGCGAGTGCTAAGAAGATTTTTTTCCAAGTTCACAGAAGGGAAGAAAATTGAGAAAAAGAAAATATTTTTAGTCATATGAGTTCATAGATAATTTCAAAAATATTTTCCAAGACTAAGCTAGGCACTGCATCGACACAAACAAATTTCAAGCAAATGTAATTTTTATTTTTATTTTCTAAGTTTCCTCCTGAAGTGCCCAAAGAAGAAAAGATAAAATTTGGGTCTAAATTTTAATAAATATTTTTTTGGTTTCCTCTACCAACCAAAGCACCATTATGGCCATATGATTCCCAAAAAGGAAGCATAATTTTATTTGAAATATTGATTCATTTCCTCTCTTCTTAGTGCCATAACATGTCGTATAACTCTAAAAGGTAGAATTGAAATAATTCCTTATCTCCCTCAACCATGCAGATCATAGAACTTGCATAGTAGTTGATCTTGGTAAAATTTTGATTTATTTTCTAGTGCCATTTTATCCCATGACCCTACCAAAGGTTGATTTTTTTATTTTTTTTTTTAAATTTTCTCTAGCTGATGCTAAGTCATACAGTCCACTTTTGATCATCTTTGAGTAAAAAATTTTCAAATAACTTTGAATTTTTCCTCCAATATCATATTATACACACTTTGAGCATTAAAGTTTTTATTTTTAATCTCCTAACCAAATCATATAGCTATTGTATGGTAGGTTGTACACCTATATGAGGGCAAGAAAATAATAAAAATAATAATCAAGGGGAAATTTGAGTATAAAAAGGTAAAAATTGAGCATTCATATTTTGGCATAAATATTTTTTATTTTGCCAATTTAAAAAAAAATCTTTAATTTGCATGTTTATGAATTGGTATGGCTTTAGCTTTGAGGAAGAATTTTAAAATTTTGAGAGGGTTTTTTGGTAATAATTTATTTTCATTGAATTGGTAAAAACTAGGAATAGAATTAATGGTGGTGAAATTTTAATCATTTCAGTTCATTGCATAGTCACAAGTTTCCTCTACGATGAGCGGTGACTTTATATATATATATATATATATATATATATATATATAGTGGGATTTTAAATTTTATAAATTTAGAAAATTATAGGGAATAGGGAAACAATTTAAAAATTGAAAAAGAAATTATTTTTATAATTTCTTCAATTCATTTCTGTTGGCCAAAAAAGTTTGTAATAAGCTACACATAGGAATTTTCTATATGTTCATTTGTGAACACATAATTTAGTCAAAGGAAATTTTAAATTCATATAAGGAGCATTACAAATATGCTAGATTAATTTTCATGTTCAACTTATGAGTACATACTTCAATTTGCATTTCCATCATTTTTTATAAATAAGGAGTTTTTCCACAAATTTTCAAATTTCCAATTTTAAATATAAATTTATGTCTTCATCTCCTAATCTAACAAAGGAGATTCTAATTAAATGTAAAATAAATCATGAAGTATCAATTTCAAGGTGTGATACCTCCTTCACCATTGGAGTCCAACATTGGAAATATTGTTGACACTGATCTAGGCCACATCAACTTGGATGAGTTTTGGGAAATAATGAATGTAGTACATAAGATGGATTTTGGTCAAAATATTTTTACAGTGGATTGGCATAGGTGAAAGTGTTCCTAATGGCATTACAGTCTCTTGAGTTAGTTTTAATTATGTAAAATAATTATAACTCAAATAGAAGGGATGTAAGAGATGCCTAGAGGAGTTGGTTGTGAGTTTTACTCCTGAGTAAGTTAATAGTATTTTTTTCCTTCCAAATCATGAATCAATTTTGCATCTAACTCTTGAGTCCTCTCAAAACTTTTGGGATGATAATAGTATAACATGATCTAAACAAACCAATAAATCCTAGTTGACTAAGTTGAAACATTCCTCCACTCAGCTTTAAAAAAATCTTGCAAGATCTGATTTCAAAGATGAGTTAAGTGACATGATCACATTATTGCACAGGATAGTGGGAAATTAAATGGAAAATAACTTTTAGATATGGATGTTCAAATTCATTTATATCATACTTATAAATGAGTATTATATCAATTATGGTAAGTTGATCAATGATGTCATTCAATAGCAACTCATGGAGGTAAAAGTCACGTCAAAATTCTATTTGACTTCATATTTTGTTTATGTTGTAGAAAGTCAAAGGTATTTTGAAAGATTGCATATAATAGGTGATTTTAGGAAAGTCATGGTTTATGAATTATATCCCCATCTAGAATTAAAAGAAAATACTCATCACTTCAAAAGATTAAATGATTACTTTATTCATTTTGTCATCTAGTTATTTGAAACAAAACTCTTCAACATGATAACATCAGTTGTGACCAATACATAAATAGTAGTATGAGGAACTTGGTTCATATAGTTCTCAACCTTTAGTTATTTGAGAATCAATTGTTGTGAATTTGCTTCTTACATGCTCCCATAATATGTCAGTGATAAATTGGCATAGATGGAATTGGTGAGATAACTTGTTGAAACACACAAGTTCCTAACAAGTTAATATAAAATAGGGATCAAATTTCCAATCTCAATTGGTAGGTTTACTTTCCCTTTACTAGTGAAGGCCAAGATAATTTAGTAATACATGTGTCACTATAACCTCAAGATGTTTGATAGCAGGTTTTCATTTAACAATAAGGGCCTAATTAAACATAATATTGGATCTTGATTTCAACATGTTCCACATTTTAAATACTATTAGATGGATTGTGATGATGATAAAGTAGTGAGAATAAAAGACTCTTCATGGTTTACCATGAGACAAATAGTCAAATTTGGCATAATGAAAGTTCTAAAATAGTTAGTGGATGATGAAGTCATATTGGACCCCATCTTTGAAAAATAGAGCATCACAAAAAATTCATTACCCATAGTAAATTGGAATAAAATGGAATCTAATTCTCTCATAAGTAGGACAAGATATATACTTGATATAACTCTTAGATGGTTGAAAGGAAGGTGAGTTGATGTTGTGAATGTTGATTTACCTACACCTCTTAGGGAATATGAATTTGGTAGCTTATATAAGCAATACGATGATTAAAAAGATAGATGATGTAGGATTTAATGGAGAACCTCCCATGATAGAAGAGGTACATGAACCTAAAACTACTCAACAAGATGTTAAATCATAGAAAAATATCAAGCTAAAACTAAAAATTCTAGGTGAAAATGTTTCTTCTCCTAAAATTTCAATTCCTCAAAAGGTTCCAATTGATAATTTTCCATTTTCTTGAGAATTGATAGAGAACACAACTCAAAAATTATTATCTTAAGATGATATAATGTTACCTATGTCTTCTACTTTACCATTACAATATGTTACTCATATCTCTTCATCTTATCCCTCAAATCTTGAGTTTCCCATTGCTCCTTCTCCAAGAATTCATTTTGATAAATCAATACACAAGAACAAATTAAAACATCTTTTCAAGGTGCCCCAATTGAGAAAGTGCCTTATTCAAATATAGTCAGGGTTATTCCACCTATTTAAACTTCTATCCCATTTCCTTCCTTAATCATAACAACTTTGGATTGGTTGTATATCATAGTGAAGAGTACAAGAAAAAATTTTAAACCTAAAGAGATAGATTTTGGAACCTTGATGGCTCTTTTCTGATGAGATGCTGATCATCATTCTTCAAACAGGGCTAAACTATTCTTAAGACTGCTCTTCTTTCAAATTAATGTACTGATCAGATTGCAATAGCAGTGTAGAAGTAGCATACAATAAATAGACCTATGGGGCATTGAAATCCTCGAAGGAACATCTGTTCTTCTTCTTCTTCATGTCATCCAATGGCGTGGCTTTACCAAATTCTCTACTCGCTCTATAAATACACTCTGCTATTAGAATTAGTTACTCATCTACCCAGGATATCCTTTCCCTGGTATCCATCTACATCACCCATTGATAGACTTATTGCAATAAAATCGAATCCCACTCTTTCCAATGAAGAGTCACTTTGTGAAGACTTTCGCCTAACATTTATAGATTCAATACTTGTCCTTCCATCAAATCAAAATGTGTTTTCTAGGCCAATAGACCTATACATAGGTTCTTAAGACAAGGAAACCTTCATTCAAAAATAGAATCACAACAAGACCTACATATCACTAGAGGTCTTGGCCTAATACCAACATGGAGATCACAGTTCAAACATTTCAATAATTCCCATAGAGCTAGACATTCCTGACTACCCTTTCCGATAGAAGCTAATTTACTTACAAAGATCAGAATAGGATGTGTTTGACTTAAACTGCTGCATGTTCTTTTTCGGTAAATCCTGCACGTTATCAAATCATTTGGTCCTTTTAAAGATTTTCTCAGTGGTAGCTCTTCAGATGAAAATCAAGGAAAATGACTCTCGGGAGAGATGTAGACTCCACTTCACTGATGGTTACACGAAAGGTAGAAACTACCATCCTCCTCAAAATTGGCTTCGACCTTGCCACAGGCTCGGCTCGACTCAACACATATTATAGATTTACATTAAAATCACATATTAACCACGAAGTTAATTTTTGCCAAAGCTTTTCTGATAGCTCTTACACTCTTTATATATGCTTATGACATAAGAAGAATAACAAACTGAGGAGTCCATTCAACTCAGCCCATAGTGAGCTCATTTCATATATATATACAAAAACAAAAACATCACCTATTGATTGTTGTTGAGGAGAAGGGAATCTATTTGCAGCAATACTTTCCAAATTTTGACATTGCTCTCTCTTGGACTTCTAAGGAGGAATTCCACTTCATTCAATACATACGAGATATCGTCCCATATGGATGGATGTTTTACTCCCTTTTCTTCTAAATCTCCACTTTGAAATCATTACTCACAACAAGAATTTCCAATGTAACATTGCAAATTTGAAATTATCTTCCCTATATAAGTCTGCTAAAAACTTGACTATTACCAGCAAGGGCTACTTCCTATTCTATAGAAGACAACAAGATTTGTGAAAGAGTGAGTACAACTTACTTCATGTCTAGACGCAAGATGGGATCTTCTTCCACACATTGCTTTGCCAACATGGCCATCTTGTATACACAATCATGTGGATAGAGATCCATCATATTTCACTCTATACACTACTTTAAGCTATTCATATTAATCAAATTAGGGAAATATCGAAGTGCACATAACATGATAGAAATCAACGTTCACCTTTCAACAAATTGCTTTCCAATTAAAGCATTAAGTAGTGCAGACTTTCCAGAATAATACTTGCTTGCAAAATCCTTTATCAAAACATCAATGCAGACCCATGCGACTTTATACACCATCATAAAAATGATATTTCAAGACAATGGCTAATCTCATAAATGTATAATAAATACACATTACTGCATCTATATAATAGATGCCAAAGAATTCATATATCAAGAAAAGACTCACAGATTTATTGCTACAGGCATCATGCCTATAGATCTTTCCTCTACCACACTAATTACTCCTCTGTACTCTACATTCTATTCTCTTCATTCTGAGATTCTTGATATCCTCTCCTCTTCTTCTATCTCTTCCCTTGAATGAGAGGATCTTTTCCTTTCTATCTTTTCTCACTTCTACGTACCTCTCATCCTCTCTCCTCGCTGCATTCTCTCTTCTTTTCTCTTTTCAAGGATCTCCCCTCTAACTTCTACGCCAATTTTGGGTTGAAGGTAAAATACTATTTTTAAGTTTTAACAATTTTATAAGGTTGAAAATAGTTTCAACCATTTCCCCTTTATTTCCTCAACAATCTAACAATCATTTTTTTTTTTCTTTTACCTTTTCACTTTTTACTTTTGACATTTCCAATTACTCCTTAGATAACATTTTGGAGGAAAATACAATAATTTCAAATTCAAATTTAATCATGACCATGTCTTCAGGTAGCCATTGCAGATGCTCCTGCATCATACTCTCCCTCTAGGAACAATTTGAACCTTAGTTCAAATGAGATGTTGCCTCCATACATTAGTCTTCACTTGTATACCTAGATCCCAAGGTCTTGTTACCAATACCAATGCTTGTCTTTGTCTTTGATTGTCTTTGTCCTTCATCTTGTTATTCTTCCTCTTCTGGTATGTTCTTCTCCTCATCTCTTTCTCAGCTACCATCTCCCACTTCCATGCTTCTTCATCTTCATACATATCTTCTAGATCTTCTTGTTGTTCTTCTTGGTTCATGAGCTTTTCCAATGACTCATGTATGTCATTCACTTTAGCTGCCTTCATACCTGCATACAAAACATTCAAAGCCATGAAGCCTCTTGGCTGCCTTCACATTCTTGCTCCTTGATCAAAACTATTTTGACCTCATTGCTTTGCTCTTTTATTGCTTCATTCTTACCAATGTTATCTTCACCATGGCTTGTACCTTCCTTCATCTCTCTTGAATTACCAAACAGCTCCTCTAACATCTTCAACTCTTCCTTTAGTGAGATCTCATCTATCTCACTATCTTCATCA
Organism: Torreya grandis; assembly: GCA_037957365.1. Lineage (NCBI taxonomy): Eukaryota > Viridiplantae > Streptophyta > Pinopsida > Cupressales > Taxaceae > Torreya > Torreya grandis. The sequence continues at coordinate 493,235 of JARHVA010005053.1, read as the reverse complement.
AACTTGGGCTGATCACTTACAAGGATTACTTATCCTTTACTAGCCTCACTCTTCATCTCATCTCTTCATAGCTTGTTTTCACATAAACCAACTTCTTTAATATACTCATCAAAAACAATTGAAACACCATTAGCTTGTGTCTCCTTACTATCTTCAATTGCTGCCTGAAGCCATCTTGTTTGTTCTTACCTCAATTCATTTTCCATCCTCTTGGAACTCTCTCCTTGCTGTATATTAGTTTTCATAGACATTTTCCATTCCTCATTTCTCATGAAAGGATCATTAAATAATTCAAACATATCATCATAAACCAATTGTTTACCTTTTACCTCTTTGGTATACCTCTCAAGCATCCTATCTTCATGGAATGCTTCTTCCATACTCACCATCTCTCCTTCATTCTCTTGGCTACTGGAATCACCTTCAATCCTCTTCCATTGACTTCTTGGTGTTGCTGTCTCAATAATAACATCTTTTCTCTTTGCCTTCTTAGGCACCCATACTTGTTTCTCCTTCTTACCATTTCTCTTCTCAAGCCATGTAGGCATCTTGTATCCTTGCTCTTGTACCAGCACCTCCTCTTGCTTGGGAGTTTGCTTTATCCACCATTTAGGCATCACATATCCATGGTTAATTGGAAACTTCACCTTTCTCCTTACTTCTCTAACATGCATATCAAAAATTTCATGCTTATAAGACAAATCAGTTTTTGAACTCACCTTTACCTCCTTAATGGGCTGCTCCATTAGTTCTTTGTCTTGCATAGCTTCTTGATTATCTATACTTTCTTCTTCCTTCATTCTTGGCTATTCTCTTGTCTCTTCTTGGCGTTCAATGGCATCATGAAATTCAGCTTCCTCTTCTTTGTTAAGGTGTGGAGCCTAAAAGCTTCACATATGAGTGCATTACCAAAGTTGTAGGTTTACACAGTCACCGGCGTCGGTCAGGAGTGACTGACATCAGTCCAGTGCAGTTGAAGAGACACCGATGTTAGCAGAGGATCAGCCGACGTTGGTCATAGGTAAGCAGACAGGAACCGACGTTAGTTACCTATGCGTCTAGAATGCTATTTTTGAGGATAGAAGCGAGTGTTTGCATGATGAGTTTAAGTCTTAGTCTTAAGTTCGCATTTCTATTATTAGTAAGATTGTTTTTAGAGCCCTTGTTCAAGAGGCTTAACTATTGGTTGTAAGTCCATGCGCAAGTTTCCTAATTCTATATGTAGAATTAGATCTTCTTAGCTTAGTGTGATTATTGTAGTAGTTCATTGTATGTGAATGTTGAAGAACAGTACAGAGTTGTATCAATCCAGGTTGTTGGAATTGATTGTACTTGAGAGAGATAGATCTTAAGGGATAGAGATCTAGAGAGAGATCTTGTGCATCTGAGAGAGGTGTGGAAGAAAGAAGTTTCTTCAATTGTATTCCTTTTGTAAAGAGTTTAATACAAGTTTTTAGGGTGGTTTCTTGTATCTCTTATTCTTTGCTATTATCTGATTCTAGTTACTTATCTATCTGATTTAATTCCATGGTTTATTGCTTTCATAAGTGTAATCATATTGTTGGTTGATCCCCAACAAGTGGTATCAGAGCCTTGGTTTTAGGTTTAGAGTTTGATATCCAATAATTGGTATCAAAGCTTAGGTTCACTAACAGGTGGTTCAGATCTGTGTAGTGTGTATTGATTACAGGTTACTCATAGGAGTTTCTGCAGGGATTTCTATTTGAGTGGGAGAAGCAATGGCAGATGAAAATAAATTGAGAATGGAGAAGTTTAATGGCAAAAACTATCAACATTGGAGAATGCAGATAGAGGAGTATCTGTATCAGAAGGACCTATACTTACCGTTAGGTGGGATTGCAAAGAAGCCCACAGACATGGAGGATGAAGAATGAGAAGTTCTTGATAGAAAGGCTCTGGGGTCTATAAGACTAAGTCTTGCATCTACTGTGATATCCAATTTATCATAGGCAAAAACAATGATAGAGTTGATGACTACTCTAGCAAATTTGTATGAAAAACCCTCAGCTTCTAATAAGGTATATCTTATGAAGCAGCTTTGTAATTTGCATATGCAGGAAGGTGGATCTGTATCTAATCACCTGAATGATTTCCATGGTATTGTAAATCAATTAAGTTCAGTCAAAATTGTATTTGATGATGAAATAAAAGATCTTTTAATATTATGTTCTTTGCCTAAAAGCTGACATAGCTTAGTAATGGTAGTTAGCAATACTGCATCTGCATCAAATATTTTAAAAGTAGAGGATGTTGTTAGTGTTATCTTGAATGAGGAAATTCGTAGGAAAAGCACAGAAGAGACATCTGGGAATGCTTTAAGTTTTGAGAGCAGGGGAAGGCAAAAAGAGAAGAGCAAGAAAGGGAGATCAAGATCCAAGTCTAAGGGGAAAGGCAGATCCAAATCTAGAAATGGCAGAAGGCCACAATGCTGGAATTGTGGAAAGATGGGGCACATAAGCAGAGATTGCTGGTCAAAGCCTAAAGAGGACAATCAACACGAAGGAAAAGAAGAAGCAAAGGTTGTAGGTATTGCACAAGATGCTTTAATATTCTCTTTGCATAATAATATAGAATCTTGGGTGTTAGATTCTGGTGCATCTTTTCATGCTACCCCTAATAGGGAATATTTCTGTGACTATATCCTTGGAGATTTTAGAATAGTATATCTAGGGGATGATGAACCCTGTAAAATTATTGGCAAAGGTAAAGTGCAGCTGAAAATGCAGAATGGCAACACATGGGTGTTGAGAGAAGTTATGCATGTTCCTAGCTTGAAGAGAAATTTGATTTCTGTAGGAAAGTTAGGGGATGAGGGTTGTACAGTAACTCTCATAGTAGAATCTTGGAAGGTTACCAAGGGTGCACTTGTTATGGCCAGAGGTAAGAGAGTAGGTACTCTCTATTTGTGTAATTGTGTTACTAATAATTCCCCTTCTGTATTATCTACTTCAGATGTGGATGCAAAATTGTGGCACTCAAAGCTTGGCCACATGAGTGAGAAGGGGATGTCAATTCTTAAGTCTAAAGGTAAGCTTTTAGATTTGAAAAGCATGGATCTAGAATTTTGTGAGCACTGTGTATTTGGAAAATAGAAAAGGGTTAGTTTTCTCAAGACTGGGTCTACAAAGAAGAAGCATAAGTTGCAGCTTGTTCACACAGACGTGTGGGGACCGGCTCAAGTAGCTTCTATTGGAGGATCACATTACTATGTTTCGTTCATAGATGATGCTACAAGAAAGGTATGGATCTACTATATTAAGAAGAAATCTGATGTATTTGAGACTTTTAAGATTTGCAAAGCTATGGTTGAGAATGAAATAGGGAAAAGATTAAAGTGCTTGAGATCTGACAATGGTGGAGAGTTCTATAGTTATAAGTTTAACTGGTATTGTTACATGCATAGAATCCATAGGCAAAGGATGGTTCCAAGGACACCTCAGCAGAATGGTATCACTGAAAGGATGAATAGAAAAATCATGGAGCGTGCAAGATGTATGAGATTGCATGTTGGTTTGCCTTTAGAGTTTTGGGCAGAAGCTATTGACACTATAGTGTACCTGATTAATAGATGACCCTCTATAGCTCTGGATGGTGGAATTCCAGAAGAAGCTTGGACAGGTAAAAAGGTAGATCTCTCTTTTATCAAAGTTTTTAGTTGTGAAGCCTTTGTGCACGTAGATAAGGAAAATATAAAGAAGCTTGATGCTAAATCTATGAGGTGCATGTTTATTAGCTATGGCTCAGATGATTTTGGTTTCAGATTATAGAATCTAGGAACTAACAAGATAATTAGGAGCCGTGACGTTGTTTTCAATGAAAAAGTGATGTATAGTGATCAGTTGAAGAAGCTGAATTAATCTGGGTAGAGCAATAGTGAATTGGATGAGGTGATGGTCCAAAATGAGCTCGCAAGAAAAAGAAATAATCACTTGCAGAAAAATACAGAGACTGACATCGGTAGGATAGGAACCAGCGTCGACAGAATAGAAACTGAGGTTGGTCATATAGAGATCGATGTCGGCAGGATAGGCACCGACGTCGGTCAGGCAAAACTACTGTTGGCCAGTAACAGGTCTGGAGGTGACTGAGGTCAGTCACTGTCAGAGAATTTGGGTGGACAGCGTGTTGTGAATGAGTCTTAGACACCCATCAGGAGGTCTGAAAGGGTAAGTAAGCCTCCAATTAGATATTCTCCTTCATTATTCTATTTATTGCTAACTGATGGTGGAGAACCAGAGAGTTATGAAGAAGCAATACAGGTGGAGTCCAAGAGTCAATGGGAGCATGGCATGGTTGAGGAGATGGAGTCCTTAAGAGAGAACCAAACATGGGATTTGGTTGAATTGCCAGCTGGTAAGAGAACACTGAAGAATAGATGGACCTATAGGTTGAAAGAAGTGAGAATGGATAGATGAGATATAAGGCTAGATTGGTAGTGAAAGGATTTTCATAAAAGCCAGGTATTGATTTTGGTGAGATTTTTTCTCCTATTGTTAAAATGACTTCTATATGGACTGTACTGTCTTTGGTTGTTGTTGAGGATTTGCATCTTGAGAAGCTAGATGTTAAGACAACGTTTCTTCATGGAGATTTGGATGAGGAAATTTATATGGAACAACCAGAAGGATTTGAGGTCAAAGGTAAGGAGAAGTTAGTGTGCAGATTGAAGAAAAGCTTGTATGGCCTCAAGCAAGCTTCTAGACAGTGGTATTTGAAATTTGATAGGTTTATGACTGAGCATGGCTACAGTAGGTGTCAATCTAACCATTGTGTGTATTTTAAGAGATTGGATAATAGTAGATACATTATTATATTATTGTATGTAGATGATATGCTAGTTTCAGGATCACACATGCAGGATATCTCTGAGCTTAAGGTGAAATTAGCTCAAACGTTTGCTATGAAGGATTTGGGAGCAGCAAAGAAAATCCTTGGCATGAGCATTAAGAGAGACAGGAAAAATCATAGGTTGATATTGTCTCAAGAGGATTATGTGGACAAGGTGTTGAAATGGTTCAATATGCAAGATACTAAACCGGTAAGCACACTTTTGGCTAGACATTTTAAATTGAGTAAAGAACAATGTCTTAATTCACATGATGAGGTAGAGTACATGAGTAAGGTTCCATATTCTTCCACAGTAGGAAGTTTGATGTATGCAATGGTGTGTACTAAACTGGATATTGCCCAAGCAGTGGGAGTTGTAAGTAAGTATATGGCCAATCTAGGTAAGGAACATTGGAAAGTAGTTTAGTGGATCCTTAGATATATGAGAGGAACCAGCAGTAGGCACTTGTGCTATGGAGGTTCAGATACTTCTCTACATGGTTATGTAGATTAAAATATGGCAGGTGATTTGGATGGCAGGAGGAGCACTATAGGTTATGTTTTCACTATAGGTGGAATGGCGGTTAGCTGGATATCTAAGTTGTAGAAGGTTGTTGCCTTGTCAACTATAGAAGCAGAGTATATTACAGCCACAGAAGCTAGCAAATAGATGATATGGATGACACGGTTCATGGAAAAGCTTGGAAGGGAGCATGGGAGTTATAGATTGTATAGTGACAGTCAGAGTGCAATCCATTTGGCTAAGAATTCAGCCTTTCATTCAAGAACAAAGCACATACAGCTAAGGTACCATTTCATATGACAGGTATTGGAAGATGGTGATTTGAAGCTGGAGAAGATCCATACAGATAGGAATCCTACTGATATGTTAACCAAGCTAGTTATAAAGGAGAAGTTGAATCTTCATTCAACTTTTGTTGGTCTTCATGATTGAGTTAAAGATGGAGGAGCTAGAAGATGTTGTTGTACAGGTACTGGTGTAGCTGTTTATCTCGAAGTGGGAGATTGTTAAGGTGTGGAGCCTAAAAGCTTCACATATGAGTGCATTACCAAAGTTGCAGGTTTACATAGTCACCGGCATCGGTCAGGAGTGATCGACGTCAATCCGGTGCAGTTGAAGAGATGCCAACATCGAGAGAGGATTGACCGATGTCAGTCACAAGTAAGCAGACAGGAACTGGCATCGATTACCTATGTGTCTAGAATGCTATTTCCAAGGATAGAAGTGAGTGTTTACATGATGAGTTTAAGTCTTAGTCTTAAGTTCACGTTTCTATTATTAGTAAGATTGTTTTTAGAGCCCTTGTTCAAGAGGCTTAACTATTGGTTGTAAGTGCATGCACAAGTTTCCTAATTCTATATGTAGAATTAGATCTTCTTAGCTTAGTGTGATTATTGTAGTAGTTCATTGTATGTGAATGTTGAAGAATAGTATAGAGTTGTATCAATCCAGGTTGTTGGAATTGATTGTACTTGAGAGAGATAGCTCTTAAGGGATAGAGATCTAGAGAGAGATCTTGTGCATCTGAGAGAGGTGTGGAAGAAAGAAATCTCTTCAATTGTATTCCTTTTGTAAAGAGTTTAATACAAGTTTTTAGGGTGGTTTCTTGTATCTCTTGTTATTTGCTATTATCTGATTCTAGTTACTTATCTATCTAATTTAATTCCATGGTTTATTGCTTTCATAAGTGTAATCATATTGTTGGTTGATCCCCAACATTCTTCCTCTTCTCTTGCTTGTATGGGTTCTTCAACACCTCCTTTATGCATTAACCAATGCATCTCTTCTTCTTCCTCATCAACAGCAGCAAACTTTCTCCTCTTTCTTGTACATTCACTTGTGCACTTGGTGTCTTCTCTTGCACCAATCTCTTCACTCTTCAAGGCCCTTCTATTGACCTTCATAAGGCTGCTCATACCTGCAATTACCCATGCAAAAATAGCATTAGATATAAAAACAAGAGACCATAATGTCTCTATGAGTTTCCTCTTAATGGACATTCTCATCTTTCCAAGTGCTCTCCCTGGCACTTCATCTCTTCTTTCTTCTCTTCTCTTGTTCTCCTCAATGAGAACCTTCTTCTCAACTTCTTCCTCTTGCTGCTCACTTGGCAACCTTCTTATCTTCTTCATGCCTCTATGGGCTTCTCTCTTCATGGCAATATCCTTTTGCCTTCTTCTCCTCTTCATTAGGATATCTATTGGCCACTTCAACCTCTTCTTCATTGGCCATACCCATGCTTTCCTATTCAACTGCATCCAAGACTCATACTCATCTTTAATCTTAGCTAATTCTTTCTTCAAACTATCAATTTCTTTATCAATTACAAAAATGTCCATACCTTTGATGCTTGCTTTCTTCTTGGTGCCCTCATATACCATGCTACTCTGTAGTGCCTTCAATAATGCTTCCATCTCTGAGATCTTCACCCAAGTCTTTTCTACCTTGGTCTCTTGATCCCCTGTCTCACCCAAGCCTTTTCTCCTTGATTGGTCTTTTGACAATCTCTTTGATCTCGCCTAGGCCTTTTGCATCCTAGTCTTTTGATCCTTTTCTCAATCCTGCAGCAATTCTTTGTACAATATTTCAACAAACATAAATCATAAATCCAAGCTTACCTTGCTTTGGATCTTCCTCTTGAGCATTCACTTGCTCTCTTACTTTTGAGCTCTCCAAGCTTCTCTTCACTAAGCCTTCCTTAGCTTGACTGCCTTCCTCTTTACCTGTTTATTCCTCAAAACAAATTTTCAAACCATAGACTTTATACTGAATATTAAATCTTACGCATACCTTTCCTCTAGTAGAGTCTTCTAGTGCTATCTCATGTTGATCCCTTTTCCAAATCCCAAGAGCTTCAAGCTCTGATACCAAATGATGAGAGGCTGATCATCATTCTTCAAACAGGGCTAAACTATTCTTAGGACTGATCTTCTTTCAAATTAATGTACTGATCAGACTACAATAACAGTGTAGAAGTATACAATAAATAGAGCTATGGGGCATTAAAATCCTCAAAGGAATATCTATTATTCTTCTTCTTCATGTCATCCAATGGCATGGCTTTACCAAATTCTCTAGACGCTCTGAAAATACACTCTGATGTTAGAATTAGTTACTCATCTACCCAGGATATCCTTTCCCTGGTATCCATCTACATCACCCATTGATAGACTTATTGCAATAAAATCGAATCCCACTCTTTCCAATGAAGAGTCACTTTGTGAAGACTTTCACCTAACATTTATAGATTCAATACTTATCCTTCCATCAAAACAAAATGTGTTTTCTAGGCCAATAGACCTGTACACAGGTTCTTAACACAAGGAAACCTTCATTCAAAAATAGAATCACAACAGGACCTACATATCACTGGAGGTCCTGGCCTAATACCAACATGGAGATCATAGATCGAACATTTCAATAATTCCTATAGAACTAGACATTCCTAACTACCCTTTCCGATAGAAGCTAATTTACTTATAGAGATCAGAATAGGATGTGTTTGAGTTAAACTACTGCATGTTCTTTTTTGGTAAATCCTGCACGCTGTCAAATCATTTGGTCCTTTCAAAGATTTTCTTAGCGGTAGCTCTTCAGATGAAAATTGAGGAAAATGACTTCTAGGAGAGATGTAGACTCCACTTCACTGATGGTTACATGAAAGGTAGAAACTACCATCCTCCTCGAAATTGGCTTTGACCTTGCCATAGGCTCGGCTCGACTCAATGCATATTATAGATTTACATTAAAATCACATATTAACCACAAAGTTAATTTTTGCCAAAGCTTTTCTAACAACTCTTACACTCTCTATATATGCTTATGACATAAGAAGAATAACAAACTAAGGAGTCCATTCAACTCAGCCCACAACGAGCTCGTTTCATATATATATACAAAATCAAAAACATCACCTATTAATTGTTGTTGAGGAGAAGGGAATCTATTTTTGAATTTTGACATTGCTCTCTCTTAGAGTTCTGAGGAGGAATTCCACTTCATTCAATACATACGAGATATCATCCCATATGGATGGATGTTTTATTCCCTTTTCTTTTAAATCTTCACTTTGAAATCATTACTCACAACAAGAATTTCCAATGTAACATTACAAATTTGAATTATCTTCCCTATATAAGTCTGCTAAAAACTTGACTATTACCAACAAGGGCTGCTTCCTATTCTACAAAAAACAACAGGATTTGTGAAAGAGTGAGTACAACTTACTTCATATCTTGACGTAAGATGGGATCTTCTTCCATGCATTACTTTGCCAACATGGCCATCTTGTATACACAATCATGTGGATAGAGATCCATCATATTTCACTCTATACACTACTTTAAGCTATTCATATTAATCAAACTAGGGAAATCTTGAAGTGCACATAACATGATAGAAATCAATGTTCGCCTTTCAACAAACTGCTTTCCAATTAAAGCATTGAGTAGTGCAGACTTTCCAAAATAATACTTACTTGCAAAATCCTTTATCAAAACATCAATGCAGACCCATGCCACTTTATACACCATCATAAAAATGATATTTCAAGACAATGGTTAATCTCATTAATGTATAATAAATACACATTACTGCATCTATATAATAGATGCCAAAGAATTCATATATCAAGAAAAGACTCACAGATTTATTGCTACAGGCATCACACCTACAGACCTTTCCTCTACCACACTAATTACTCCTCTGTACTCTGCATTCTATTCTCTTCATTCTAACATTCTTGAGATCCTCTCCTCTTCTTTTATCTCTTCCCTTGAATGAGAGGATCTTTTCCTTTTTGTCTTTTCTCAATTCTATGTACCTCTCATCCTCTCTCCTCACTGCATTCTCTCTTCTTTTTCTCTTTTCAAGGATCTCCCCTCTACCTTCTATGCCAATTTTGGGCTAAAGGTAAAATACTATTTTTAAGTTTTAACAATTTTCTAAGGTTGAAAATAGTTTCAACCATTTCCCCTTTATTTCCTCAACAATCTAACAATCATTTTTTTTTTACCTTTTCACTTTTTACTTTTGACATTTCCAATTACTCCTCCTTAGATAACATTTTGGAGGCAAATACAATAATTTGAAATTCAAATTTAATCATGACCATGTCTTCAGGTAGCCATTGCAGATGCTCCTGCATCATTTCTCAAAGAGGCCAAAGAAAGAAATGATAGTTTTATGAATGGTGATAGATGAAAAGGGTGAAAAATATGTATAAGTGACCATTCATTTAGTTGAAATGGATAAGTCATAAATCAGGGGTTGAAGACTATGAGATATCTAGGGTTCATTTAGGAAAACCAACCAGATAAGGGATGAAAGGAGATGTTCAGTTGGTGATTGGCACCATTGTTGAAAAAATGGACAAAGACAAATCAATGAAAGATGAAATAAAAGATAAGGTGGAAAAATTGAACTTAATATTACATATATTGATCAAGCCAATTCAACTAGCTATCACTTCATCGAGTCTTCATGTCGAGACACTAGAAAAAGTGAGAGAAGTATGACAAATGGGTAATGCAATGAAATATTGGATTGAATAGTTAATAATTAAGGGGACTTAGTAATTATCATTTTAGTGATTATTTTATTTGAAATTAAATCAAAATATTAACAAATAGTAATAAAGGAAAATGGATACACTCAAGAGAAATAAAATTGGGAGGAACTCATTCCTAAGTTGGTCGAATTCTCAAAATTTCCTGTTGTTGATTTCATTGAAAAAGGTGTAATCAATAAGGATGGAATTATCTTTCATATTGAATTTACTTGGGCTACTAAATTTATAATTTATTCCCTTAAATAATATATTAAAAAATTCAATGGTGTAAGATCACTTGCAAGTAACATAATTATGGAAATCAACACTGAACTCAAGAATTTAGATGGTCATTTTGACAATGACAAGGATCAAGAGGGAAATATTATTTCAATTGAGACCATAATTGTAGAATTTAAAGAGTGATTTTAGGGCATTTATAATTATACATCTATATTTGGTTATGAATAAATTTTCTAGTTGGCCAAATTCCAAGTGAATGTGGATAATTTGGATATGAAAATAAATAGTCTTCAAGGCAAGCTTTAAGAAATGAAAGAGTTAGACTATTTAGCATATATTGACTATATGTACATATATGGAATGGATTAATACTTGATCGAGGTATTTCTCTAGAGATTTGACAACTTCTCAAAAGGGAAAGAATTATCAATATAGTAGTAAGAGGAATGAAGAATTACTTTTAGTGTTTTTTAATTCTCTTCTCTTGTTTCTTTGTCCCGAACTTGTGTTGTTTCACTTTTTTTACCCTTGTAAATGTACATTGTAATTATGCAAATTTTCTTTGTAATTTTTCCAACTTTATTTTTCAAGTTGTGCAAATTGACAATGTGCTTTTATAATCAGTGCAAAAACCCCAATTTTTTTCTCAAGTGGTGTTAAATGTTTAAAAATGTTTTTCACCATTTTAAGTTTTAATCTCTCATAGGTGTTTTAGTAATTCTATTAAAAGTAAAAATAGGTGTTTTTTCACCATAACCACCCATTTTAGCCTATAAATACAAGTTATGGATTATAATAAGGGTTTGAAATAGATATAATTTTGGTAAAGCATAATGGAGGAAGTCAGTCCTTCTACTCTTCAGAATCAATATAAAGAGGTGTTTCTAAACATTGCATTAGTAATATCTTTTGAATTGTCTTTTAATTAATTCATCCTATCAAATTTTCATTTCCATTATTATAAAATTTAAATTGTTGAGAATAATAAATTAGACTACAAATTTTCTATCTAGATTTTTAGTTTACATTTCCAACACATGTGAAAATGTTAGTGGGAATATATATAATTTCTTAGTTGTTTCCATTAGGAAATATATAAGATTATTAGTTTATGTTATTATATTCAAATTATTTTTTGGTGTATGTTTCATATTGCTAAGGATATGATTATGTATTTTTGACCCATTAAATGAGAGAGATTTTTATCTTTTGAAAGTATAAATTTTCTATTAACACTTTTGTTTAGTCTCAATTTCTAACTTGACAAGTTTGTTGGTTAAAACTTCTCCCTTCTCTCTCTCTCTCTCTCTATATATATATATATATATATATATATATATATATATATATATATTCCTTTCTAAAACGTCCTTTTTTTAGTTTTAGGTTAAAATTAATACTCCATGTTTTACATTCCTTTTTTTGTAAATATTTACTACTTTCCTATTTTGGCTTTCAATAAAGGTGACTCCACATGCTAATAGGAGAGGGAATTTATTCCCCACACTATTGACATGAAGTCATAGATTTGTCTTCCTAAACAAATTTCACCCCAACAATGATTGAATGATCTATCTAAGTCGGTCCCTAATCTAATCAACACTTACACAATTAAATTCAAATCTAATGCAATATTATAAGAAGATTAGACAAAGTAAAAGACAAACACAAACACCATCCACATACACATAATGTAGAAAATAATCCCAAGTCTTAAATTAATCAATCATCTATAATTTTTACAATCATATTGGATTTCATTAAAAAAATTCTCTTTAAAATTCACTAGAATGATATTAGGAGAGGAGTTGAGGGAGATATTAACACTAATAAAGAATAAAAAATACAAAAAATTAAAAGGGTGATTGGCCAAATCTCATGCAAAAGGATAAAAAGCTAACCAATAGATCATCAAAATGAATCAATATATATATCCTTTGGCCTTATATGGGGTATATTTTGCCTCAAAAACTCTTCAAAATTTACCATTACTACCTTAACTACCTTGTTGGCCACTCTATCCCTCTAAATTCAACACATTCACTATTCACAAGGCTACACAAGACCAAAAATGAAGTTAAGACTTATAATTAAAAGAAATGAATAATAAATTAGCCAAAAAAATGGTAATTTATCTTGGGAGTTTGAAAAACACCAAACATTGATTAGTTACATATTAGTCCAAATTATAAAAAAATCAAGTATAATAAGAAACTAGAACCAAATAATCTTGCCTAAGAACTACAGGAAGCATGACATAATGAATAAGATCAAAAAATAGAGATAAAAACAACACAAGTAGTTTACCTCCTTTGTCTAATTTTATGTCCACTTATTGGAATAAGGATGTTTATACTTGATCTATAAAAATTAGATACTTCTAGCAATGCTTCTCCAATTATCACTTGTGGCTTGGTGTGATTCTTGGCATAAAATGAGAATTATAACACTACTCTTAATATATTCTTGAAGGTATTCTAGAATAATAACCTTACACATAAAATATTTTTGGAATATTATGTGGTAACTTGTATTTATATCTCTAATAACTAAATCTAACCCTAGGGAGGTTAGGTTAAATTCTAACTTTAATTGATTCTAAAATAACCTAGGTTGAGTCATGCTAACCCTAGGTTGGGTCAAAGCACTCATGAAATATTGACACCTTAGTTTTAGATATTTGTGAGGCATGAAAACTAACTTTAGATATTTTTGAGGTTGTGACTCATTTTTTTATAATATATAGGAATTAATGAATGACTTTATTATCTCTTTTGACCTTTGACTTCATATTTGGCAAAAATTTCTTTTTTTGATAAATGAAATTCACTAATTTGAATTGGAATTTTTTTTAGATAAGTTAATTATAAATTATAATTTAATTAATATTGATTAGTTTTTTTTTTCTTTTGTAAATTATTTTAAATTTTTTCAATTAATAGCTCAATAGGCCAAAAGTATCAAATTACTAGGTCATAATTTGACTAGGTTTGAAATCGAAGTAGGTTATTAGTGCATACAGGGTAATACACAAAATAAACTAGACTTACCATGTTTATGAATAATTAAATACCTTATGTAGTAAAATTTGGGAAGTTAAGTGATTTCTAGGCTTAAATTGTGTCATTTACTAGAAATTGATCTAAATCTGAGTTTAGGAATGAAAGTGGAAAAAAAATAAGTTTATGTAGTATGCCCCTATTTCAGAAGATATTACAAGACATAGGTATAATAATGTATTTTCAAATAATAAAAAAGTAACTAATATAAATGGTTTATGTCCCAAAGGGTGGTTGATAATCCCTTGATGCCCCCTCATGCAAGCAAGTGGCAAAGTAAATTTATCAAACATTCCCTCAAAATGAAAATATTACATGATCTAGTGGAAATGGATGTGGAATAATTAAATTGATGAAAGGTAGTTATAAATAGTAATTTCAATAGATTAATTTATTTTCCAAAAGGTAGTTATAATTAATAACAAAGAGTGTGACACTGGTTTTCCCAAATGTGGTTATAAGTAATGGTATGGATGTTTGCCTCGATAGGGTGGTGGGATGAATATGGATTTGCCTAAAGGTGGCTATAATTAGTAATAGAATGTTGAATAGTTTTTTTACTAGCATAAATTATAATAACTAATGGAGTCATTTACCCTAGTATGGTAGGTGGAGTGGGAAAAATAATGATTAACCCAAAGGTGTTTATAATCATTAGCATGGGACACATAAATAATGATTTACCCATAAGAAGTTATAATCATTAAATTGGTCAAAAATAATAATCTTTCGAAAGGTGGCTATAATCATTTGCACATTTCAAATGCATGATTTAAAATTTAGTTTCCCCAAAAAGGCAAAATACATCATTGATCAATTGAAAAAAAATCTGTCATGCAAGGGTAGCTTATGCAAAACATCCATAAAATGAATTTATGATCAGTTAGCAAATGATAGCAACACATTTATATCCTAAATGTGAGTTAGAAGATGTACATTCAAAAAAATATGGGATATAGGTATAAAAATAACATTGTTAAAGAGGTCTTAATAGAGGCCTAAAAAGATGGTTTGGTTACAATACGGCTAAAAAATAAGGCAAGTAGGATCAAATAGTGTACAAAACGGACCATGAATGTGAAAAATACACCTCTTGAAGCATGAAGAATGAAATATAGGCCCTAGAGGGTAAAAATTTGAATTTTTGGCTATATATTCACCTATAGGGTGAAAAATAATTCATTTTCACATTAACATATTGATATTTCTTAGATTTGGTTTGTTATGTGTTGGGTTAAGAAAAATGGCCCATGAAGGAGCACAACACCACATTTATGAGCATTTGAGAGAGCACATGTAGCCACCCTATAATAGACCACTAGTGAGTTACTCCAAATTTGTCATTAATGTTAAATTTCTTGCATTTATTACTTATTTCAAGTTTAAAATAATAATGAAGCCACCATTTCATTTCAGGGCAAACAATGGCTTCATCAAGGAAAATGTTGGCTTAATACAAAGTTTTTATTCCTAGAAACAACAAAAATGACAAAATTAGGTGGAAATCACTAAAACTACAATTTCACCCATTTTTAGGTGAAGTCACCATTTTCATGAAAATGAAAATGGCAATGTGGCCAAAAATGTGCAATATTGCCTAAATGAAGACTTCACCTTGGAATATAAAAATAGTTGATTTAGGGGCTTGATAGGGTTTCAATCCCTTAGAGAGGGTTAATTAAACTTAGTAGGTTAGGATTAGGCTTAAATAGCTACATATAAATAGTCTAATGCTACTTTTTTACATTTAAAAGAGTGACTACCAATGTTGATGTGTTGAGAGTGATATTCACACTATATTTGGACCTATTAGGTCTAGATAAAGGATATGATTACTTTCTTACATACAATTTATCTTCATGACATGGCATGGATGCTAATAATATCGATATATTAGGTATATTTGAGTGTGTTGGTTGAGCGTTGGCATAGTGAGACTTCAACATTTTACTTGCCTACTAGATTGCCTATTGTGACACTTGGGGATATTTGGCATATGCTCAAGATTCAAATACATGGATGGAGATTATTTTTGACACCACTAGAAAAGTAAAATGAAGTTATTGATGATCTAGTCAGTTACCAAGGTATCCCCATATTTTAAGGGAATGTCAATATAAACCTTATAGAGATATATGCAGACATTTATCTTAATGATTTACCTTTTGGGGATCTATCACCACTAGATTTTGTTAACAAGTAGGTATGTATTCTTATGGCCATTATCAATGACATCCTACTACTAGCCAAGAGTGGTTGGTACTTTTATATGGTCTTTGGAGGTGTAGTTCAGAGTATGCTTGATGAGCCTACACGCTTTACTTTAGGGCCATCTTTCTTGGCATGGCTTTATATAGATCTATATATAATAACATATCATGGTGGATGTAATATTGAGTCTTGCACTCTTCTGATTGTTTTTGGTTGGGATCACATTTTTGATGGAGAAATTGGTAGGGATATCCAAATTATAGGATCAAAAGGAGTCATTGGCATATAATTGGGCTCAAACAAGAGCAGTTAGGTACAAGCATAGGGGGATATCTTATTTTATCATAAAATGTTTGATGATATTACCCTATAATTTTTCATTGGAGGTCTTAACTTACATATTATTTTTAGTGGTTTCATGATGGATGATACATGGATTTCATAACTACTAGATGCTTTCTAATTTTGAGACAGTCCCATATTATTGAGGAGTACTACACTGATTAGGTAATCCAATAATTTGGGTTCACATAGGATGTGCCTAAGGGATTGAGATGGTTTTCTCATGTGACATGGGAAATTAGTTGTGTTATTCCTATTATATAGATGAATGAGGCTATTGTAGGCTATATCAATGTTCCTCAAGTTATATGGGCTTATGCATGAGGAGTACTAGATGCAAGGGTCACTCTAGCCTATATACATTAGTGGGTATAGGTATGCCTTATGAGGTTGAAAATTCCATTCTTGACAGGGGGATAGGTTCCCATAGACACTGAGGATATGCATCTTAAGACATTGAGTGGCAATGGTATCACCTATCAGGATAGATATAATGAGGCTTATGATGATGATGGCTTTGATGGAGGAAATGGTGGGAGAGATGGATATGGAGATGGATATGATGGGGATGATGGCCTAGATTTGATGATACTTAATCCTAGCATGGTAGTGGTTACAGTGTTTAGGTTGATCTAGGTTAGGTAGGACCTTTTATCACTCAAGTGGATATAGGCTAGGTAAGGAATTCAAGCATAACTAAAGTAGGTAGGATGTAGACTTGTTAGAGTATATCATCACTCAAATATGTGAGATTTTAGGTTTATAGTATTAGGTAGCTGATTTTTAGAGCACCTTACATATGAGGGATGATGACATCACTTGGATATAGATAAAGATCACTCAACTGATGAATGAGATAGATAAGATGGTATAGGTGTTGATCCAACTCACTATTGAGAGGGATCAGGCTATTAACAAGAGATATCAAGCATTGACCACATTGATAGGCTCATGTGAGAGTGATATGTAGCTTGGGGAGCATTACACATGTTAGGTTTTCATAGATGGTTAGGGAGTGCATTTGGGCCAAGGATGAGGCTCTTATTATTGGTAAGCCTATAAAATAATTGTGCCTAAGGACTAGCAAGTTTCTTCTTTTATGGTCTAGGATGCATAGAGGGTAGTTATCTGATATAGTCAATCTCACACTTAGATGAATGTTACAGGTGTCTCAGGTCAATCCATCCATCAACCATAGCTACCACCACCATGATCATCAAGAACATTAGGGCCACCTCTAACCACAGGTCCCATGGACACATAGGGTCAGAGTTGACTAAAGGAATCTTAGCATTTTGACATTTTGTCATAGTTTTTGCATATGGCATTGTGCTTATTATATCAACATATTTATGTATATTGAGACACCATTATGATGTTTATATATCTTCTATCTATATGACATTTGAAATACATTGACATTCAATTTTGGGTCCTTTAAGGCTAATTTACATTTATATGATATTATTGATATATACAATGCCACATTTATTATCTTATTTATCTCATGTTTATCATTTATTTGATTATCATTATGAATATTTAACATTATTGATGTTCATGCTCATGTATGCTTTATTCATTTATTTCTTATCCCATTTTTATGAGATGTTATATTGGTTATCATGTGATTATGCTGTATGACTCATATGTATGATTATTCAAAGATGCATATTTATATAAACAAATAATAAATCATATTTACTATGTTTATTACTCATGGATTCATGCATGTGTTTGGGTATTTAGTTGGTTTTATATATTGGAGAAGTACTATATGCAATAAAAAATTCATCATGTATAAAAATCAATCCTAGCTCGAAGAAGATAGAGCATACCTACACTTCCAATTGGGAATATATTTATTAAGCAAGGGCATGACCAATATGGGGATCTATTAGACCTGATTAGGGGATCACTTATCACAATACACCATGCTATGAAGGGTTCCAAAGCTTATAGTCTAACACTATCATATAACAACCCTAAAAGATTCCTAGGTTTAATGTTCACTCTATATCTAATAAACAAGAAAGTTAATCTAATCTAGTACATAACAAATCTTGTGGCACAATAGAGGGGGTTAGTGCAAAAATCAAAACATGTATAAAAGAATCTCAATTAAGAAAAGTATGAGTAAGACCCTAATACATGGGATATGAAGAGTAATATTATTCGATCCAATACTTATGCTACTTTTATCTACTATAGAGAGGCAAACAAAGTTAAAATATATTTGTTATCTCCAAATCTTACACCCTAAAAGAGGGTTGTTCAGGTCTCCTCCATATTTGGGCAATGTTGGGACATTTCTAGGCCTATGGGTGTGCTTATAAGTGGAAATTAACCTCTAGGTTGAAAGGGATATTTCCTTGTATTAACTTTTTAAGCAATAAAATTGATGAACTAGCTTGTATGAATGAAAAGAGTCAGAAGTTTGCATAAATGAAAAAACTAATCTAAAATGGTGATACACCAAGAATTAGTATCCACATGTATGCCATATACTTATGCACAATATAATAGAATATAGTCTATACTTCAAGATCTAGAAGATTCCAACATAAGTATTTTAATGTAGAGACAAAATGAATGAGATAAAACAAGGTAAGTAATTGGAAAGACAACTTGTATAGTCCAAAAAAGGGTTACACATATGAAAAATCTCATATAGCTATAATGCACTCTAAGTGACCAGTTGGATCAACTCTTTGATAAAAAATGAAGGATAGAGAATAGAATGACAAAACATCACTTGTTGTCACTCTGTGTCTCTTGCATACCTAGACAAATGTCTAGAAATTAGAAAGAAAATAAGCTTATGCTTCTTTACTCAAAGGCAAGAAAATGGTAAAAAAATCCAATAGGGCTTTGACATATTATATATGGATGATAAAAAGAGAGCACAAGGGTCCTATTTATATCAAAAGAGGGAAATAAAATATAGCTCTTGGGTGTCAAAATAGAAGCCTCCAAAATGGTTTGCCATTGCCATCCTGGTGAAATTGATTCCAACTGCTCTCTCATTCATTTAGAGTTTGTCCTTCTCTTTGATTTTCCCTCTTGAAATTACCAAGATTGCTAAAAAACTAATGGCGAGATAACCCTCCATTATAAATGGCTCATATCATTACTACAAACCTTAGATTATTCTAGAAAGCTTTTGTGTTTTGCACTGTAGACCCATTCAGGTTTTTTGACTGGCTTTACTTATAAAACTTATAAGTCAAGCATGTTGGGAAACCTAATTTTCACTATCAAGGTTGCTTGCTCTTTTAGTGTTTTTGATTTCTTCTACTTATAAAATTTTATAAGCAAAGATGTTTTGAAAACTCAATTTTGCTTTGCTTAAGACCCTTTTAGGTTTTTTGAGTCCTTCTACTCCTTATTTTCTTCTTCAAGTTCTTTAAGGCTATTACTTATAAAAGTTATAAGTCAAGCCTTTAAAAAATCTTGATTTATACTATAGAGTGATTTGAGTTTTCCAAGTGACTTCACTTTCTACTTGAAGACTTTGGGCATGAACTTGACATCTTACAACACGCCACCAAGTTACACCCCAATAGCTAGCTCCTTACATTAAATTTAACATCCTATGACATATCACCAATGTGAACCCAATAGCTATTTGGACACCTTGAATCTGACATCCTATGTCACATCACCAATGTGAACCTAATGGCTAGTTAGCCACCCTAAATTTGACATCCTATAGCACATTATGTCTTTGAACCCCAATGGCTAGTTGGCTGCATTAAAATTGATGTTCTATAGCACATCATGGGAATCCATTTGGGTCAAGCTTATTTTTTTAATAAATTTTCCTGAAGTAATTCATTTAGACAATTTTTTTGAAGGAATTCCTTTAAGAATTTTGGCTTCTAGGCAATGGCTAGTTTACTTCAGGAACTTTTCTCAAAGGACACTTGGGAAAGTGTCCTTAAAAAAAGTTATGGACACCCAGATAAAGGTACAAGTTCCCTTTAGAAAATTTTGAAGGGTATTTCCAAAGTAAATATCCCTTCATAACTTTTCTGAAGGATAGGATATGGATAAAGGGCCCTTTGAGAAAAATCTTGAAGGGTAACCTTGGATAAAATGATCAAAAGTGACCCTTCAAGAAAAATCCCAAAGGGCACTTGGACAAAATGTCACTTTGAATAAAATCCAAAGGGGCATTTGATAAATACCAAGGCACAAGTGTCCTTTAAAAAAATCTAACGGGACACTTGGGCAAAAGGTGCCCTTTGAAATTTTTTTGAAGGATTGCTTGGATGAAAAGTGCCCTTCAAGATTTTTCTTAAAGGGTCACTTGGGGGAAGGAAAGAAGTAAAGTGCCTTTTGAAACTTTTCTAAAGGGTCACTTAGACAAAAAGTTCCCTAGAAAAAAAATCCAAAGGGTCACATGGGCAAAAACAAGGCAAGGAAAAGTGCCTTCAAAACTTTTTAAGGTCACTTCGAAGGGAAGTGGCCCTTAAGAACTTTTTTGAAGGGAACTTAAAGGTAAAACAAAATGAGAAAGGCTAAGAAAAAATATCAAAGTAAAACAAAAAAGGGGAAAGGTAAAGAATAATGGGGGAGATCCCAAAATAGGAGAGACTAAAGGGAAAATATAAACAATAAAGCAAGTGACCAAACACATAAAGTGAGCAAGGGAGAAAAAAAAAAGAGCCAAAGGGAAAACACAAACTGGTCATGCAAAAAAAAGGTCAACATTCTATCTATTTCTAGGAGAGACATGCTCATTGTGTCATAAGACTAGTCATCTAAATCCTTCCATTGGGAATGGATTCATGAAAGGAAAATAAGAGTTAAAAGAACAATCCATGGCCAAACACACAAGCTATAGAGATACATGCATAGTTGACAAAAGGGAAGAAAACACCTGAAAGGGTAACACTTGTTCTCCAAAGTTCTTAGGTAAAACAACACAAATAAAGGAAACACACCTAAACTAGGTATATAAAAGACATGGACAACAAGGGTCAAAAGAAAGACTTCAAATGGATTCCATTCACCATAATAGGTAGCTCTTCTCCATCCATTTTGGATAGCTAAAATGAGTTTCTTTAATTGAACTTATTGATGATGTAATTACCACTCCAAAAAGTATCAAACTTTGTATGCTTGCCTAGTTTTTCTTTATTTTCATTCCATTTCAAGACCAAGTCACCTTATTTGAACACTCTTTCCCTTTCCCTTTTGTCAAATGATTTCTTCATGAAAAATTGATGGTGTCCAAAGCTTTGTGTGCATCATCTCTTGCTTCTTGTAGCTACATTAATTCTATCAATTTGACCTCCATGGGAGTGCTTTAAAGTAATTCCATCTATTATGTAAGTTCCAAGGTAGGGAGCTCTTATGATATAGATATAATAACTTATTTCCCATAGACAAGTAAAAAGGGAGAGTTATCAATTGACTTCTTGGGAGTGATTATGTCTACCCATAGGCCTGTCTTCAACGATCTATGCCATGCTCTTTGATTGGTTTCCAACATCCTCTTGATGATTTTGATGAGGTTCTTATTGGTAGACTTAGCCAATCAATTACCTTAAGGGTAGTAGTTAGATGAGGTACTCAAATTAACTCCACTATTTTCTTCCCAATTAAAAGTTTTAGCACTTATGAAGGCAAATGCATTGCATTATCCAAGATGATGACATGAGGAACCCTGAACCTTGTTACAATGCTATCATAGAATTCTAAGATAGCATTTTTATTTACCTCCTTTAATGCAACAACCTCTACCCACCTTGTGAAGTAGTCTATAGTAGTCAATATCCATTTATGTCTAGAACTTGATGGAGGGTTGATCATACTAATGAAGTCAAGGCCCCATTGCATAAAGGTCTAGTTCACTTGAATAGAATTAAATGGAAGAGCTGAAATTTTTTGTTCGAAAACAAAGAAAGCACATTAAGGATAAACCTTAGCCCAATGATAATAGTCCTTAAAAATAATAGACCAATATTAACCATCTCTCATTATTTTTATAGCTATTGTTCTAGGAGAGAAGTGACCACCATTTGTACCTTTATGGAACTGTTTTAGCAACCTATTAAACTAGTCATTGTTAATGCATCTTAGCAACACATTGTTCACATCCTTCTGAAAGAGAATGCCATCCTTAAGATAATAAGGAATATATTGTAGCATAAAATACCTTCTTTGAGATTTTTTCAAGCCATTGAGACACTAACCATTTTGAAGAAAACCAATGATGTCTTGTGTCTAGCTTTGATTTTGCATTTGATCAGCTAGCTAGTCCTGTACTTGATTTACCAAGGCTTTATCTTTTATCTCTTGAAATTTAAATGATATTTTGTCACACAAACCTCTCCTTATTACCAAGCTAGTTACCTTTACGTCAATGTCATATTACATCACTTTCATGATCCATCTAGCTCTCTTCTCATTAAGATCCTTGCTTAGGAGTAACTCCTTGGTGTTAGGATGGGAAACCACGACATGGATCTTGTTATTTTAAACCATATGCCTAAATTTTTTCAATCCTATAATGGTGGTTAAATATTTCTTCTCAACAAAATAATATCTCACTTCGTATTCCTATAAGCTTTGGCTGAAGAAAGCAATTGGTTGCTCAACATCTTCATCATTCTTTTGCATAAGCATAGTTGAGATTATGTAAAGGTTAGAAAAAGTATAAATAATGAAATATTTAGAAAAATTTAGATTTAAGAGAGTGGTAGATTCTGAAATTAATTGCTTTATTGCCTCAATGCTACCATTAATTTCTTTTGTCTAAGTAAAAACTTGGTTCTTTTTTAGCATGGCTATGATAGGCTTTACCACAATTGAAAAGTTTGGGATAAACCTCCTTACAAATTTTATTTTTACCAATAAAATTTGCAACCCTTTCTTGTGTTAAGGTAAATACATGCATAAAATAGCTTCAATCCTTTTGGGGTCAATGAATAATCCTTCTTTTGAAACACCATGACCTAAAAGCTTGCCTTCATGGACAACAAATATGCACTTCTTTAGATTGAGGGATATGTCATACTCTCTAAAATTCTCAAACACTTTCCTTAGATGTCCCATATGATTAACAACATCCTTTGAAAAAATGGTTATATCATAAAGGTAAACAAGCAAAAACTTATTGATCAAACCTTTGAAATACATGTCCATTTCCCTTTGAAATGTAGCTCCAACATTGGATAAAATAAATGGCATATTTTTGTAGGAAAAGGTCCCCCACTTGGTGGTGAAGGCTATATTCAATTTATCCTCTTCATTTACCAATATTTGATTATAACCTGAATAACCATCAAGGAGTGAGAAACATTGAGAACCTAAAATAATTTGTAGAATTTGTTTAATGGAAGGGAGTGGATAATAATCCTTGAGAGACACTTTGTTTAGATCATGAAAATCAACACAAAGTATGATTTGTCCATTCTTATTTCGAATCATCACAAGGTTGGCTACCCAAGTTGAGTTATTGATAAGAAAGATAATCCTAGACTAAATCAATTTGGTCAATTTTTTCTTCGTAAGTTCTTCTACATTGGGGTTAATAGGCCTTTGCTTTTGTCTTACTAGTTTAGCTCCATGATCCAACTCAATGGTGTGTTGAGATAGAATTGGATCAAAGCCTTTGAATTCCTTTTAATCCCAAGCAAATATGTCATGAAACTCTTTGCATAATGAAATAAAATCTTGCCTTTCTAGCTGAGAATAAACCTTGCCAATTTTCAAATGTTTGACCTTGAAAATCAGAACTCTCTCATAGTTTTCTTCTTTTGTTGACATGCTTATTCTTTGGTTCTTATTTTTATCATCCTTATTTAAGGCACTCTCCAAGGTAATTAGACACTTTGGTAATTTATTTTTCTTCAGCTATATAATGTGCTCTTCATAATGATCATGCAACTTCTTTTATTTTTTTGAAGAAAAGCCTATCTCATTTTTCAAGAAGTGTGTAATGTGTTCATCACTTTCAAACACTTTCCATGACACTTCATTATCTGGAATGGAAGATCTCACAATGATCTTGATATGGGATTGATCCTTCTCTTGTTCAACATCAGCAGCTAAGTCAAAATGTGCTCCTATTACAACCAATCTATCAGTATGCTTGTTCAAGTCTCTTGGTATGGGCTAGATGTTGAAGGCATTAAAATCTTCAAGTAGATCTCATACCATATGATTGTAAGACTTGATCAAGGGGTTCTTGGATTTAACTTGACTTATTACTTGATGAATAACTAGATCACTATCTCTATAGACTTTTAGAAGCTTAATTCCTCTCTTCTTTGCCCATTGGAGACCATGAACTAGGCCTTCATATTCTGCCACATTGCAAGTGTAGCTGAAGTGAAACCTATAAGAATATTAGTAATGATTCTTTGATGGATAAACCAACATGATGATAGTAGAGCCTAATTTTCTCCTTGAACCATCATAAAACGTTTCCCGCATGCCATCAAGCTCATGCTCTTCATTGGTGAGTGAAAGAATTAGGATGTTCTTCTCATGCATGCAGTAAAATCCCAAATCAATTTCCTTAATGAAAGTGTAAGGATCAAGGCCATGTGTTTTATTATTTTAATTATCAAGATATAGGTTGAAAATACCTTTAAGAGGAGATGTTTCACCATACATGACTATTTCTTCCTCTTTATTGATTAGACAATTTAGATTTATCATTATCTCCAAGTATGGCTGAATGTGAAACCTTACTAAGGGTTGAGTCCTTATGCTTACCTTGGTTCCATACCTTGTCTTGAAATATATAAAGGACCAATTAGCAAAAATGTATCCTCCTATCTTGGTTGTAAAGTCCCTTGATAAGCATATATCAAAGTGTGTTGGAAGGTCCACCACCATAATATCTTACATGATAGGGACACTTGGGAAGCCATGTAAAAAACACTTTTAGACCTTTGACCAATCCTACCATCTTGGTTGGAGTTCCATCTAGCTGAAACACACCTTTACTATGTGGCTTATTATTCAAAACCATCTTATTAGCCACTACTTTAGGCATAACAATAGTGCTTATTTCACTATCCACAATATAATTGTGGGCCAAGTTATCTCCCACAATGAGAGTGAGGTAGAAGGGTGGAGGACTTTTAGCTTTAGTAGAAGGCTCCAAAAGATGATTTGGATAATTTTTGAGAGCCACACTATGATGCTCTGAAGATTGAGGAGCCACATTCATGCTTGCTAACTTCTCTTGCAAAAGCTCCTTTTGACCAAGTATATGTAGAACCTCCCAAATAGATATGCTTGTCTTAGTGATCTTTAATGAGTCTAAAATATTTAGAGATGGAGTATTCACTTTCTCTTACATTTTTGATGGTAATGAAGGAGCTGTATCCTACTATGTTTCAATCTCGGTAGCTACATTTGCATTCTAATTTTGAGGAACATGTTTGTAAAAGGTGTAGCACTTTATGGCCTTAGAGAGGCATCACTTAGAGATATTATTGGCTCTTGGCCTTCTCCCAATGCTCTCTTCTTAGCCCTTGTATTGGCTGAAATTAACATGCCTTGAGTCAACACAAAATCATCTTTTACTTGAAAATTCATCATTCCCACACTTGGGTTGTTACCTTTTCCATGATTATCCCTTTGGCTGGGACATGCTTCTTTTGTTATCATGTAAGGAGTAGCTTCCTCTTATGTATTCAAAGAGTATCTAGTTCCTCCATCATCATGTGTAAACTGACCTTGAGGTTACCCCCATTGGTCCACATGATCTTCTCCTTATACTAGATTTTCATGAACTGGAATAATAGTTTTTACAGGAGGAGTAGAATTTATATTATATGCATTAGGTTACCTATTGTAACCTTGTTGATTTTGTCCTCTCCATTGATAATTTTATTGGGATGGAGCTCTATATCCTTGTTGAGGATAGTGTTTTGCATTAGGAGGAGCATTTGTTTGATATTGAGCTTGTTTGAGATGATATCTCAATGATCTAATTTCTTCATCCTTGTCCACAATGTTATCCACCTTCTTGGAAAAGGCTCTTGGCTTCACATTGGTATTGGGAACTTGTGACATGCTTGGAGCTTCAACAAAATTTTGGGATATCAAAGGAATGTAAACTCTTGGAAGAAGTATTCCAACCTAAATTAAGTTATTATTAGCCTCAATTGCTAGCTCATATGCACTTGGAAGAGTGAATCCTCCCATTAACTACAATATAATAGAAACATCAGTACCAATCCCTTTGAGGTATGTTGGGAACATAAAGCTAGGATGAGGTTTCATGATTGGTGGTAGCCTATACTATGTTCTTTGAAATTTCTCATTGAAATCTCCCATGGATTCATTTAGACCTCTTTTTATTACATTAAGTTGATGTATTAGGGAAGCATGATCACTCTTATTTTCAAATCTTGTCACCAATAGGTTTCCAATGTTTCGCTAAATTTTGTCTATTTGAAGTCTAAAGGAAAAAAAATAATGATAGGGATAAGTGATTAAAATGAGCCTATATTGGTTTATGTGTTGTATCTAGATGTTGTGATCACACCTCTTTGGGTGGGGAAGACTACCTACAAGTAAGAAAGCACTACCACAAGATGTTTGTTAGTAAATAAATGAGTGGGCTACCAAGATACATGCTTGTTCTAGGAAATGTGAAACTTACTTAGAGATGAAATTCCACTTTTGAGATAAAAAATAGTAATAAATAATAAAAAAAAGGTAAAGAGAGAGTGAAAGAGAAATAATATTACCATTATTCAGAACCTGAGTGCAGCAAAGAGTGATAGGGTGTAGGTGGTATATTTTGTTTGTGTTTTGGAATTCATTTGCAGGGTAGGTTTTGGAAAGGATAGGGAATCCATAATCATCAAAATCAGTATGAGTATGACTGATAGAAGCTATACTACTGAGGTTGGTAGTGAAGATGAATAATGTCAGCTAGGCTATCAAGGTTGATAGGGGTAATAATTACCTAGGATCTTGCAGAATGCTTTTCCAAGTTTGAGAAATGGTTTTAATTACGTCTAGGAGTTTAGGGAGAGTTATGAGAGAGAGAGTATGGTTAGGGTAGATCTGGTCATAGATTTGGTGTGTCAAGTCAAGGGGAAACAAGTAAGGAAGCTTTGTAACTCCCTTATAAGGGTTTGATCAGGAGTGTATAAAGTAATGAGAAGTAGATATGAAATGATAGAAAAGTAAATACTTAAAAGACATAAAATTTAATTAAAAAAATTAGTTGTAGTAGTCACTAAATGATAAGTCCCAAATTGATGGTCCCTATTAGGTAGTCTAAACTTGAATGCCTAAACAGAGAAAACAAGTGGGTGTTGTTGGCCTTCAAGAGCTCAATTCCTAATTATGATTGACTTATACAAGATGACAGTAAGCCAGGATGTAAAAATTTGAATGCCAAGAGTTTGAATGTAAGTAATAATGAATTTTGTATTTTTGTTGACCTAAACTTTAGGTTAGAGTTTGGCTTATATTGTTGACGTCATTAATCCCATCGATGTCAGTCATGGGTTGATCGATGTCAGTATCCCTATAATAGGTAAAACTTACTATTTTTGACCTATTTTCTATTTCTCTTCATTCCAAGTGTGTAACCCATTACAAAATTATAAAAATAAGAGGTTAATAAGGATGTAGTTTATTAGGAATTTAATTTAGAAGTGAGAATAAGTCTCAGGTAGTGAGGATGAGTGGACTAGGTCTTGAGGTGACTCATCAGGTGAGAATTAGTCATAGGGTGAGGTGGTCAGTTAATCTATCAAAAGGGGTTTTTAATTAACTTAATTGAATATTTTTAAATTAATTAAATGTGTGAGGGGTATAAGCATGAGTTAGGGAGGTTAATTGTTATTATTAAAAAATGGGATAGAAGGGGTTTCCACATAGGGAGTTACACACATGTGTGTGATGTAATTTTGGTGTCTACATTTACCCCTTTTTATCTTGTAATTTTTACTAAAAATTTTTCAATACAAAAATAGGATTTATATGCTCCAAGTATTGGATGAGGTATCCCCCCTCAAAATGGGAATCGATAGAGGAAAAACCAGAATCGAGTACCAATTTGATAAAAAGGTAATTGGGTGAGTGGTGTAAAATTAAGTATCACTTTGTATGCATATACTAATATGAGATATAGTTGAGAAAGTCAAGAATAGGCAAGGTTGAGGAGGACTCAAATATAAATAACCAAAGCACATCTTGTAAGTAATAGCTGGTAGGTTAAAATAATCAAAGTTTTAGCTCCAATGGTCAATGTGGCCCAGGTATCTAAGGTAGGAAGTGCCCCTAGGAAATAAAAAAGGGTTGAAGGTGATAGGATGAGGTTTTTTGTCATCCAAAACACCCAATATACATGCATGTGCATAATATCCAACTATAGTGGAATAGCATAAGTGGTCAAGACAAACAATGCTAGGTTAGTGTAAAAGGGTCAATGAGCAAGGAGATAGTCATAATCTCCAAGAAAAGTCATTGTGGGTGAAGATTTAAGTGATATCTAATGGTGTTTATCATGGTTGGGGAAATATATGTGATCTCTAGTTGCCTCAATGTATGGGTAAAGTATAAAAAGGTGGCATTATTCTTTTTTTGTGGGGGAAAGCATTATTGGAATGGTGCTAATATTGGTAGTAAATAGTGCCAATATTGATAGATTAGGGCAATGTTGTCAATGTTGGTAGTCATAAGCATCAATGTCAATAGATTAGGTTAAGAATGCTAATGTCGATGGCCAACCAAACCTGACAAAAGGGGGTTTAGTAGCTAACCAAACTCATTTGCAACTTTGTGATTAGAGAGAAAAAATAGAGCTATGAGAGAGATCAAGATGGTAGATCAAGGAGGGACCAACCAGGAGGTACACCACCATAGGAGCTAGTTATGCCAGCCAAGATGAGATGAAGAGATGAGGTAAGAGTTTTTTCTATTTGTTTTAAAATTTGATTTGTTTATTTGTAGTTTATAGGCAAATTTAGGGGTGGGGGAATAGAAAATATTAGTATAGGGGTAAGAAATAGGGTAGGGTACGGTTAGGATAAGTTAGGGGGAATTTGGGGTAGGTTTTTAGGTTAAATTTAGAGTTTTGGGTTTGGGTCATTTGGCCCTAGGGATAAACCAATAATCGACATCGATGAGTTCCAACAACATCGACTATCATAACACTAAGGTCAATAGGTGCCTACTGATTTTGGCTAATACTTAGGCCTACAAAGTGTTGACATCAACATTAATATTGATGGTGGTGATTGTGAATAACTAGTAAAAGAAGAGAAAGGCCCAATTTATATCCCCAGTGGAAGTAGAAGACTATCTTAATGGTTGAGTTAGCCTCAGAAGACCTTGTGTCGACTAAGTATTGCCTACATAGCCTAGTTTAGGGCCTCAAGCCAATGTAGTTCTCCCAGAGCCTAAAAAAAAGATCTAAGGTATTGTTAACAAGTTTTTTAGGGCAAATGGGTATAAAGGTAGGTTGAGATAAGTTAAAAGATCTAGGGCTTAGAAAATAGGGCATAGTGTCAAGGGTCAGGGATATAGACTATGAGGCCTAGATTTGTGATAGGTAGGTAGGCCTACAGTGGAGAGAGAGAAGAGGAAATGAAGCCTAGGTAGAGAGAAAAGAGTAGGGTAGTTAGTTAAGTGGGTATATGGCTGAGCTAACCTTAGAATACCTCATTTTGACTTAGTGCTACATACATAGCCCAGTTGAGGACCTCAGACCAATGTAGTTTTCTTAGAGAGAAGGGAAAAAAGGTGGTGATAGATTATGTTAAAAGGTATGTGACTTGAGTTGTGTGTGTATGGATGCAAGTGAGGATTGAGTTGACATAATGGGATCATCTACTGAGGCTTTTGACATGTATGAGGAGGGATGTCACTCCAGATGAGTGGGAGCATATGGTAGTGGTGGGGTTAAGAAGAGTGAGATTTTATTATTGAGTTGCCTAGGATGTGATCCTTATGATAGCATTGATTAAGAGGTGGGATCACACCACTAATACCTTTCATCTACCAATTGAAGAGTTGATAATTACTTAGGATGATGTCTATAGGATTTTATAGCTACCACTCTAGGGTGAGATCTTTGCATGCTTGAGAGAGGAGCATCATATCCACATGGTGGTATATTATGGTGAGCATGTGAGCAAGGTGACTTATCATTCTCTAATTTTTGCCTGTGAGCCATTATATATTGTTGATAAGGAGTATCATTGATTGATCATCTTAATGATGATTAGGATCATGGTGTATGCATTACCAGATGTAGATGGTGGCATATTTCCAGTTTCATCAATAGGTGTGCTTGCATAGATGGTTGAGTAGTGGATTATTTTTTCATGGGGTCTAGTATTTTTAGCATAGTTATATAGAGAGCTATGGAGTTTGAGACTATGATGGAGATATAGTTTGTGTCAGCTATCTACTAAATTTTTGGGCATATGAGCATATCATGGTGACATGACCATTGGGGTTACCTACCATGATCCTAGCGAGCTTAAAGTTTGGTTTTAGATGGTGGAGAGAGGGCATGGCACAAACCTAAGTGGATGGTGCAGTGCATGACGTTACCTATTATAGGTGTATGATTGAGGTTTTGATCCCTATAGATATTTTGTGGAGATCCTACTTGACATACCATATTTTTAGAGGATAGGCACAATAGCTTGTTGGTTTATAGAGCTCATTATGGGTCATGGGGAGATGAACTGGTTAGTTAGAGATGGTTCTTATGACACAAGTTAGGAGGTAGTTTAGTCTTCTATAAGATATTCTACCTACCTTCACTTGATATAGGAGGGATCACATAAAGTCACCCCTGCCATTACCCTAAAAGATAATTGGGATGGATTTTGAGGAACTACCAGTAGGGCTAGGTGTTGGATATCTAGGATACATAACAACATATATATCTTGGTGGGTAGGTTTACATCCCATGGTGGAGGTCAAGAGGCCACCACTAGATTTATAGAGGTTGGTGAGAGAGAGGGATGTAGTGTTACAAGCATGAGATGTAACAGTGCAGGATAGAGATATAACATAGGCATATATATTATCCTTATAGGGGTAGGTGTTGATGTTTCAAGGATATATTAGGGCCCTATAAGGCCATGTTGTAGCACTAAAAGGCTAGGTTAGAGTCTTACAGGGACAAGTGACTATAGTGATAGCAGAGATTAGCAAGTCAGGATCCTCCTTCTCCACCACCACCATAGGGACTAGTACAGGTTGGGCCATCAGTAGGTGTTATGGGACCACCATAGACCATGTCTCTAGTGAGGTATATGACTACCCTGGATGATATTTCATATTATGATAGGGCCATTAGGGATTTTCTATAGATTTAGAGATATTCAAAGTTTAGAGAGTAGGAGAGGGCTATGTCATGTGCCATGACTTCTATCTCACTCAGATGTAGATAAGAGAAGAGTGGTGGTAAAACTACTTCCTCAAAACCACATGGAGAGCCTTAAGGACCTTGAGTGTTAGATTTTTCCTTTTTGGTTATATACTATATGTATACTAGCCTACAAGATGAAGATGCGAGATGTATATTTTAAGAGAGAGATGATATTATGATGATGTAGTTATGGACATGTATTCATCCTATATATGATATGTTTATTTATTTGTGATTTTGATGAGTATATTGATGTAAATGACAATGATATAAATAATGATTATTTATATAATAATTTTATGCTATGTTAATTTGATGTTAATGTTAATCATGTTAGTTGAGTTAGACTAGCCTTTCCCATATATGTGATGGTATATCCACAATTGGTTTGTTAGTTTCATCTTAAAAATTTTCCATATTTTGTGATGGTGTATGCATAAAATGAATAAATTGGTTATGTTAGTTTATTCCAGCATTTTTCCATATTTGTGATGGTGTGTGCATAAAATAAATTGAGAAGGCTTTGATAGTGTTGGTATGACATTGTTTCTTCATCTCAATAGAGAGATTGACATGTGATGTGGATGGGAAAATAAAGAGGTAGAATGCTCATGTACCATTAAAGACCATAATCAAAACATAAATAGGCTCAAGAAAATGAGCCTTTGTCATGCCTTATATCTTTGAACCATTGTGTTTATTAGAGAAGGGTCGTGTTTACCTTATGTTAAGTGAGCTTCATAGTCCCTTGAAAGAGTATGAGGGGAAAAAGGGTAAAAAGAGGGAAAATGTTTGGGTAGCATAACTTACAAATTGGGGATGATATGCCCTTTGTGTGGGTGACCTAAGAGTTACTATAGACAAGTCCATGACTTAAGTTTTTTTTTTGTGTAAGTTGATCAATGTGGGAAGCCTACAATGGGGTTTTGTATAGGTTAAGGTCATATAAAGCTAATTGATGTGAGAAGCCTTTTTATTTGTATTTCACACTAAGAACAAAGCTTGGCTTAACCATCCTTCAAGGGAGTGGTCTAAGAATTTGTTTTTAAGTTTAAATAGATATCCTTCAAAGGAGTAGTCTATTGATAGTAAAAAAAGGAAGTTATGTAGTTGTCCTTCAAGGGAGAATTCTACATTGAGAAGCATGACCTGAGAGTGTATACGTATCGCATTTTTTTTACTTTTAGTCATGGATAAGACTATAGAAGATTAGGATTTTTCCACTTTGGGTCCAAAACCATACCACTATGTAAGTTAACTAAGTATATAGGAGTAAGGGTGAAGAAGAAGGGAAATGAATGTAATAGGGATGCTCAAGGGACAAGCTCAAGTTAAACACAAATTGAATTGATGTTTTTTTAATAAAAGAATGGTCATAGGTGGAAGGAATTTAAAGGCTAGGGTTCTATCTTTCCTTTAAGAGAAGATAAGTGATAAGTTCTTAAGCCATAATTGTGAGTTATGATATAAGGTCCAAGAAAATTAGGAGAAAACTTACCCCATTTTATTTTCTCCATGTTCATCACATGTTGATTTTATTTTAAGATGAGATCTATATTAAAATCTTACTCTTTGAAGTTTTTATTATAAGCATGTTTGATATGCTCTTGATATATTTGGAAGTGGTTGAGGGATATGAGATGACACTCATCAAGCAATTCAAGTTGATCCAAACATTCTTGGTGAAAATCAAAATTATTAAGTATGTCTTGTAGAGAAATGCAAAGATAAGGAATTTGAACTTCAAGAGGAAAAACAACCTCCATCCCATATACCAAAGAAAAAGGTGTAGCACTCATAGGGTTTCGAATGCTAGTGTGGTAAGCCCATAAAGAAAAAGGAAAGTGTGTGTGCCAATCCTTACTCATATCATTGACTAAACTCATGAGAATTTTGGTCAATGTTTTGTTGGAAGATTTTGCTTGTCCATTTGCTTGTGGATATTATAGTGATGAGAAGATTAATTTGATTCCAAATGTATCACAAAGACTTTGAACAATTTTTTTTAAACATATTTTTTGTTAGCTATTATAATATTATGAGGTACATGAAAATGACAAATGATGTGATGGTTAATGAAGTCAATAATTTTTTCAATTTTAGTGGAGATGAGATGGATGGCCTCAACCCACTTGGTGAAGTATTAAGTGGTAGTAATGATAGAATGATGATGGATGGATGAAGGATGGCTAATCTCTTTGATTATATCTAAGCCCCATTGGGAGAAGGGCCAAAATTCTTTAGTGATTTGTAATGCATGACTTAGAATGTGAAGGAGGTTAGCATGTTGTTGACAATTAACTCAATACCGAATGTAATTAGCACAGTCTTGATGAAGTGTGGGCCAATAATAGCCAAGTTGAAGGATACACTTGGTAACTACATGACCATTGAAATTACCACCACAAATACCATCGTGGACTTATTTAATGGTGAAGAGAGTCTCATTACTAGTGAGGAATCTAAGGAGAAGACCATCAAAACCTCGCTTGTAGAGAAGTTCCCCTAGCATAGTCTAATGAGTGACATGTTTTATGAAGGCACATTTCCCATTATTGGAGAGATAAAAAGGGATAATAGAGAAGGAAAGATAATCCATGAGTTTCTTGTACCATAATTCATGTGGGTTAGAGGTTACATTTCTGAGAAAGAGGATGTTAGTTGATACATAGGAGGGTAACGCTAAGCAATGCACGGTGACATAGATTCTTGAGGAAGAGGATGAAGAGGGTATATGTGAATCAAGTGAAGCCATCATCTCAACAAACTTATTTATAGATTGAGGAATAGTTTGTAAGAGATAAGAGTCAAATTATCCCAATAGTGTATCTACATGATGTTTATACCACTATAAAATCTCATTTTTGCATAAGTAGGAACCATTAACCTAGTTAACCACTAGCTAAAAATCACCAAAAATGGTTATAGATTTGATGCCCAAGGAGAGAGTTGTTTGAAGTCCTAGAATTAAAGCCTCATATTTGACCATATTATTAGTGCATTAAAAATCTAGTTTAAATGATAAAGGCATGGGCTCACCATCTAGAGGAATAATAATGACCCATGCACCCCCATCATATTGACATTTAGATCTATCAAAGAACATTATCATTTGATATGAGATGTCATTGGTGGAGAGTGTTGTGATGGATTCATCAAGAAATTTGAGGTTTGAAGGTTGATTGTTAGGTAAAGGGGTAGAAGCTAACTGGTTAATGATTGTTTTCCCCTTAATAGACTTTTTTTGAATGAATTCTAAGTCAAGTTTAGCAAGAAACATGAGCCACCTAGCTACATATTAGTTTTGATATGGCTTGGAATACATGTATTTGAGGGGATCAGTATGGGTGACCACATAGGTTTTGTGATTTAGGAGATAATGGTGAAGCTTGGAGGTAAAAAATACCAATGAAAGATAATGTTTTTTAGTATGGGTATATTGAGTCTCATAATCAATAAGTGTGTAGCTTATATAGTAAACCACATACTCTCAATGTTGGTCATCTCGATGTGCAATAATAGCACCTAGAGAATGGTCTATTACAAAGATATATAGGTAGAAAATCTGATTTTCCTTAGGTGGAATAAGAACTAGTGGGGAAAGGAGATATTGTTTAAGTGCTCTCGACGTTGGTCATCTATATTCTAATGGAAGGAGACATCATTTTTGA
Organism: Torreya grandis; assembly: GCA_037957365.1. NCBI lineage: Eukaryota > Viridiplantae > Streptophyta > Pinopsida > Cupressales > Taxaceae > Torreya > Torreya grandis. Next base: position 457,909 of record JARHVA010005053.1, on the reverse strand, counting down.
GGAGATGGTGAAAGGGTTGATAATGATTTGACAACTGGGAGATGAATTAGTGGATTAAATAAAGTTTACCCTATAAGTAAGAAGTGAAGGCATCTCTAGGATTGCTCTAAGCTTAGTAGGATCAACTTCAATACCATGGAGAGAAATGATAAAACCTAAAATTTTACCAAAAAGAACTCCAAAGACATATTTCTTTGGGTTTAGTTGAACATTATATTGGAGGAGATGAGTAAATATGGTTTTGAGAATTGTGAAGTGGTCTTGACAAAGTTTAGACTTGCCAAGTAATTCATCCACGTAATCTTCCATGATTTTGTGTAGGAGATCATGAAAGATGTAGGTCATAGCCCACTAGTATGTCATACCAGTGTTCTTCAAACCAAAAGGCATGACTTGATAATAAAAACTCCCCCATAGGGTAATGAAGGTTGTCATATGTTGATCCTTAGGAGTGACCATGATTTGATTATATCTAGAGAACCCATCCATAAGTGATAGCATCTCATGGCTAAATGTTAGATCAATAAGTTGGTCGATACTTGGTAATGGGAAGTCATCTTTTGGACAAGAAAGATTTAAATCATGATATTAAGTGCAAATGTGGATTCCCCCAATCACTTTTATGATAGGAAAAATATTATAAATCCATTATAGGTACTCGATGGTTTTGATAAAGTTAACAAAAAGGAGGCATTAGAGCTCTTCTTTGACAAAGAGTGCAATATAATGATGCATCTTATGAAGATTATACTTAACATGTTTAGCATCTTGATTGGTGACAATGTTATGGGTGATGATAGAGGGGTCAATACCAGGCATGTCATTATAAGACCAAGTGAAGGCTTTGATATGGTCATTAAGAAATGTGGCATAATCAGCTTGTTTAGAGGAATCCAAAGATTGGCAAATCTTGAGGACACGAGGGTTATCATGAGAGGATAGATTGATGTCAATGGTTGATTCATTTAACATAGCTTGTGTTTTAGATGGGAGTGATCATTGGATATAGGTATCATTCACACCCATATATGTAAGAATTGTGTCATCATCTTGACATTGGATAGTGTTAATATTGGGAGAGTCTTCATCAATTATTTCAAGATGAATAAGAGGAAGGGACCTTGTTTATTTACCCTTGTGATAGGTGAGAGGCCTCAAATAGATGGAATTTATTGGAAAAAATGAGGTATAGATACCTCCAATTATATAGGTGATGGTGGAGAAGAAGGTAGAGAAGGAGAGACTAGTTCTTCAATAATTGGTACATGGGAAGTTTTAATGAGTTTAGCTAGTTTGTCATATCCCACTCCATGTCTCTTTTTGTATTTTCAATAGTTTGGCTAGTGGGATATTCAATATGTGTATAGACACCTTGTTCATAATGACCCAAAACAAATCCTTTCTAGGCACACCGATAGAGATAGGTGTGAGTGAATATAGGGTTACTAAGAAAAGATAAGTCACAGGTAAATGGTTGTAGAAAAAAAGATGGATTGATGACATTGGGAGCTTGATCAATTCCCCCATATGTGAAATTAGTTAGAAGGTTAGGGGGCCCATAAAGGATGACCATCCTAATGCGGGAATCATAATTTGGGTGCATGTGAAGCTTTCCATACTCTTTTGGAGTATAGAACATGTTTAGCATCAACAAATGATATTCATCGAGTGACAAATTTTGAAAAGTCTCATCTATGGGATCCTTGTCAAGAATTTATGTTTCTAGAATCTATGTAACTAGGGGAGTGGAGCTTATGGAAGCTTCAAAAGTATCATGTAGAGAAGATGATGTATTCAATGGAATGAGAACATCATTGGGACTATAAGTCATGTTGCATGTTTTAAATAGAGATGGGTCATTAGGTATAACATGTACTTGTCCATCATGTTCAAACTCAACAAAATAGTGAAAATATGAGGGTACACACACCATAAGACATATCCAAGGTCATCCAAGTAGTATGCTATATTGGAACTCTCCTTCCATAACATAGAAGAGATTAGGAATAGTACAGGGACCTACACGGATATGGAAGACAATAGTGTTCACCGTAGTAGTTGCGGTATCATTAAAGGAGTAGAGTACCACATCAATTTGAGACATGAAATTATCAAGAAGGGATAGCTATTTATAGGCATGGGTGGAAATAATATTAATACTATCTCTCCCATTGATCATTACTCTCTTGACATAGGTTTGATCAATATATGCAGTAATAAAAAGGGTAGAATCTTGATCTTTAGGGTGTTGAAGTGGAATTTCTAAATCACTAAAAGAAATTAAGGAGATGGAATTAAGGGATCTTACCAAAGTTGCAAGAGGTTGGGGATCATCCAATTTTACCTCAATAGCTTTCAAGGCACTAATGAAAGCTTGATGGTATTGGGATGAGTTTTGGATTAACTCATACAAAGACATTTTCATAAGAGTTTGGTGAAGCTGTTTCACTATTGAGATTTGAATAATGTTCAAAGATGTTGTTTTAAGAATTCCCAAGATGGAAATATTAGGATTAGGAAGAGGAGTGTCTTTGGTGAAGGGATGAGGCCAAGGAGCAGTGACCTTTTCCTTAGCTTTATCTTTTTGGTTTTGTCACCGTGTACCCACATTAACTATGTTGATCTAAAATGTAGGTGGAGGTAGTAAAGAGGTTATGAACACACCTTTGGGTTTGAATTTAGGTAGAATAGTAGAAGGCACTATGTATTCCAAAGGTGGAATAATAGGAAGGTTAATGGGAATATCAACAAAGAGAGTGTCGACATTGAAGTTTTTTTGAATGACTGTTGTGAGGGCTTTATAACTCTTAGTATCATGTCTAAGTGAATGATGATATAAATACACTTATGTATCATTATACCATGATTTATTCATTTTAAGAGAAATATAAGGCTTAATGGGAGGAATATTTATTATGGAAGATTGTAATAATTGACATAGGAAAAAGCTCTGAGAGACTGTAAGTGGGCTCACACTTGTTGTGCTAGTAGGAGTGGACACCTTCTTGTGTTTTGGTGTTGAAAAGATAATTTTATGTGGTATTTTGTTTGGTTAATATGGAGTTGCATGTTTTACTAATAATTTTTTAGTGTTATATGTGAAAGGCCTACTAGATGCCAAAGGTAGGAGTGGAGGTAACTTAACCTTTTGTTTTGCTTGGGTTGGTAATATTCCAACTAAAGTAGAGGGATGTGGTCCCAAAGTGGATGATAAAATTGAGGGTTGAAGAAGGGATTGGTGAGATCTAGGAAGATTAACATTTTTATATAATTTAGGCCATGAAAATCTAACTTACATTAGAGGAGTTAAATCCAATTTCTATTGTGGATTAATTAAATTAGAGATAGAGCATACACCTAAAGGCCTGCTCTGATTTAACATGGTAGATTCTTGTGAGGGTGAGGGTTTTGACATATATGGATAAACATTAGCTACTTTTGGTGAAGAAGATCTATCTTTGTTAAAGACCTTGGGGTAAAGGGTAGTGAGAGGGTTGGTGGTAAAGGTTGACATTTATTGTGTTGGATAAGGAGTTTTAAGCTGGTCCCAAAATACCACATGATCTAGCTTCATGGAGTTAATAAATTCTAGACTATTCACCAAACATGAGAAGGGTTTAGATGAAGTTGATTTATGCCTTATAGTAATGTCATTAGAAGGCTAAGGTGTTTGGGAAAGAGGGAAATTATTGGTTTCTGCTACTTCAGGCCAAAGATGAGAAAGAACTACAATGGGGTCCTCTTTAATAGAGATGGGAGAAGAGACATGGTCTACTATGGATGGAGGAGAGGTAGGTAAAGAAGGTTCCTAAAGAGGGTAAAGCATAGGTATTATGGCTCCCTAAACATGTAGGTGAGGCATAGGTAAAGTATGATACTCCATAGGTAAAAGAAAGGGTAAGAGTGGTAAAATTTGAGTAGGCACAATAGGTCTCTCATCTATTATGGGGGTAGATAATACTGACTCCTCTAAGTGCAAAGGTGAAGTGGATGGGGTACTAGTTACTATAGGTGGAGGAGAGGTAGGCAAATAAGGTTCCTCAAAGGGGTATAATACAAGAATGATATTCCCTTCAACATGTGGTTGAGGAATGGGTAGGGTGTGGTCTTCAACTGGTAAGAGGATAGGTAATATTGGTGAAAAAGGAATTGGCATTACAGGCTCCTCAGATGGCAAAATAATTGGTAAAGGAGGCTCTTCATCATGAGGGAGTGAAATGGGTGAAATAGGTTGTTCTTTTGCCTGAGGAGGAATAATGGGAAAACAAATTCCACTAAATTTGGGTGAGGAGTTGATGAATGGTTGTCTATTATTGAGGGGAAGGTTGAACTAGAGCTAAAGGAAATACCATATTAACTATATGGATATTATGGTCACCCAAGTTAGTTATGGTATGAATAATATTTTGATTGGGTGAATGGTTAGGAAAAGGGTGTTTGAACACATCCATACTTTGACTAGGGGGTGAATTAGGATTATCCAAGATGAGATCACCCCTATCAAGCATATCTTGAATAATGTTCTTTAATGTCTTATAGTTATTAGAATTGTGGCCTTTAACTTGATGGTAACTGCAAAAATCATCTTCCTTGTACCAAGTTGGAATAGGATGGGAGGTGTCAAACTATATAAGAGGTTTGATTTGAGGAAGGGTTATGACACCTTGTTGAAATATTTTTTCCAAAATGGATGTGTATGACTCCCCAATGGGAGTGTGTTGTCTTTGTTCATACCATTGTTGGAATTGCTTGGTCAGATTTTGGGAAGTTAAGGAATTTGATTGGTTTGTGGTTGTAGAAGAGGCTGACTTAACAACAATCATATTGGTGGAGCCTTTAGGTTTTTGGTTAGAAGGATAATTTTTATAGGAGGAAGAGTCTTTTGATTTGGAATTAGGATTCTTATTGTGCAACTTGACTCTACCTTCATCTCTAGTACCAATCTTGAGTTTATGTGCCATTGTAAAGGCCTCATCAAATATGTGGAAATTTTATACCTTGGGTGTGGATGAGATGTGATTATCACATTCCCTTGATAATATCTCAATAATCTCAAGTTGGGGTATGGAGAAGGAGATTTGATTGATCGAACTTCTCTAGTGAGCAACAAAATCTACAATAGAATTATCATCAAATTGTCTAATAGAATAAAGGTCTATTATAAAAACCTTTTTAGAAATTTTAATAGAGAAATGGTCTAGGAATATTTGTGTGAGTTGGGTAAATGAGAAAAGGGAGTGATGAGCTATATATCTATACTAATCCAAGGTAGCACCTGAAGGAGACAGGGAAAGTGCAAAGTAGTAATCTATGATCATGCCCTATTAAATAACAAACATGTCTAAATGCTTGTAAGTGATATTGTGGGTCATCTTTACTTTAGAAATGAGTAAATTTAGGGAGTTCCCATTGGCTTGGATAAGGGAGAATAGGCATATAAGTATAGATGGGTTCATTACATATTTGATCATAAGATAACACATTCTTTGAACTAGAAACAAATGTCTCTAGGTTAGACATCTTATCCATCAACATCTTAATGAGGTCTAGAGGGGGATTAGTTTGGGGGATACCTCCTAAATTATAAAGAACCTAATAGGAAGTATAGGGAGTGTATGACATAGCTTGCTGAGGTTATGTTGGGGCAACATAAGGATAATGAGTCATAGGCAGGGGTGTAGAAAGAAAAGGGGCTTGTCCCATTGGGTTAGAGACTATGCTTTGATTGGTTGTTGTTATTGTAGTTGGATTATTGGCATGGTTAGACTAGATGAATGGTGAGTCATAAATTGAGTAATTATAGGCATGAAGGTAGATGGAATAGGTACCACTAAATTTAAAAATGGGGTAAGACTTGATTAAACTAGTTATGGTTGTGAAAGTAATGAAGTGACACTAGGGTTTAGGTGGGATTGGGTAGTTGGCAATGATAAAATTTGAACATTGTTTATAGTTGGGTTACTAATCTAAGTGGTGGTTTGGCTAACCATGGGTAAAATAGTGGAGGCAACTAAAACTGAAGTTGTCTCCATTATAGAGGTTGGCATACCATAGATTGGGTCACCCAAAGAATTATGGGTTTGGCTCATAGCAAAGTAATGCTAAAGGGATGCCACATTTTGATTAATAAATTTATCAAAATATTGATCTCACTCAAGCACAATGAGAATTTGGTTAGGGTTGGGAGTATGCTCTATATTTGAAGTATGCTCCATGATAGAATCATAAGTGAGAGGGGAAGGTGGAAGTGGTTGTTGGCTTGTGTAATCAATAATAATTTTGGCTTGAGCTCACGTCAATACCGTTTAAGAGGAAGTATAAATAGTTTTAATACCCTATATTAGTGACATAATAAGGAAAAACTAGGTTTATGTTCAAGTAAGTGGGCTATTTTAGCTTGTTGTTTTGAGTAGATGAAAATTGCATAATCATCAATGTCTATCGCTTGACTGATGTCGATAGGGAAATTTCACCAACAACAATGGAGTAATCGATGTTGATAGGTAAAATCTACTAATGCTAGTAGAGTTAACCAATGTAAATCACTATGATATTTTGGGAGATGGAAAATCTAATGTTTTAGAAAATTAGAAGTTAAAACTATGAAAAATAGTAGATGAAAAAGGTCTATGTAAGAAGGAAGAACACTCAAAAAACTTGAGATAATAGGTTATATAAACTAAGTATTAGAAATAGTATTGATCTTTTGAATCAATAGTAAAATGTCCTTATCAACTATAAAATATAAAAGGTAATAGAAAAGGAGAAAAAGAACATACAACCAACAACTATTAAGTCATAGAGATTAATTTTTAGTCTCGTATTGGCTTATGCCTTAATTAGATAGTGAAAAGAGAATTTAGTTATCAAAGGTACTAGAAAATAATCTAGAGCTAGTTTTAGGTTAGTTTTAGTGCTCAAGAGGAAATCTATGTTAGACCAGGTATGTGGCTTGTTATAGGAGCTTACTCTCTACACTTCATTGACCTAGAGCTAATCCAGGCTACTTAGATAAAATATACCTTCTATTTAGAGTTTATACTTCACCAGAGAATGAAATGGGTTCTCCTATTTGTGGTGAAATCATAGTAAGATAGCTGGGTAGGGTAAGGTGATCCACTAGGTGATGAAATACTGATGGACCTTTTCTCAAGTGATTTTAGATGTTTGTTTGTGTGAATGTGATTTGGTTGTGTAATATAGGTGTAGTATGATTTATTCAAAATGCTTGTAATTAACTAGGTGAGTTAATATGCAGCAAGCAAACAATGAAGTGTAGTAAGTTTTAAATCCAAATTTGAAATGTTTAAATTCAAATGAAAATAAAGATGAAATAGGAGTAGAGAATGAAATTCACTATCCTAATGTGCATGAAAGAAGTAAAGAAGAGATTATTTTTAACTTGTAAGAAAAAAATGATAAATTGCTTTTAGAGGTAAAGAGAAAAGGAAGAAAATTTTAGTTTAATGCTTTTAAATAGAAAATGAAATGTTGAATTTTTTGTTTTAAGAGAGAAGAGAAGGAGAAAGTGAAATAAATGAATTGTTCACTATAATTCACCTATATGAATGCTTAAAACAAGAAATGAACCCAAATAAAACTCTAGGGTCCCACCAAGAATGCTAGAAATGTCATGCACTACACCATCCACCCTCAATCATTCACCTATAATAGGCAATGCCACATAATACACCATCCACTTAGGTATGTGCCATGCCCTCTCTCCACCATCTAAAACCAACCATAAAGCTATTTAGGATCATGGTAGGTAACCTTAATGGTCATGTCACCAAGATGTGCTCATATGCCCAATAGTGTAGTAGATGGTTGACACAAACTATATCATCATCACAATCTCAAACCCCATAGCTCTCTATATAACTGTGTTAAAAATACTAGACACCAAGAAAAAATATTACATTACTCCACCATCTATGAAAGCACACCTATCAATGTAATAAAAAATATACCACCATCTATATCTGGTAATGCATACACTGTGATCTCGATCATCATCAAGATGCCCAATCAATGTTGCTCCTCATCAGCCATATACAGTGGCTCATAGGTAAAACTCATTTAATGATAAGTCACCTCACTAACATGATCACCATATAAAGCCACCATATGGATATCATGCTCCTCTCTTGAGCATGCAAAGAGCTCCTCACCCTGGAGTGGCAGCCATAAAATCCTATAGACATCCTTTTGGGTAACTATTAACTCTTTGATCAACAAAAGTCAAGAAAATTCATTCTTACTTGAATTCAATCTCTCAAAATTAAAATTTTGACATCTTGGCTTACTCTCATCTTGCATAAGTCAATCATGATCAAGAACTAAGCTCTTGAGGACAAACAACACCTGCTTGTTCTCTCTATTCAGACATTTAGGTTTAGACTACCTGATAGGAACCATCAATTTGGGACTTATCATTCAATGACCACTACATCTAAGTGAATCACTTATTTTATAGGTCTTTTAAGTATTTAATTTGTTATCAATTCATATCTATTGAGCATTACTTTAAACACTCTTGACCAAACCCCCATGAGGGAGTTATAAAGCTTCCTTACTTGTTTCCCCTTGACTTGACACAATAAACCTCTGACCAAATCTACCCAAATCATATTATCTCTCTCTCATAACTCTCCCCAACCTCTTAGACTTGATCAAACCATTTACTAAACTCTAAAAAGCCTTCTACAAGCTCTTAGGTAATTATTGCCCCTACTGACTTTAGTAGCATAACCAACATCAGTCACATTCACCATCGACCTTGATAGTATAACCAATATCGATCACTCCCATACCAATGTCGATGACTATGGATTCCCTAACCTCTTCAAAACCTACCCAAACAACTTATAAAATACAAACAGAATACACCACCTATACCCTATCATGCTCTACTAAAATATTTTGCTAAATTTTATCTATTTCAAGTCTAAAGGAAAATAGAAAAGAATGATAGGGATAAGTGATTAGAATGAACTCAAATTAGTTTACGCATCATATCTATACATTGTGAGCACTCCTCTTTAGCTAGGGAAGACTACCTGTAAGTAAAAGAGCAATACCATAAGATGTTTGTTAGTAGATAAATGAATGGGCTACCAATCTACATGCTTGTTTTAGGAAGTGTGAAACTTCATTATAAAGGTAAAGAGAGAGTGAAAGATAAATAATATTATCATTATTCATAACTTGAGTGTAGTAGAGAGTGATAGGGTGTAGGTGGTATATTTTGTTTATGTTTTAGAAGTTGTTTGGGTAGGTTTTGGAAAGGTTAGGAAATCTATAGTCACTGAAATTGGTAGGTGAGTGATCGATATCAGTTATACTACCAAGGTCAGTAGTGAAGATGACCAATGTTCGTTAGGTTGCTAAGGTTGGTAGTGGTAATAATTGCCTGGAAGCTTATAGAAGGATTTTTTAAGTTTGGCAAATGGTTTTGATCAGGTCTAGGAGTTTGTGGAGAGTTATGAGAGAGAGAGAGAGTATGGTTTAGGTAGATCTAGTTAGATTTTTGGTGTGTTAGGTCAAAGGGAAACAAGCAAGGAAGATTTATAACTCCCTCATGAGGGTTCAGTCAGGAGTGTATAAAGTAATGAATAGTAGATATGAAATGATAGCAAAGTAAATACTTAAAAGACTTAAAAAATAAGTGATGTACTTAGCTATAGTGGTCACTAAATGATAATTGCTAGATTCATGATCCCTATCAGGTAGTCCAAACTTGAATGCCTAAATAGAGAGAACAAGCAGGTGCTATTGGTCCTCAAGAGCTAAGCTCCTAATCATAATTGACTTACGCAAGATGAAAGTAAGCTAGGATGTTGAAATTTGAATGCTAAGAGCTTGAATGTAAGTAAGAATGAATTTTCTTGATTTTTGCTAACCTGAACTTCAGGTTGGAGTTTGTCTTATATTGTCGATGTCAGCGATCTCACTGACATCAATCATGAGTTAAACAATGTTGATGACTCTATAATAGGTAAAATTTACAATTTTAACCTATTTTTTGTTTCTCTACATGCCAAGTGTGGAAATCACTAAAAAATGGTAAAAATAAGAGGTTAAGGAGGTAGTTTATTAGGAATTTAGTCTAGAAGTGAGAATAAGTCTTGGGTAGTTAGGATGAGGGGACTAGTTCTTGAGCTAGCTCATCAGGTGAGAATTAGTCATAGGGTGAGGTGGTTAGGTAAGGTGGTAAAAAGGGGTTTTAATTAACGTAATTAAGTATTTTTAAATTAATTAAATGTGTGAGGGGTAAAATCATGGGTTAGGGAAGTTAATTATTATTATTAAAAAATAGGCTAAAAGGGGTTTTAACACAGGGAGTTACACACGTGTGTGTGATGTAATTTTGGTGTCTACATCCAAATCCATCCCAACTTGTAGTGAAACCCTCCTCCAATGTTCTATACCAATCAAGTTCTTTGCCTTTTAAAGATATAAAAAGTAGCCTAATGGCTATGTTGGCCCTAGTAACATTATGGAAATTATATAAATTAGAGATGTCTCTAATATGCTCAGATGGGGTAATAGAACCCTCCCCATTGAAACTAAGAAGAATTTTTATAGAATTCAAAGGGATGGGGTCATATATAGGAATCTCTATTGGGTTTTGGGTATTAAAATTAGGGAAGGGTTGACATTTATCTATCTCTCCTCTTTCCCCCATTTCTCTTCTTTCCCTTTGATCCTATATTTCTTCCTCTTCTTCAACCTCTCCCTCTTCTTCCCCAAAACCTCCTTCCCAAGGATTTAATAGGGATAGGAGTGGTTCAAGGTGTTGTTTTTAAGGAATATCTTCAGCTAAAGGGGCTTGGTTATAAAATCTTCAGGACCTTGTGAGGACCATAGAGGATAATGTATAAAACTTGGTCTACAACTAGGGATTCACACCCTTTTGGAGTCACCAAATGCTTGGTTAGTGGTATTTTTACTACTTTAGGCCTATCAAGACTAGAATTTACCTTGACTTAGAAATAATACTTTGTCCCATCGAGTATGCTAGAATTGTTATCTCTAAATATTACATACTAGAAGAGGGTTGTTTAGGCCTCCTCTAAATTTGGGCAATGTTGGGACATTTCCAAGTCTGTAGGTGTGCCTATAAGTGGAAATGAACCTCTAGGTTGAAATGGATAGCTCTTTGTATTAGCTTTTTGTGTAATACAACTATTTAACCAACTTGTATAAATGAAAAGAGTTAGAAGTTTTCATAAATAAAAAGCCTAGTCTAAAATGGTGATACACCAAGAATTAATATCCACATGTATGCTCTATACTTATGAACAATATAGCATAATATATTCTATACTTCAAGCTCTAGAACATTCCAACATAATTATTTCAATGTAGAGATAGAATGAATGAGATCACACAAGGTAATTAACTAGAAAGACAACCGTATAGTCCAAAAAGGGGTTACACATGCAAAATCTCATACAGTTGGAATGCACTCTACATGACCTATTAGATCAACTATTTGCTTAAAAACATGAAGGATAGAGAATAGAAGGATAAAACATCACTTTATATCACTCTGTGTCTCTTGCATGCCCAACAAATGTCTAGAACTTAGAAATAAAATAGACTTATGCTTCTTTGCTCAAAGGTAAGAAAATAGCAAAAAATTCTAGTAGGGCTTCACCATACTATCTATGGATGATAAAACAAGATCCCAAGGGTCCTATTTATAGTAAAAGAGGGAGACAAGAGAGATATCTTGGGTGTCAAAATAGAAGCCTCTAAAATGGTTTACCATTGCCATCTTAGTGAAAATGATTCCAACTGCTCTCTCATTTAGTTGGATTTTGTCCTTATCTTTGATTCACCCTCTTGAAATGACCACTACAAAACCAATGGTGAGATGACCCTCCTTAATAAATGGCTCGGATCACTACTGTAAACCTTAGATTCTTCTTGAAAGCTTTCATGTTTTGTACTATAGACCCATTTAGGTTTTGTGAATGACTTTACTTATAAATCTTATAAGTCAAGCATGTTGGGAAACTTGATTTGAACTATCAAAGATACTTTCTCTTTTAGGGTTTTTTATTGTTTCTACTTATAAAATTTTATAATCAAAGTTCTTTTGAAAACCCGATTTTGCTTTGATTAAGACCCTTTCAAGTTTTTTGAGTCATTCTACTCCTTTTTTGATCCTTCAAATTATTTAAAGATCCTTACATAGAAAATATATAATTCAAGCTTTGACAAATCCTAATTTTCACTACAATCATTCAAGTTTTCCAAGTGGCTTCACTTCCTACTTGAAGATTTTGGGCATGAACTTGACGTCTTGCGATATGTCACCAAGTTGCACCCTAACAACTAGTTCCTTAAATTAAATTTAACATCATATGACATGTCACCAATTTGAACCCAATATCTAGTTGGCCACCCAAAATTTGACATCCTATAGCATGTCACCAATGTGAACCCAATGGCTAGTTGGCCACCCTAAATTTAATGTCTTGTGGTACGTCATGGCTTTGAACCCTAATGGCTAGTTGGTTGCATCAAAATTGATGTTTTATGTCATGTCAAGGGAATCCATTTGCGTCAGGTTTATTTTTTTAGGAAATTTTCCCAAAGTAATTCCTTTGGATAATTTGTCCAAAGAAATTCCTTTAGGAATTTTGACTTTTGGGAAATGAGTAATTTCTTTCAGGAACTTTTCCTGAAGGACACTTGGGAAAGTGTCCTTTGAAAAAGTTTTGAAGGAAACCCGAGTAAAGGCATAAAGTCCCTTCAAAAAATTCCAAAGGGAATTTCAAAAGGAAATGTCCCTTCAACGTTTTTGAAGGGTAGACTATGGATAAAGGGACCTTCAAGAAAAATCCTGAAGGGTAGCCTTGGAGAAAATAGTCAAAAGTGACCCTTCAAGAAAAATCCCTAAGGGCACATGGAAAAAATGTCCCTTTAGATAAAATCTGAAGGGGAATTTGAGAAAGACCAAGGAAAAAGTGCCCTTCATAAAAATTTGAAGGGATACTTGGGAAAAAATTGCCCTTCAGAATTTTTTTGAAGGGTTACTTGGATGAAAAGTGCCCTTCAAATTTTTTTTTGAAGGGTCACTTAGAGGAAGAAATGAAGTGAAGTGACCTTCATAATTTTTTTGAAGGGTCATTTAGACAAAAATTTCCCTTAAAAAAATTTGAAGGGTCACATGGGCAAAAATAAGGTAAGGAAAAGTGCCTTCAAATTTTTTTGAATGTCACTTCGAAGGGAAGTGGCCCTTCAAAACTTTTTCGAAGGACACTTCGGGGTAAAACAAAATGAGAAAGGATAAGATAAAATACTAAAGTAAAATAACAAATTGGAAAGGAAAAGAACAAGGTGAGAGAGTCTAAACTAGAAGAGGTCAAAAGGAAAAGACAAACAACAAATCAAGTGACCAAACACAGAAAATGAGCAAGGGAGAAACAAAAAGAGCCAAAGGGAAAACACAAACTAGTCATGCCAAAAAAAAGGTCAACAATACTTACCTAAATATGAACCCATTGATACTCAATCTCTCCCTTAGCCAATGGGGCTTTGTAAGAGGTTATTTTAGTTTTTAAGGATCAATAAGAAAGGCCAAAACATCCAAGTTTTATCCATAAGACTAGATTCTCTAAGTAGAAACCCTAAGTGAAGACTCCTTAAGTAGAATGGTGGAAGAGAAAATTCTAAATAAGTGTGAGTAAATAATAACTCTTGCTTTAATATTTAAATAAATATGAAATGATCTTGTATTTATAAGTGGAATTCAACCTAAATCCTTTTAAATATGTTGGCTATATGGGGTCGACCCAGTAGACCCTGTATGTTTTCAAGAGATAAATCATAGGTCTCAAGTGAGGTTGGCCAAAGGGATGATGAAACTAAAAGTGAAAAATACCTTGAATATTAAAAATTTAACCCATTTGACCTTGTATTGTAATCAAAGGCTGAGAACTATAGAGGGTTGACCTAGTCAACATAGTATAGTCAACTGGCTAAAGGTGGATCAAGGTGAGGAAAAGAGGGATGGAAAGAGGAAAAGGTCTGGAAGAGTGTGCAAGGGATGATGAATACCTAATTAATGGTTTTAAGATATGGTTATATTGGTAATAATTTGTAAATAAGGGACACCAATCCTATGAAACACCAAAGGTATACCCACCCCTTTTGATGCACCCCTTAAAGTGTGCATTCAGAGAGATTGCGTCTTGATAGGTTCTTGTAAGATGTAAAGTGTCAGTATTTGATAAAATTTTAAAATATTATGTGTATACATATGATCCAATTGAATATCATCATGTGTCACTTAGGTATAACAGGGATGGTTCTTCAAGAAAGAATAAGACACATAATGTTGAGGCTAAAAAATTATAGTATTTTAAAGCAAAAATAACTTAAAGTAAATGATTGGAAAGTAAATGTAATGAATACCTTGAATTAATTTTATCATTGGATGGTTTTTTGTTGTGTTTTTAGTTTTGATTGTGGAGGGCATAGAGACTACTTTTGACAAACCCAATAATACACAACTAAAGAGAAAAAATAAACAAATGCAAGAAAAGCCAAGATAACTAGTGCTATGAGGATGGGACCTACTTGGGAAATTTGGAAAGATGGGTTATAAGAGCTATGTTAGACCAAATTACCAAGTCAAATAACAATAGTAAATTGGGTAACCAAAAATCCAAGGCTACTAAAGACCAAAAATATCAAACAAACTATCCTTAAGTAAGAAAGGAAAACTCTCCAATTCAAACCAAGGATACATGTTAAAAAAGAGATGGTAATAAAACAAATCAATGGTAAAATAAAAAAACTAAATGGTAAAACAACATTGATGAGTGAGAATTAATAATCTTTATCTCGCTGAACAATAGAAAAAGGTGCATAAAAGGGAAAACAACATTATCCAATGAGAAGTAACAAGCCAACCTCTCTCAACAATGGAAAAACGGTATGAACTCAGGTGTTCATAATATTAGGATAGTAAAACAAATGGTAAATGGTAAAAATAAAGTAAGACAAGTCTATAAATGTAAAATCAAGTGAAAAATAAAGAAGTAATCCATAGTTTTTCAAGCATTGTTTCTCTCTAAGGATAGGTAAAACTGAAACAAAGTAGTGTTGGCATGTTTTTAAGAGATGAAGAAGAAGGAATTAAAGAATATGGAAAATATATTTAGAATATTAATTTTCCTAATAAGGGGGAAATGAAATGGGTGGAGGGGATAATGAAGGAAAAACTAAGGTAGAGTAACTCTTTATTCAAGTCAAGACACTCAAATTAGGTTTGTCAAAACAAGAGAACTTTTGACCATAAGGACTTTAAAGAATTTATCTTAGCTACACAAGTCTTAGGTAAATAAATTTAGTATATAGATCATCCCATGAAGGTTATATTAATAGAAATTAAAATGGACCTACCTTCCCATAATGTGTTCCCCATTCCTCAGGACCCCTTACAAAGCCATCGGTCTATTGTGAAGATTGGGTACTTGCATGATAAAGTAGGTAGCACCATCGAGTTTGTTGAATTCCCTTATTCCAATCTACTATCCTATCACACCTCAAAGGAACATGACTATATGTGAGGCCAACTGTGGAGTTTGAGTTTTGACTAGAGATAGGAGATGTGCTTGTAATCACATCTTTTGGTGTGAATTTGACTTTTGAGATTTATATGTTGCCTTTTAGATATCATTGCCTTTTGTTTCAAATGATTTTGATTTTAACTTTATTGATGGATTTTTACGTTCCTCCTTCATATGGATTTGGAAAACCAAACATGGGTGCTAAATATGACTTTAATTTGAGTACATGGGACTTGGTTGCTAAGAGAGAGAACTTTAATGAGCATGGGATCTAAGATTCTCATAAATCTAGGTGAAATAAAAGTGATATATTGACTCTCAACTCTTGTTTTATCTAATATGGAGTGAAAGGAAAGGGGAAATCAAGAGAAATTACATATGGAACAATTTGAATTACATAAAATTGTAAAAAATGTGACAAAGTGCAAAAAATGATATAATGACAAAAAAAGTGTGATTATTGATCATAAGAATAAGCAAAATGGAAGAAAACATGCCAACACAAATTATTGCACAAATTCCATATATAGAAAGAAGAAAAAACTAAAGTTTGAGAATAAGGATCATAAAAATATGAAAAGATGGCAATTTTATGAGAAGGGTCAGGTCCCACCCATGGTCTTACACTGTAACTCACAAAAAAAAAACCCAAGAGGTGTGAAATAGAAAATGAAATATCATAAGGGAGAAAGATAAGTAAAATATGGTAATTTTTTGAGGAATTTTGGGTCCTATATGTGGTATTATGAAGTAAATCACAAAATAAAAACCTAAGGGGTGCCAAAATACTTAATAAAAAAAGATAAAGAAGACTATGATGCATCAAGAACCCAAAAGACCAAAAGGGAGGACTAAAGGTTTATGAAAGGAAGGAACTTGTTATATAAAGAGAGACCTATGTAAGCAACATACAAAAAGTGTTAGATAAATGTATATATAAATCATGAAAAGAAGGAAATGTTTAGGCAAAGTACTTTTTGAGAAATTGTGTATTGGTGGGCTCTTTGAAAACATGGCCTTCATTGGTTTGAAGATGGTAGGTGCTTAGACCAAGAATATATTTGAATAAATATGGCCCCCATAATTTTTGGGCATATTTACCTTATCTGTCATGGGTGTAGTTTATTTTAAGGACAAGATCACAAACATCAAATGTGTGGGTTTTAACATGTTTGTTATGTTATCTGGCAATGTGAGCCTTGTATTGGTGGTTATGTTGTATTGTAAAAAGATGATGTTCATCAAGTAGGTCAAGGGCATGAAGATGAGATTCACATAATTATTCATTGGTAATAATACTATGAAGAGATATACAAAGAGAAATAAGCTCAAATTTTAAAGGAAGAACTGACTTAAAACCATAGATTAGAAAGAATGGAGTTGCCCTAGTGGCAGTATGTATGCTAGTTCGACAAGTTCATAGTGTAGGATAAAGTTTAAGATTCCAATCCATGTGTATTTCATGAATTATCTTTTGTATAATTTTTTTGATAATTTAATTATTGGCCTCAACTTGGCCATTGCATTATAGATGACAAGGTGTGGAAAATTTGTGATTGATTTTGAATTTATTATAAATCTATTTAACATGTTTGTTTTTTAAATTAACACCATTATCTAAAATTATAGTATGATAAACACCAACGAAAAAAATTATTTGATTAATAATAAATTTGGAAATGATAGGATTGGTGATGTCAACAAGGGGCATGGCTTCTACCCACTTGGTAAAATATTTAGTAGTGGTAATGATAAAGGCATGCCCATCTTGGAAGTGAGATAGTTTACCAATGAGATAAAAACCCCATGTGTAAAATGGAAAAGGAGATTCTATGGTTTAAAGTTTAGATAGAGGTGAATAGATTAGATCATAATGAAATTGACAAGGATTACATTTTTTAGCATAGTCAATTACATCATTTTCAAGAGTAGGCCAAAAGTAACACATACATAGGCATTTGTAGGCTATAACATGTCTACTCCAGTGGCCACCACAAATTCCCCGATGTGTTTGTTCAAGAAGAGGAGGGACCTCATCTTGTATAACACAACAAATTAATGTACCTTTAGTGTTACGATAATAAAGGATGTTGTGTCAAAATACATACTTGAAATCTTATTTATAGATGCATGTATTTTTATTAGAGTCTAAGTTAGGAGGATAAGTTTGATGTGTTAAGAATTTATTGATGTTTTGGTACCATGGGATTTATCAAATGGTAATAGCCTTTATATGGTAGATAAGCAAATCTTGTACTTTAGTAGAGGATGAAGATTTTCTTATTTATATAATAAAAGTAGGATATAAAAAGACTTAGTGTGGATGAAATAAATATGCTAAAGAGGCAAGAGAATCAATAATGGAATTTTGATCTCTAGGAATAGGCTCAATAGTGAAAGAAATGAAATCCTTAACAAGAGAGGTTATAATTTGATGATATGTGATGAGGTTTTCACTTTTACATTAATAATCACCACTGACTTGATGGAAAATAAGATGAGAGTCACCTAAATCATGAAGTTATTGAATGTCTAAGTCAAGAGCAGCTTGCATTCCTAAGAAGAGCTTCATACATGACCATATTATTGGTCACATCAAAGGTGAATAAAAAATCTAAGGGAATGATTTTTCTAAGAGGACTTGTGAGAATGAAACCTACCCCATAATCTTGAAGGCATTTAGCTCCATCAAAGTGAAGGGTCTAAGTATCTTCATGAAAGTCAACATTGATTTTAGGAAGCTATTCAATAACTAATTTTAGTTTAGTAATACCAAAGGGAGTATAGGATTTATCAAGCTTATTGGATTGAAGATCGGTAGTAAAGCTATGAAAATAATCTTTGAGAGAAATATATTGATTTAGACCTTTGATGTAAAGGATATTGTCATCTACAAGATTATCTTGAAGAGAAGAAGTGGCTAGAATGGGAGCTACAACAAGTTGATCAGCTATGATTTACACTTTAATAGATTTTTGAGTGGTGATATAGAGATCAAATTTCATAAGGAGGACCATTCATCTACTAATTCTATCTCTAAGAAGAAATGATTTGGATAATAAATGACGTATGGAGTTAAAATGAATAATGACATAATTATTTTGGTAAAGCACATAATGGTGAAGTTTTTTAGCTAAAAAATAGATAGTGAGGCAATCACACTTAATTTTGGTATAACATGTTGTATAATAGATGAGGCCTTGACTAATGTAGTAAATAACATACTCTCTTGCTATGTCATCTTTTTGGGCAAGCCTTTCCCCAAATAAAATATGTGTGTAACAATTATATAGAATTAAAGGTTTATTATTGGAAGGAGGATGAAGTTTAGTTAGATGAATCAATGACTTTCATGTTATCAAAGGCTTTTTGACATGGATTCATCCAATCTAAAGCAGTACCTTTCTTAAGAAGGGAATTGATGGAATAAATTTGATATGCCATTTTGGGGATGAATCATTTAATTACCCCAAGGTTTCCTAAATAAGTATGAATGTTGGGAATAGAATTAGGAATGGGCATGTTGATGATATCACTAATTTTGGTAGGGTCAACATCGATATCATGGAGAGAGACTAAGAATCCTAAATTTTTTCTAGATGTGACTATAAAGACACATTTGTAAGGATTAAGCCTAACTTTATAATTAAGTAGATGATCAAATATGATAGCAAGGTTAGAAAGATGATTCTGACGATGTTTAGATTTAGCAATGAGATCATCCACATAGGTTTCAACAATTTTATGAATGAGATCATGAAAGATGTGAGTCATCACTCATTGGTAAGTGGCTCTAGAATTTTTGAGGTTGAAGGTCATTTTAACATAGAAATAGGTGTTCCATTCCATGGTGAAAGTTGTCTTATATTGGTCCTTAAGGGCAATATGAATCTGATTATACCCTGAGAAGCCATCCATAATATATAACATTTCATAGCTAGCCATGGAATTAACAATAACATATATTGAAAGTAAAGGGAAGTTGTCCTTGGGAAAATCTAGATTAATATTATAAAAATAAATGAAAATTTGAATGACCATAGTGAATTTCTTCTAGATGGTAACAATGTTAGAAACCCATTCAGAATAATTTACTAATTTAATTAATTTAGCATCAAGTAATTTGATGATTTCCTTATGAAAAAGTGGAAACTTCAAGTGGGAATTTTCTTTGTTTTTGATGCATAGGGTTGGCATCAAGATAAGCAATGTTGTTATTTACCACAATTATAGGGTCAATTCTAGGAATGTCCCTGTAGGACCAAGTGAAAGCCTCATGATATTTATCAAAGAATAACTAAAATGATCATGTTTAGGAGGTGAAAGTTCATGAGATATAATAATTGGTTGAGGACAAGATGGAGTACCATATTCAATGTGAGTGGTTTATTCAATAATCATGGCATTACTACCTTGAAATTAGTATGGTACATTAGGTAAAGCAAAAATGGGATTTGTTTTAGGATCAATGCTAGCAATAAAGTTGTTAAAGCAAGGAGTTTTAGTTGTAAATTTTCCAAGTTTATGATGTTACCAAGGAAGTTGAGGTTCTCAACCATTAATTAACTCAATAATATATTCATATCTAGGTAAGGTAGTAATAGGACCATAATACTCAACATCTAATTCAATATCTATAATTTGATTTCCATGGTGATCATACTCTAAATGTATTTGATGAATGTTAGTTGCCTTGGCATCTAGTGTAATTTCAGGAGTAGAAGAAGTAGATGGATCAGAAGGGGTTGAAATATCAGTGGGTTCAATGATGGGAGGATTAGATGTAATGATTATATTGATATGTGGTAAATAAGATTTAGAAATTTCTTGAACTTTGGAAGGTATAATTTACTATATCACCCAATGAGTATTGATAAGAGGATAATTGGTAGGAGGCACATGACCCTCAAGATCTAAGGTATGATCCATATAAATGGAATGAAAATATTGATTAAAATTATGATTTTAGGCTAATGTTTTTTGATAATGATGGACATCCAAGTCTCTAGATTGAGCTTGGGCCATTATATAGTTATCATCGTATGTTGGATAGATTTCACATACTTGAGAATTTGGGAGAGTTTTAGAGGGTGAAATCCCAATATTACTGAATGTATGAGGAGACATGATGAGAGGATATTTAAATAATTTTTCCACTCCAAAATCATTAAAATTGAAGGTATCTTTAGGTAAATAAGGCTCCTAAGCATTGCATGGAGGGGGAAAATTGGTAATATCATCAATTAGAGGAATAGTATGTTCCCTAGGTAATAGAAAAGGAAGAATCCATATAAAATATAGGGAGGTAACTTGGTAATATTACAAGTATGTTTCAAATCATTAGGCTTATCATCATTAGAATCCATAAGAGTAACTTGCTAATTAGGATCCATGTTGATGGACTTAGCTGAAGGAGAACTATTGATCTTAGGAATGGTAGGAATACAATATTGTGATTTAGAATTAGGAAGTTAAATGCTTCATGGGTTGGGATCAACTTCATGCCTATACCATTTTGAATTATGTAAGAATTTAATACATTGGCTACCAAAAGAATCAATGGATCTCATTTAATGAGTCCATGGATGACCAAGGAGTATGTTATAAGATAAAGGGAGATTAAGGACCATAAGCTTAGTTAGAATAGTCTTAGGTCTAATGGTTAATGGTAGCCAAATACAACCAAGTAGATTTTGATTAGTCTTATAAATACCATGACAAGTAAGATGGGTTTGCTTGAGATGATCCTTATTATAATCGAGGTATTTGATGAGCAATAAAAATGTCACTTTAATACTAGAACCTTCATCAATTAGAACCTTTCAAATAATAGTGGTATTAATGGCTACTTTGATAAATAGTGGTGGATCATTAGCACAAAAATAATTTCATCATTGATCATGTCCTCTTCAAGGAATTAAATAGAGGGCTTGGAAGAAGGACACATGGTTTTAATGGTATTTACATTGGTATATTGAGATTCAATAAAAGGTGGTTCTTCATCTATATAGGATGGATATTCAATTTCTTGAAGTTGTTGCATAAGGAACTTATGATGATAGGGTGAAGTGTGAACCAACTCAATAAGTAGAATCTTAAAAGGAATAGAGTTGAGTTCTTCAAGAAAGTTCCAATGATATTTAGAAGAACCAGCATGAGGTTTATGAGGTAAATTAGACTTTGGAGGAATAGTTAAAATTAGAGGATCAGAAGGAGGAGATGGTTCCTCTTGGGCTTTCAAAACAACATTAGTAGTGGTAATATATTTAAGAATTTGTTCCTCCAAAGATGGATTTTTAGGCTTGGTAACAGGATCTTTATGAGTTGGTTTATGATGATAATTGACCTTAGTAGTATTGACATATTGAGAATTTCTAAAATATTGATCATAATTAGCATCAATGGCACAAACATCCTTAGTATGTGATTGATTACTAGAAGAAGACTTTTGGTTATTTGAATTAGAAGCTTTATAAGTTTATCATTTTTGAAAATCATGAGTGCCTTCTTGATGACAAAGATTGATCATAGCTTCATGATTGAATGAATCACTAATCATATAAGAGACAAAAAATTTAGTGACACTTCTACAATATTAATGAGAATGCCCAATGTCAACATGGAAATGACAAAATATATTTGGGTTATACCATTTAGAATGATTATTGGGATATATGAAAGGTTTTGAGGGTGGCAAAAATTGTTTCATTTGCTGAACCAAAAGAGGTGTATGATAAGGTGAAGAAACATCAATTTTGATAAATCCTAGTTTGGTTTGAAAAGTATTACTAATGATATCATTAGATGTTTTTAAATATCCTTTAATAAGTTTAAGATTAGGTTTGAATTGCTTCATAAGAAAGTCTTGATGTTTAGTTTGATCAAGAGCTTCATTAAGTGTTTGGAGAGCAAAGGTTCAAACATTATATTGAAGAGTGGGAGTCAAAGTGTTGATAAAGAGTTTGAATAAGTTATCATCAGTTATGCTATGGTTTCATTTATGAAGTAAATAATTTCATATTTTGATAATTTCATGAGCTGATTCGATAGGAGATTATTTAGCATTGATGAAGTGGTAAAGATAATTTTTGGGAAGATCATCATGCTGAAACTCTTGAACCAAAAGATTAACTAAATCTTCAAGTTACCAAGTAGAATGTTGGGGAGGTTGATTATACCATTATAATACATCACCAATGAAGGTTTTCACTAAGATTTTATTTATGGAGAAGGTATTAGTTTGGATCCACTCTTTGTAAAGTTTTATAAAGGCTTTAAGAAATGAGGCAATATCTTTAGTCCTGTCATACTTGATAGTTGGAGATATGTTACCAATATCAATGAATACAATTAAGGGGGACAAAGGTTCATTTTAAATAGTTTTAAGCACTTATTATTAATTATGGGTTGAGGAATAACATTACCTAAGACATCCTAAAGAGGTAGATGGATGAAATTGGGATTAGCTTGAGGATACATAGTTGGAGGTTGATTAGCCACATTGATTAGATGTTGTTGAACTTTCATCATTTGTTTGGTGTTAAAATATTTCATTATGTTCATTAATTGTATAACTTGGGATAAAATTTGAGTTGTATTAAGAGGTGGGCTAGTTTTGGTGGGAGCACTCCCCAAATTGGTTTTGGGGGGAGGATTACTAGAAGAAAGATTATTAGTGGGATTATTAAGTAAACTTGTATTAATTACTCCCACTTTAGTTTGAATATTTTGAAGATGAGAAGTTTCTTGTTAAGTATAGAAAGGATTAGATCCATCAACTTCATCTTGAGGTTTTATTTACACCATATTGTGAATCATAGATGAATAAGGGGAAGAGGTGCCCCAAGAGTGATGGTACTCTTGGGAGGAAAAGAGAGGGAGAAATGAACATACCATATAGTATCTAAATGGATTCAATCTATAGAAGAAGATTATGATAGGATACTTCATTATGACTAAAGAGAGATGAACAAAATGCAAAGAATGATAAATAGGGAACTAGATTGATAAATAGGGAAGGTAGATAATAATACAAGGTCGATTGGGTCAACCTAACATAGAAAATAAGGCCTAAAAATACTACAGGGTCAACTAGGTAGATCTAGTATAGTGAACAAAGGCTAGAAAAAGAAAATATAGGGTCTATAAATACTACAAGGTTGACTGGGTTGATCTAGTACAATGAATAGAGGCTAAAAAAGATATATGGTCAATTGGGTTGACCTAGTACAACAACTAAGGAGATTTAAGAAGATTATGATAGGTTGTGAATTAAAAAAAGATAAGTCTTGCAATAAATTTAAAAATAAATGATAGAAAGAAATAAATAGTCAATTGGATTAATACTAGACAATCCAATTAAAGTACACAACATAAAACATTTACCCAACATTGGTTAATGCAATTTTTTGTAATATAAAATACAATTAAGTAAAGATCAAGAAATCAACTTGGAAAGTGAAGAGATAACCAATTGGTCAACTTGAATGTTTATTAGATTATTAAGATATTATTTTAGATGTGATGGGAAGTTGGTTGTAAGCAAGGAGCTAAAATGTCAATCTAAGGATGGTTTTAGGTAGTCTATGTTGAAAGGGACTGTAGTGGCAATGAGACAGGAATGGTATTGGATCCCACCCCCTCACTTTACACACCATATCAATAAGGGTGTCAAGTTATTAGACACAATATAATATTAACCATGCTTTATACTTGACTAGAGTATCAAGTTGGCTTCCTCCTTGGTGATGAAATCCAAGTAGGTTGGCCTTGGGTAGATAGATGTTGAAATGATTTTTATGATTTTTTGATTTGGTTGTGTTTTCATAAAATAAAAAATAGTGAAAGCAAAAAATTAATTAAAAACAACATAATTAATCTATGTGATCTATTATAAGCATGCAAGCAACAAGAAAAGAAAGTGTGAATTAATTACTAGCATATAAGATTAATTCTAACTTTGAAACAAGGTATAATTTTGATATGGTCAATAGTGTATGCATAAAATATATAACATGGTTGGCAGGGTAAAACTTGTACTATACAAGCAAGTTCTAAAAATGAATAAGGTCAACAAAGTCAACATAGTTATCTAGATAACACATAAAACATAGAACTAGGTTGGCAGGGTTGATCTAATTGACTGTGTAAGGGTAGTTTTGAAGACTACAAATTATAAAAGGAAAGAATGTAAAGAAAGAGATGGAGAGATATAAATGAACCTTGGTGGATTAGAGATTTAGAGAATGAATATTTTTGTTTAAGAACCTTGATATATACTTTTAAATTTTGCTAGCTGAGTTGATTGGGCCAATCAAGCTTTACAAAAATGTGTTGTTGATTGTTTAAAATATACAGGGTCAATTGGGTCGATATAGTATGATGAACCTAATATCTAAGAAATTACAAGGCCAATTGGTTTGACCTAGTAGTCTACACTAGATGTCTAAAAAGTTGAAAACTTGTAATAGGTCAACTAGGTTGATCTAGTAGCCTATACTTGAAAACATGCACATAGAAGTTAGATATTGGGTTGACAAAGTTGATCCAACATGGAAAATATATGATAAAAATAATGAAATAAATTAAATAATATGAAAAAATATTACAAGGGTTAGTTCACATTGGGTTCACCTGAATGTATGAAATTAGAAATGCATCATGTCTATAAATCAATCCTAGCTCAAAGAAGATAGAATATACCTACACTTCCAATTGGGAATACATTTGTTAAGCAGGGGAATGACCAATATGAGGATCTACTAGACCTAATTAGAGGATAAATTTTCACAATACACCATGCTAGGTAGGGTTTCAAAGCCTGTAGTCTAACATAATCATGCAACAACCATAAAAGAGTCTTAGGTTTAATGTTCACTCTATATCCAATAAATAAGAAAGTAAAGTTAATCTAGTGCATGCTAAAGATTATGTCATAATAAATGGGGTTACTAAAACAATCAAAACATGTATAATCAAATATCAATTAATACAAGTATGAGTAAGACCCTAATACATGGAATATGAAGAGTAATATTTTTTTAGCCAATATGTATGCTACTTCTATCTACTAAAGAGAGGAGAACAAAGTTAGAATATACTTACCTGAATGTGAACTTTTTGAGAGTCAATCTCTCCCTTGGCCAATGAGGCTTTGAAAGAGGTTTTTATGGTTTTTAATGATCACTAAAAAAGGCCAAAGCATCAAATACTTATCCACAAGACTAGATTTTCCAAGTAGAAACCCTAAGCTAAGACTCCTCAAGTAGAATGGTGGAAGAGTAGATTGTAAATAAGCACAAGTGAATAATAACCCTTAATTGCATATTTAAATAATTAAAAAATTATCTTGTATTTATAGGTGGATCTCACCTTAAATCCTTCCAAACATGTCAATTGTATGAGGTCAACCCAATCAACCCTTTATGTTTTTGAGAGATAAATCACTCGGTTTTGAGCTAGATCAGTTGAAGGATTGATGAAACTCAAAGTTAAAAATATCCTAAATAGTATAAGGTTAACCCAATTAACTATGTATAATAATCAAAGGCTAAGAACTATATATGGTTGACCTAGTTGACCTAGTATAGTCAAATAGCTAAATGTGGATCAAGGTGACAAAAAGAGGGGTGGAAAGAGGAAAAATACTAGAGGAGTAAGGGTGGAGTAATAGATTAGGAAATAATTTTAAGAGCTGGTTGGATTGGTGATAATGGACAACAATCCTAAGAAGCACCAAATTTCTTCCCATCCCTTTTCCAATGCACCCCTTAAGGCATACACTTAGAGAGATTGAGTCTCGATGGGTTCCCATTAGATGTAAAGTGTTAGTATTTGATAAAATTTGAAAATATTATGTACATACAAGTACTATAAATTGCATTGATCTGATAGTCTTTGTACATCTAGTTTTTGTTGTAGCTTGTGATATTATGCATCATAGTTATGAATAACTAAAATGAAAATATACCCTAAGCATGGAAAATTTAGTTTATATGTAAATATAAATAACATAATAATAAGATATGAAGAATCAAATCCCAAGTGTAAATATAACAAATAAATCAAGTGTAAGACTAAATACAAGAATTTTCAACCTAAGTACATGATATGGATAATCAATACTTAAGTGTAAAAGAAATGTAATAATATTATAGAAATCAAGAAATAATATGGAAAAAATTAAAATAAATATAAAACTAAAAAAAAATGAAACAAATGTAAACAAAATAAACAAACATATAAAAACAAACAAATAAAATACAAACAGATAAGGCTACTCAGACAAACAGAATGAATGAACAAATGAAACAATACAAGACATTTAAACAAAACTAATAAAATAAACAAAATAGAAAAACAAAATAAAAAGGCTATAAAAAAACAATAAGATGATAAATAGACAAAAATAATCAAATGAAAACACACTAGTACTTACATTCAAAGCCTAGAACTTAGGGAGAGCTTAGTAATAAAATACAAATGAAAGCATAACTAAAACATAAAAGACATTAAATATTTTACCTTCCTTAGAAGCTTCAAATGTATTTTTGAATGGCTTGCTTAGATTGTGCTTCAAGAAGTCTTTGGCAATGAATATTTTTTGCTCCTTCTCTCCTTGGCAATATGGCTTTAATATGGCTTAATGTAGCTTTGCTCAATATTTTGGCATTATAACATTTATTAAAACAAAATAGCTTGTCTTTTTCCAAATTTTCATTATAACTTTGGCTTATGAGAGCTTAAAAATAAAGAGGTATGGCATTGTATTTATAGCCTAAGGATTTAACTCTAACCCAAGGTGAGTCAAGGTGGAGTTTAAACATGGAATGGGTTCAAACCTAACATAGGTGAGTCAAATATAACCCCAGTAGAGTTAATATTTTTCAAGTAATTATTAATTTAAATGAATAAATATTGGTCTCTAAAATAGATATTTTAGGATATTTTCAAAGAGATTGACAACTCATAAAGGCAATGATGAAAGGCTAGGATATTTCAAATTTTTGAATTTACTTTTCTAGAATTTCATTGATTGTACATGAATAATTCAACTAGGAATTTAATTTAGTTTTACTTGTCAATTAATTATTATTATCCTTTTATCTCTTTCAATATTAACATTTTTTCATGTGCCCCACTTAATACGTCTATAAGCTAAATTGATTGTTGTTCCACTGCAAGGTGATTAGGGATGAACCTTTGAGAGGTTATTGTTGCACATGATAGGATACCTCAATTAGGGATACCTCAACACATTTTAAAGAATTTATGAATGATGTGAAATCAAATTTGGGATGTTTTATGATTCTTAAGCTTAATTTACAATGGTTGGTAGGAATTGATTTGAAGTTTGATCGAAAGCTAGTTGTGGCCAATTTTAGGTGTCTACATTTTATCTCTATTTGGGAAGGCATTACAAGTTATATGCACAATAACATCTTCTCAAATAATTAAAAGGTCATGTATGCTTACAAATTCAATGGCAAGAGATGAACTACACATGACCCCTTGAGGGAGCAATTGGCAAAGGGGTTGGAGATTAGTCCCTCAAAATGAGGAAATGATGGGACCAAAAATATAAAAGGGGTGGAAGAGACTAATTTTCCCATAGGTGGTTATAATTAGTGGCATATAGAGTTTCCCCAATTAGGCAAACAAATAGGATAATTTACCCAAAGTCAGTTATAATCATCAACATAAGTGGAATAAAAAATGTAATGATTTTCCCAAAGGTGGTTATAATCATTGAAAAAGGATTAGGGTAATAAGATAATGATTTAAAAAAGGTGGTTATAATCATTAAAAGAGAAAATAATTATTTTACCATAGGTAATTATAATCATTGGTAGGATAAAAACATGCCCCAATTGGGTAGATAGAGATAATTATTTTCCCAAAGGATGTTATAAGCATTATTACAATGAAAGCATGCCCTAGTTAGGCATAAGAAATATTTTTATTTTACCATAGGTGGTTAAATTATTAAAGTCCAAGTAGATCAAAACAAATGATTTGCCTAAAGGAGGTTAGAATCATTGGCAATACAAGTGGGACAATATACAATTATTTTCTAAGAGGCATTATAAGAATTTTACCTCGATAGTGTAAAATATGATGATGGGGTTTATGAATTGAATATATATTCATAAAGTAAGAGTAATCTAGTAAAGAAGAGAATGATGAATTTGGGAAATCATCTACTAGGGAGATGTTCATCGAAACTAGCAAGGGAGAAAATTCTTTCATGGTTTGATTACTCTATTTGTGGAATGATTTGGATAGATCAAGAATTTTTAAGTGCCAATGAGATACATAAAGGATGCATTATTGTGTATACTTCCCAAGCTAATTTTTGTTGTAACATGTGATGGTATGCATCATGATATAACACCATGATAACTTGGTTGAAATATGCATAAGGACTAACACATAATATAATACTCAAGTGAAAACAATGCACCAATGATAAAAACATGATGAAAATATTGATGTATGAATAGGATGGATTTAAGAATAATATGCAATGAATCACCCAATGAATGCACATAGACTAAATCAAGGCACAATAATAAAGCAAATGAATAGGAAAATAAATAAAGAAATAAAAAACCAAGAAAAGAAAGAAACAAAAAAAACAAAGAGAAATAATAAAAAAATAATTAGTTAATCACAATGTTAGTACAAACAACATGACACAAACAATATGATGAAAATTTCCCCTAGATGATAAGAGACAACTAAATAAATAGATAAGATGGGGGAATAAAAAAAATAAAGGGGTGGTTGAGTTGTCTCCAAATGTACTAGGCATGTGAACTCTACCTACATAGTTCCACAAACATGATATCCAACAGAAACTTCAAGCCAAATGTAGTTCTCCTAAGAAATGGGATGGAATAAAAATGATGATAAAAAAATATGATTATGTTGTTGAGGGAAAATGGGAATGGACTCATAAAATGGTGAGAGCATGGGATGTGAGGCCAATAAGGATGGGGAAACTAAATGACAAGTGATTTCTTATGATATAGTTAGGGATCCCAAAATACTTAAGGCAAATAAGTGGTTGATATTTTTTGATTTTATAGATGTGTTTTCAATTGTTTTTAGAATTTTTAGAGCATCTCAACTCGATGGAGAATGCCAAGATACTAAATGGTCAAAACTTATAAAATGGTGAGAGAATTCAAACTTAAATTGCTTAAAAAATGGTGACAGCATGATAAAGGGGTAACTGAGATTACCTTAATATGAATCAAGTGCTACCTACATAGTCACATGATGGGACTCAAGTCATTATAGTTTTGCTTTACAATAGAGGAATCAAACTAGGTAGAAACTAAATCAAATAAAATAGGTAAAGTAGGCAAATGGCACAATATGACATAGGTATGATAAGGTGGTAATTTAAGGAATGAGAAATAGGTGTTGTCCCTAATTTTCCCATAAACAGTTATAATTAAGAAACAATGGCATAGGTTAATGATATTAATTTTCCCATAGGTGGTTATAATTAGTAGAATGACAATGAGACACATATTTTCCCAAAGGTGGTTATAATCAAGACTAATTGGTATAAAAATAGAGCAATAAATGAAGGATATAACTACCAAACCATTGTCATACTACTCCAAAATATGGACTCTATCTAGAATATTGAATCAACTAATAAAACTTGATCAGAATCTTTTAGCTAAAAGTGGCCATGGAACCAATGAAATGAAACCAAGGTAAAAAGGGTTGGGCAGGATGGCTAAAAATAGGCTTTAATTTAGTAGGGATGACATGGTAGAATGGTATATGGTATGGCGTAAGGAAGATGATAGGATAGCAATTGGATATAATGTCAAGAGGGTTTCCCCCAAGTGATAAGCCAAGGTAAATGGCAAGTATGAAATAATGTCAAGAGGAATGGCAAGTGAAAATGACAAGGGAAATGGAAAATCCAAAAGGCAAGGTAAATGACAAATGGAAAAAGCAAGGTAAATGTTTTTAGCCAAGGAAAATGGTAAGGTAAATTTTTTGGCCAAGGTAAATTTTTGTATTGGTCTTCTTGATTTGGAGATGCACGTTTGATTAGCATATGATACAATCAAAAGAATAAATCATGTAAATTGCTAGCCCATACCTCTTTTGAATAGGTGTTCTATCAAGAACTTGTTGTAGATTTGGAATTTAATAATGTTGTTGTCATCCTCATTGGTTGTTTATTCAATTTCCTTCAAACATTGAGATAATATATCTTTGTAGCCTCTTCAAAGGAAAGTGCATCCAAGGATGGTAAATATGTATAAATAATGAATTATAGGTCTAATTTGGCAATTTAAAGGTGGATGATTATGGAATTTATAATGGTTGGGAAACAAATGAAAATCATTATTTTCAATCACACATAATGTTTTTTATTCTAGATTCAACGTAATTTTGGTTTTGGTGGGGCCAAAAAATTCTAAATATTCTCTCAATAGTACTACCATATTTTTATTTTATTTGGGCCTGAGAGTAGCTACCATCTGATTATGCTATTTATTGGAAGTTGTATTGATGTCATATTTATTAATATCTTCATCAAGTAGTGAAGAACTATTGTAATCAATTATTGGTACCTCAATGAGGTTTTCACTAATGAATTTCTCTTGATTATTCCATAGTGATTTTTAAAAGGTTTCCCTAAGGAATGTTGACTTTTAACTTTTATTGTCCAATAATGCCTCTGAAAAGGTTTCACTAGAAGATGTTGAGTTTGGACTTTGATTTGCCCCTAGAAACTTTGAAATTTTTTCACTAGGAGATTATTCTTCTTCTACATTAATTTGGCCTTTGTCCCCCTAATATTATTCAATTGATATATCACCATGGATATAATTCAATAAGGTATGATTATATCTATCCTAATTGACCCATGTGGGAGGTAGAAGGTCAATATAATGTCTAGGTTGGTTGGTGATAATGACATGTGGAATGATAATGAAATGAGAAGAGGAAGAACAATCCTTGTAGAAGATATTAGGATAACTTACGTCAAAGCTAAAGTACTCATCCTTAAAAATTGTGTAAGGATCACCAATATATTCAAACTAATTTGCAAGGTATGTATAGCCAATATTATAACAATCATGAACATATTATGATTTTGAAGCTAAGTCTAAATCAAAAGACTCTACATCTAATGTAGAGACTGACATTGATTTTACTTATGATTCTAAATTTTATGTTGATTCAAGAATAAAACCTAACTTCAATTCTAATTCTTCATCTAGCGTGGATGTTGCTACAATGATGTCTTATTGAATATTTAGTATTGGATAAGTAATAACTTGTGATGGAATAATGGGCTCTACAGAGACTAGTTTATCAATGTGAGACCCCTCTATTAGAGGAAAAATATCAAGAGATAAATCCTTAAATATTGGATTATTAAAGGGAGGTTATTTAAAATTAGGACAAAAGTCTAGAGAATGATTTGCCTAAAGGTGGTCATAATCATTAAAAAGTGACTCAACAAAGACTATCTTGTCAGAGTGAGACTCCTTGACAATAGTTATAGGATCAAAAGGCCATTCATCATAGGTTAATTTTTCACAAATAGGTGTTTCAAAAAAAATCATGGATTGGTTGGTTCTCTTAGCCTTGGTTTACAAGTAGTTGTAAAATATTTAGTTGGTAACACATCTTGGTCTTTGAATGATTATCTTGGTTGGAGAGGTACTGCTTAGTTATATTTTGGTTAGATGATTGTTAAGGTTTTTCTAAATATGGGAGTGGTTGGTAATAGATGAAGAATGGATGGTGGTTAGATAATGATGGACTTAACAAAGGTAAGTTTATGGCCTAGGATAGTAACTGTTACTCATTGAGTTATGATTGGATAAATTTGTTGAGATAATGAGTTACCATATGTGGAATGGCCTAGAAAGGTAATGGTAGGGCATTAAAAACATGGTTATGATTGTGAGTCAAAGGAAAATGTCCTATAATATAAATGGTAGGTCATTATGAATCTTGGTTGCTATTATGAGCCAAAGGATGAGGTCCTAGAATATAAATGATAAGGCATTGCAAATCTTGGTTGCTATTACAAGCTAAAGGATGAGGTATTGGAATATAAATGGTAGGGTATCTTGAATCTTGGTTGCTATCATGATCTAAAGGATGAGGTCATAAAATATAAATGGTAGTCCTTAGATGCTATGGATCTTGGTGGCTAATGTAGTTTGAAGGAGGGTTAATGGTATAAGTGGGGGATTAGATGTCATGATCAGTGAGATGGAAAAAATCATATGTCAACTAGACCAAATAATGTACCATCAAACATGGTACTTGGCTTTGTTACCCAAATCGAGGATTATAAGGATGATATGGATCCATCTCACAAACCACTTCTTCACCATAGGGGTCTCAATCAAAGTCAATTTGTGTGGCCATTCTATCATAAATTGGATTGTACATGACTTCGAAATAAGTGTAGCAAAACACAGCCACATCAATGAGAAATGTTTCATAAAAAGACTTATGTTTCTACAAACTCCAAAAAATAATGTCCAAAGGACAAATGGTCCAAACATAGTCTAACTTTGTCTAAAGATTGAGTTGTATCTCTAAAATGGTCTGTGTTAAAACTTGGTATAAAAATAATCTAATGTCAAATGTCTAACATGAAATGTATCACACAAATGTTCAAGTGGCTAAATAAAATACTGCATGCCAAACTCTAGGTTCAAAGTGTTCCAAACAAGAATAATATAAGGAAACAAAAGTTACTAAGTATTTTGGGTAAATGCAACATCAAAAGCTAGGCTCAAAATAGGTATATGATAAGACTTTTGGCAAAACAAACACAAAATCTAAACTTATAATAAAGGTGATATAATTAATCTAAAAAATCTGAAATACTTAAGCATAAACTAGGCATTCAATTTTAGACATGAACTTGTTCAATTGGTATAAGGTATGAAATAAAAGGCATAAGGAAGATAGGTTATTTCTCCCAAATAAAGGCACAAATAATAGTTTTCAAATTGGGTTAAGAATTAACCTAAGTTACACAACCCAAAAGAGAAATATTGATATATAGGACCAAATTACATAAGGCATAAACAAAAATCAATAAAATTTTGCATTTGAACTTGTCAAGGTTAATTAAAAACTCAACTTATGAAAAATAGGCTTCTTTGAATAAACACAAAGCTAGACAAAATTGAATGACATAAATTCACTAGGAAAACATTCAAAAGACACACGTGGCTTTGGTTTCTAATTATAATCTTAGACATAAGGAAAATAAGTCTATGAAATGATTCAAGTAACATAATGACATTATCATTCTCTAAATATATGATTGATGGTTTTTTTCAATACTATAAGGCACATAACTTGAAATGATTTAGGAAGTGTAATGTTACCCTTTTAAATCAAATGACACACACACAAATATTTGTGTCAAAATACTAAGTTAAAGGTATGTGATCAAAAATAGCTAACATAACACCTCCTCAAACAAGGAGTGATGTATAAACAAAACTCATTTTGATGTGTAATAATAATCAAAATAGATAGATTATACTCAAGACCATGAAATAAAGAATAAAATGACACAAACACCTAAGTGTAATGTCCTAGATCCTCAAACTAATAATGTTGTATAGTAATATCAAATTTCATCTATATACGTGCTCTTGAGAGGATTATAAGTGTTAATCCAAAAATAAAAGTGCAAGAATAAATAGGATTTTTACACCCCATTATCTCAAGATATTGTATGATGACATGGAACTTTGGTCTACTCACCCTACATCAATAGTGTGTCCGTGACAAGTGGAGTTATTCTAATCTATCAATTTTCATGTATTTATAGATGGTCCCAAGTGTGGCTAACACAAGAGATGCTCACATCATTTAGATCCACATAAATTGACTTGTTATGAAAAGGTCTTGTCTTTTTTGCAACCACTACATCTGTCTCTTATGTATTATAGTTTGATGTCTAAGTTTCCCCTAAGGTCTGAGGTAATATCTTAATAATGGAGTTTTCTTAATCATTCAAGTAAACATCTTAGTAATTTAACCTCAATTTGCATACCCTACCATGGAATGGGGTTGAAATGATTCTAGGATATGAATTCTCAGGTCAATGCTTCCCTAGAGAACTCATGAGGAGGCGATGAACTCTCACTCATAAGCCCAAAATACATGAAAATTAATACAAATGAAAATACTTTATGGTCATTTTGGGGTCACCCAAACCATACAAATTTGGGAAGGGCCTTGACAACATTATTTTCACACTTTTTGACTAAAGTGACTAAGGTAAAGAATGAGCTCTTTTGGTCACCTAAGTTCTCAAAAGGGGATAGGGGGAGAGCATACATACATAAATAATTTTAATAAATTTAACTTCAACAAATAATTAATGAAAATGAAATTCTTAAGAGCATCTATCTAATGTGAGAGTTCATTTTAATCACTAAAACAAGATGTGTTGTGAATTTTAAGCCCCTTGGCATTTGTTGTTGAAAGTTTGAAATAAAACAAAAATGGTTTAAACAAAAATATTATTAAAACACCAATTTGAAATGTGAAAATTATGAGTTATAATTGTTTTAAATGTCTCCTTGTGGCCTTTGGGTCCTGAAAAAAGTGGTAGGTGATTTTATCAAATTTTTGAAACATTTACGTAACTTGATGGTAAACTTTTAGCATATTCTAAAAATTTAGGAGAAAACATGTGGTTTTTTAAAAAAATCATCAAAATGGAGTCTAGATGACCCTAAACAAAGCTCCAAAAGATGGCATATCAAATTTTTGCTTTAGGTCATGGGTTATCAGGCATAGTAGTAGCCTATAGTGAGTCCAGGTCATGGGTTTATGGTCCAGGATATGACTTTGCACACATAAATCCATGAACAAAAATTTGAGACTATTTAATGAAAATGAGATCAATTAAGCCAAAATTAGGACCAAACAATGGTACACAATATACTTAAAAGTCATTGGAAGGATAAGTGGGGTGCATAAGTCCCACCAGGCATGCCATTTGTGATCATAAGAATCTAAGAAGGGAGGTTAGTATAGTTTTATTTCAATTAAGAAAACTCAAATAAAAACACAATAACACTTACACTCCAAGCCTAGAACTTAGGGAGAGCTTAGTAACAAAAACTAAATGAAAGCATAACTAAAACATAAAAGACAATAACTCTTTTACCTTCGTTGGGAGCTTGAAATGTTTTGTTGTGTGGCTTGTTTGGATTGTGCTTCAAGAAGTATTTGGAAATGAAGATTTTTGGCTCCTTCTCTCCTTGGTAAAACTATATTTGATATGGCTTGATGTAGCTTGGCTCAAGATTTTAGCATTATAACATTACTTGCAACAAAATAACTTATGTCTCTCTCCAAATTTTCATTATAAATTTGGCTTATGAGATCTAAAAAAATATGAGGCATGGCATTGTATTTATAGCCTAAGGATTTAACTCCAACCCAAGGTGAGTCAAGGTGGAGTTTAAACATGGAAATGGTTTGAACCTAACATAAGTGAGTCAAATATAAATCTAGTAGAGTTAATATTTTTCAAGTAATTATGATTTTCAACAAATAGGCATGGGTCTCTAAAATAGACATTTTAGGATATTTTCAAAGAGCTGGACAACTCATAATGTTAATGATGAAAGGCTAGGATATTCTAAATTTTTGAATTTTCTTTTCATAATTTCATTAATTGCACATGGATAATTCAACTTGGAATTTAATTTGGTTTATTTTTTAATTATTTTTTATTAGCCTTTTATCTCTTTCAAGATTTAATATTTGTTCATATGCCCCACTTAATAGGTCCATAGGCTAAATTGACTATTGTTATGTCATAAGGTGATTAAGGATGAATCCATGAGAGGTTATTATTTCATATGATAGGATACCTCAATTAGGGATACCTCAACACATTTTAAATCATTGATGAATGATGTGTAAGAAATATTATGATGTTCAATTATTTCTAGGCTTAATTTGCAATAGTTGGTAGGAATTAGTCTGAAGTCTGGTCAAAATTTAGTTATGACCAATTTTAGGTGTCTACACAAACAAAAAAACACCAATAAAAAAACAAATAACATAAAATTAAATAATAAAACACCAATAAATAAAACAATAATAAACAAAAAAACAAATAACATGTTAATAAATAAATAAACCAACACAATCAATCAATAACAACAAAACACTAATCAACAAACAAAAAACACACAAATAAAACACCAATAAAAAATAAACAAACATAATAACTAAAAAAACAATCAACTATAAACAAACAAACAATATAAACAAGATAAAACAAACAAAACAAACAAAGATAGATAAAATAAATAAACAAATAAATAAAAAACAAAACTACAACAAATAAAATAAAATAATAAAAACAACTAAATAATCCAAAGCAAATAAAAGCTCATCAAACAAATTATTCTAAACACATAAAAACAAACAAACTAAGCTAAATAAATATCAATACACAAACAATGGTTAATTATAATGTTAGTACAAATAAAAAACAAATTATTCATGCATGTGTAA
The DNA here is from genome assembly GCA_037957365.1 of Torreya grandis. Lineage (NCBI taxonomy): Eukaryota > Viridiplantae > Streptophyta > Pinopsida > Cupressales > Taxaceae > Torreya > Torreya grandis. The sequence continues at coordinate 420,749 of JARHVA010005053.1, read as the reverse complement.
TAGACGTATTACTCTTGGCAATAGGGTGACCCTTAAGCTAGGTAACAACGACACGAGTAAAAAAACACAATAATAACTAGCACAAGGTTTCCTCTAGGATATAGGGAGACAATGACATGAATAGGATGACAAACATTACCCCTAGGCTATATGAAACAATGACATAAACAAGAAAGGAACAAACGTTACCCATAGACTATAAGAGATAATGAAATAAAACAAACAAACAAAATGGGGGCAATAGAAGAAAAGGAAGGGGTAGCTAAGATGACTCTAAATCCACTAGGTAAGTGGATACTACCTACATAGTTCTATGGACACAAGATCCAATGTGAAATTCAGGACAAATGTGGTTTTCCTAGGATATGGGCTAGAAGAAAATGATGATAAGAAAACATGATTGACTTGTAGAATAAAATGGGAATGGTCTGGCAAAATGGCAGTGCGTAGGAAAAGAGGGGGATGATGCTCATAGTCATGAAAATGTCAACACAAACAAATTGTGAAAATGTGAGAGTATGGTTTAGGATAAAACCACACTATATGTCAAAATATGAGTATACACTAATAAACTAAATTGGTAATTCATAGTGTTTACTACATCTATGGCTTGGAATGAGAATGAGCTCAAAAAATAGAGAGAGCATTGGTAGTGATTTCTCTTAAAATGGTGAGAGTTTTCAAATAGAAATTACTCATAAAATGATGAGAGCATGCAAAAATCCAAGTGATCAATAATGCATCAAACTCAAATAAACAATGTTCATAATAACAACTTATAAAATGGTGTAAGTGTACGATTAAGGTCAATAAGGATGGGGAAGCTAAATGATAAGTGGTTACTTATGAAATAGTTAGGAGCCCTAGGATATTCAAGACAAAGAATTGGTCAAAAAAGAAAGGAAGGTGGCCAAGCTAACCCAAGATATCTCATGTATCCAAGTGCTACCAACATAGTCCATGAAGACCTTAGGCTGATGTAGTTCTCCTAGAAATGGGAGTAAAAATACCAATGTAGTCTATAAATGAATTTAAATAGATAAGATGTCCTATCCTAGAATATTTAGATGGATTTATATCTCTCATGGAAATTCTAAGCCAATCTTCATTATTATATGATTTTTGCAAATGTTTAAAGAGTTTGAAACTATTTCATTTTTTTTTTAATTTTATAGGCATCTCAACTCAATTGAGAACCATAATATATAGAATTTTCCAACTCAAAAAATGGTGAGAGAATGGATTAGGTTTCTTACAAAATGGTGAGAAAATTCAACCTTAAATTGCTTGTAAAATGATGAGAGTTTTCAAACTTAAATTTCTCATAAAATGGTAGGATCATGGAAAATGGGTGACTAAGTTGACCTCAACATAAATCAAGCATTATTTACATAATATTTTAAGACCACAAGTCACTATAGCTCTACCTATATAAAAGTATTCTGAATAAGTACCAATAAATTTATGTACAAGTAAATGGCAAGTCAAATGGCAAGGTGATGCAATAATGCATGGTAAAGGTCTTGTTCCTAATTTTCCCATAGGTAGTTATAATTAGGAAACAATGACTAAGGCTTAGTGGTACTAATTTACCCATAGGTAGTTATAATTATTTTTAAAATTAGTGAACATAATAACAAAAGAAGAATGTAATTTCTAGGACCACTGTCACAGTACTTTCATATACAACCATTCAAACATTTTAATTCTAAAACAACTACTAGAATTAAATTCTATCATCAACCATTGAATGTGTCTAAAGGAAAAATAAATTGAAACCAAGACCAAACATGATAAGTGAGGTTAGATAAAAATAACTAGTTGTTTAAGGGTTAATGGCATGATATAATGGTTTAGGATATAGTACAAATAATGGGTATAATGTGGCACAACTTAAATGATCCATGTAGACAATAATTCAAGTACCTAAAGCATAATTTTTTTTGAGGTGAATTATGATCATTGTTTCATAAATTTCATCTCCTCTATCATAACAAGTCTGGATGCTTTAGAATCATAGCTATCACTAAATACATAGGGACCTAACTAGATTGGCTAGAAATTTACTTTTTTTTAGTCCCAAAATTGACATTCTTTTGATTTTCTTTTTACACTAGGTCACCAAGCTTGAATTCATGATGCTTAACATGGATATTGTATTGGCCCATTAATCTATTTTTATATTCCTAAATATTATTTAAGGCATCCAATCATTTTACATTAAGTAAATCTAGCTCTTATAAGTGATCTACTATGTGTTCCTCATCATCGATTATGTGCTACAATGAAATCTATAGAGAAGACAAATTGACCTCAATAAGGAAAATGGCCTCAGTGTTGTAAATAATTAAATGCTCTTATTGGAGTATGAAATGTGTTATGGTATGAACAAATGGAATTAAATAGTTACAAGTGCCAATTTTGACTAGCATCATTGATAATATTCTTTAGAATATTAAGAAAAATTATTAAAAGCCTCAACTTGGATGTTGCCTTACAAGTAATAGGTGGTAGATAAATGTTGTTTGATGTGGTATTGAGTACAAAGTGTTTTCACATATGTATTTTAAAATGATATACCATTATCAAATATAATGTTGGAGGGGATAAAATAATGATAGATGAGATGGTTGAATATGAACTTATATATCAACTTACCAGTTATGTATGTGAGAGGAATGGCTTCTAGTCACTTAGTGAAATATTCGATAGAAGTTAGGACATGTTATGGCCATCTAAGGATAGGATTTATCTTCACTATAAGCTCAAGTCCCCATGTTGAGAACATCCATGGTGTTGTAAAGGGTTTGAGTGTCTTGGTTAGAGCATGAATCAAATTATCATGTTTCTGACACTTTTCACACTTCTTCACATATGTATTTGTGTCTAATTCTATAGTTGGATAGTAATAACTAGTAAGTATTAACTTTTTGACTAAGACCACCCCATTAGTGTGGGATCCACACACTCCTTCATGAACTTCTCTCAACACTAGTCTAGATTCTATCAAAGATATATAATGAGGTAGATTTTTATCATAGATTCTATGATATAAGGTTAGTCTAAGTAGGGTATAATGAGAGGCTTTGTGGGTGATGAATTTTTGTTTCTTACATGGTAAGTCATGAGGCATAGTTTTGTCTTGAAGATAGGCATATTTATCTAAGTGCTAGGGAGATGTGGGACCAACAATGTCCTAGACCATCTCAAAATCTCATTATTTTAATGCTATTACTAAGATATGTTCTACAATAAATTGATAATCCCTTGCTTTATCTATGATCTGAATCATGGAGCTAATAGTAGGCATATCATTTGTTATTCATTTATTGGATTGAGGTATTATTTCAAATTGAATATTAATAATTTTAATTCTTGAGAGTATTGACCATATCTTTATAAGGTACCAACTTCTAATCCTTAGTCTAGTATTAGTTTGTGACCTGATCGATGATTAGCTAAAAATCACTATGAGCCAGTAAATGTTGGATGTTCCATTGTACTACTTAATAAAGCCCTATAATAAGTGGTTCATATTTAGCCATGTTATTGGTATAGCGAAATCCAATATGAAAGGACTTGAAAATGATATCCCTTTATGGAATAAAAAACAATATTCTAACCCTTGATCTATGAGCTATGAATGATCAATCAAAGTACATCTTCCACTATTCTAGCTCAGGAGGTGTTTCTGCTTCTTTAGTAGTCATAATGTCCTTATCTATAAATCCAAATGTAAGGGGTTGAGTATTATAAAGTAGAGCTTCTACAAGCTTATCTATGAGTACATGCCCCTTAATAGACTCTAATTGGCACCTTCAATTTCAAACTCACTTGATAACATGGCCCATTTTTCCATGTGGCCCTATAAATCTATTTTGGAAAGTAGATACTTGAGAAGATCTACTTTATTAATAATAATGATATTGTTGTTCAACATATAATGACACAACTTTAGGGCTATGAAAACCATTGCTAAATAGTCTTTTTAATTTGGCATATATTTATGCTCATAGGTGACCAAATTTATAATTAGATAATACATGACATGTTCTTTTCCCTATTCACCATGTTGTGCTAAAAGTGCCCCCAGGTCATTTTTAGTCGTTGATAGGTAGAGAAACAATGGCTTGTTTGGCATTGGTGGAAATAAAATATGTGGGTTAGAAAGATATTCCTTAAGATCAAATTCTTTTTGGCACTCTTCATTCCATGAAAATTTAATACCCTTATTTATCAAGTGTGTAAATGGATGTCATTTGTTAGCTAATTATGATATGAAGCATCAGATGGATTGTATATTGTCTTGTAAACTATAGAGATGCTTCAAGGTAAATGGTAGTATCATTTATATAATTGCATGAACTTTAGATAGATCAAGTTCAATGTCCCTACAAGAGATAATGAAGCCTAATAATTTACCAAAATTTATGCCAAACACACACTTCTTTAGATTAAGCTTGATGTTATACTCATGAACTCTATCAAAGATTCTTTGAAGTACAGTTGGATGATAGGCATGGGTCTTTAATTACCTAGGATGTCATCAACATAGTCCTCAACAATGTTTTGCATCATATCATGAAAAATCACTATCATGAACCTTTGGTATATGGATCCAACATTTTTAATTCCACATGACATCACCTAATAACAAAACATTCCCCATGAAGTGGTAAATGTTGTCTTATGATGGTCTTCTAGTGCAATTTTGATCTAACTATACCTTGAAAAGCCATCTATAAGAGAAATTATTTCATAGTCAGTCATTGAGTTGACTCATGTTAATATTAGGAAAAGAAAAGTTTTATTTTGGGTAGGATTTATTGATATCTCTAAAATTAGTGCAAATTTTCATACCTTTTATTTTCTTTCTCACTAGCAAAATGTTTGAAATCCACTCTAAATAGTTGATTGGCCTAATGCATTTTGTGTCTAAGAGTTTTTATAACTCTTTCTTGACTATCACAATAATAAAAGGATGCATCTTGTATAAATTATGTTTAATGGGTTTGGATTTAATATATACAATGATATGGTATACAACCAAGGTGGGGTCCAAATCAATCATATCCAAATAAGCCCATATAAATATGTCAACAAATTCCCTCAAAAGGTATATAAAAACTCTATGTACCTCCTATGTGAGGGATGTACCTAATTTAATCCACTTTGGGTCTTGTAGAGTCTAAAGTTTAACCTCTAAAGTGTCCTCCACAAGAAGTTTAGAATTGTCATCTAAAATATTTGGGAAGGAGTTAAACTGGTTAGCAATGGCAAAGTCTTCTAGATATATTAGCTAATCTAATTCTCCCAAGTAGGATAAATCAAAATTTCCTAATGATGGTAAAAGCCATGAAACAAATACCTCAATGCATTCTTGAAAAATGTATGCAAAAGATTGTCAATCCTTAGTATGAATCTCTGATCCATAAATAATATTTGGACTATAGGTCTCCTATGTTTCATAGGAAGAGGGGTGAACATCCCCATCTAATGGCACTAGAAACCAGTTTTCACTAAGAGACTTGCTTTCTCTTTACTTTTACCCTGGTCAAAAAGTGCCTCAAATAGGTTTTTAATTTCATACCTTAATGTTTGATTTTCATTTATTTGGCTAGTGAATTTCACCTACTCTTTGAAATAGGTAGCAAGATCCAATCTAATAGAAAAGACTTGCTTGTGATCTCCAAAATGAATGTGATTCCCCAATCCCAAAAATTTACATATGGCCTAATCTTTCAAACTTGTCTAATGGCATTGTTGATTCTTGTTGGTCCTAATCTATCAATTTTAGGTGATAAAGAGTTAATGATGAAGGTGGAAAAACATGGTTAATGGTGCAAATGGCATGGGGGTTAAACAAATTTATGGTGGTAAGGTCATCATAGATGCTATAATAAAACCTTAAATCATTGTCCACATCATATTTGTTGGCCATTAGTGTTAGAATATGAATAATTTATGTGGGGTCACCCTCAGGTGATTTAAATCCAATACCATGGGTTTCTTTATACTTAGTCATTGAGACTAGTTCAATCATGCCTTGCTAATGTAGCCCCAAGACTTTATCTTCATAAGCTAAGTGATGCATAATATGGTTAGGAATAAGTTACTTTGTACTTTGGTAAGAGTTAGATAACTCATTAGTGTAAATCCATAAATCATCTTTAGCTAAGGGGTCTTATTCTAGGTTAGAGGCTAGTTTGAAAATAATGGGCTTGTTCAGCCAAGATTTTCCCTTAGTTTACCACTCCATAGGATTAGTTTTGGCCTTATGTCTCCCATAATCTTTTGGTTTTTTTCTGACAATTTGGTAATATGGAATGTGTTATTGGTACTATATTATCCAAAAGATTTGTCAATTAAATATAAGTGGTTGGGAATGTTTGGTGGAGGCATGGTTGAGGTAGAAACTAGGTTATGTGGGTCAATGTAGTTAACTTCTGGTCCTGATTCAATGGATTTTCCTTTTTTGCCTCTATTTCCATCAGATTTGGGCATATGATTCATGATAAATTGATAGTCATAGCTTTTATACTCAGACCCAAGATGTTTACAATACTGATATGGATAAAGATCAGTTGGTATAATCAGTTCCATTCCTGAATGTGGAATTTTTAGACATTGATGTAACATAAAAGGTATGGACCTAATTTCATGGATCCAAGGTGAGCCCAATAATAGATTATAATATAATTATAGATATAAAAAATGGCATAAAGTGTCATGGTTCAAAGGCCCAATGATCACTATCAAGATAATAGTACCTTGAGATTCACATTCTTCATTATCATATGCATTGATAATGATGGTATCTAGATGGAAGTCGACTATTATATATCCAAGATGTTTAACCAAATTTAGAGGCATAATGTTGAGGCTCTAACCATTATCTACAAGGATGCATTTAACTTTATGGTTCATTAAATTAACCTTGATATACAATTGGTTATTATATAAAGGGCCTAGGGATGACATGTCACTTTGGTTAAACGCAAGACATTGGCCATGGTCCAAGTGTCCTACCATGGATTGGAATTTCTCTGGAGTGTTATCATTTAACCTGAGGGATTGGTTCAAGTAATCTTTTAGGATGTCTTTATGGATGCTATATGTAAGAAAAAAATCCATGATGGATATATGTGTAGGTGTATTTTTAGTTGCTCTATAATATCATACACCTTCCCCTTAGTTTTGTCAATTTGTTTGTTTTTGATGAGCATGGGAGGATGAATAAGCTCAGAAATGATAATTCTAGGGTAGTGCTAAGTTTGGTTGATAACACAGTCTAAATAAGAATTACCAGCATAAGGAGGTTAGTAGACATTACTTAAATGATAGACATTGTTGGGAAAATGTCTAGGTCTATTGTTAGTTAGTCGAGGGTTAATGGTTATACTAGAAACATGACCACTTGATACATGTCCTAGAACATTATTATAGTTATATACAATGACATGATGGCCTATTTGGTTAGTTTGGTTAGTTTTTACTTAGTTCTAACCATTTTATTTTTATTATTGTGATTGCAATTATTTCTATTAATTTTACAGTGGAGTTATATGTCAAGTTGTTATTGTTATTGGTACTACTCATGGTTATTATTATTTCTATGTTGGGTAAATGGATTTTTGTAGATGCCTAAGTTATGATTGGTCATAGGAGCATGGATGTTTCTTTCTATCTCTCCATTTTCTAACATATTTTTAATCAAATGCTTGAGTTAGATACACTATCATATGGAATGTCCTCTGATGTTATGGTACTCACAAAATTCATGTTCTTTATACCAATTAGGAAAAGAAATCCATTTATGGAATGACTTTGTTATTGGCCAACTAATCATATTTAACTAAACTAATATTTGGAATATAAAATCAATAAGCTCACCAAGGTCACTCAATTATCTATAAATGGGTGGTCTTCTCTTAGGAGGAGGGGCTTGAAATTGATTTTGACTTTTTAGTTATTGGTTTTGTGGAGGCCTTGGTTAAATATATATAGGTGGTGGTTTCTAAATGGGTTGAATTAAATAGACAGTTAATGTTTGCACCATCTAAACATGGCATGATTCATTGACCCAAATTCAAACAACATTAATATTATGGTTATAGGGTTTTTATCTCTCATTATTTTTGGTCTAATGTGGGATTAAAAATAGTATTTGAATTGGGTTGTGATCATGGTTATGGACTTGGTTTTTGTTTTAGTCATATTGGCCTTGATATTAATTCTAGATCTAGTCAAAATAAGATAGCTTGATTAACCCTTTATTGACAAGGTCTTTCTCAATATATATTCCTTTCTCTATAACCTCTTTGAATGTATAAGCACATTACAACTCGAGATAGTAAGATATCTTGTTATGTAAGATTTTGGTAGATATTGTGGCAAACTATTTATCTAGTAAATTGTGAGTAAATTAGTTGCTAATGCTCTCCAACATTACAAGTATGCAATCAATTTTTAACTAATCTTCTATTTAGCATGGCCCAAATCCACAATAGTAATATCGTGCTTGAGATAATATGAAAATGATGTATGAACTTATCTAAAATATCATTGAATTTAGGTACAAAATTATTCATCAATTTCAAAAGCCATTCCAAGGCTTGTCCAACTAGATTCCTTGGAAAGAGAAGAAGCAAGTATATGTTTCTATATGCCACTGGCTAGCAAGAAACAAATAATTCTTTCATATGATATTTAGGGTCATCTTTGCACTTATGTTTATCAAATTTGGGTGGCTCATAACATAGAAAAAATGGTATTTAAAAATACTCCATGTTAAATGTATAATAACATATTTCATCTAGTTTGAATTTCTTTGTTTGTTTTCCAATCTATATAACTTGAATTACATACTTCATATTTTGCAATTCTTGGGCAAGGAAGTTAGATGGAGTGGCCTATTTTTGTTGAGGTTGTGAAATAAAAGGTGGATTACCTTGATTAGGATAAACATATTATGAAATGTTGGTTGAATTATTCAGGAAACAAGGTATACATATTTTTTAATTAGTGTTGAATTGTAGATATAGAATACATTATGGTTGAATCACATTATACTTCAAATTATCTACATAACCTTAGCTAAAACAATTTGGTTGTGGTAATGGAATTTGGCTCTATGGGATGTGTTGGTGTTGTTAGGTTTAAGAGGGAAATTGATCCCTACTCATTGAACCCTATTGTATATAGGGAACATATTACTGAATAGATTCTTATTATTGGTAGTGTTGAGATTTTGATCTTTATTGCACATGTGATATCTGTTGGGTGAAAGGTAAATATTTCTTAGTGCTTGTTACCTATTGTATATAATAACCTTGTTTTTGGTTGAACACTTTTTGTTGGATTGGAAATTTTTGTTGGATAGGCACTTTTTATTGGTTAGACAATTGTTGTGGATTTGGTATTTTTTTTTTGACCAACTGGAATTTTATTACCAATAGAAACACATTATGTATTAGGCAAAGTTTGTAATTATTGAGGTATATTGGTCTATGTTTGTTATGGTATAAAATTCATTGCTACTTATTGATATGGAATATTATTCTACACTTGTTGAGGTGGTAAGTTGATATGTTATTGGTTCATTTCCCTCTATTGCACACTCGAGGAAGCAACTAGTTAAGGAGTGGAGGTTACTTATTGATTTTGGGAAGTAGGTATACCTATCCCCTATTGTTGTAATCCACATATGGAATCGTTTAGAGGAATCTTTTATGTATTTATAGACATTCAAAATTACCCACTTTGGTTTAAATTATAATGCACTTGTATGCTATTTACAAATTTTTGAATGAGGTCTTCCATTTGAGAAATAGTCTCTTCTATCAAAATGGGGACATTAAACATGTCACCAACAAGTTTTATTTTGGAAAATGGGTTTATATTTTGGTTTTCATATCCCAAACCATATATTTATTGCATTTTTTATGGATCGATCTCAATAATGATGTTTCATCTCTTACATTAAGATGATGAGCTAGATTGAGGTAGTTTTGGTACACTTTTACCTATTCCATTTTTTCATCCATAATTCCTTTCCCTTTTTCAAGCATACTTTGGATTTGCTATATAATTTTTACTAAATCTTAAGTATAACTATTTGATGCATGTTCAAACTACTAGATTCAAGTACATTAGTAGGAATTCTAATCAAAATACTCAAACTTTCATGTGAGAAGTTTGGTGGAAACTTGGATCTAACTTTGATAGATCAAACAAGAATTTCATATTTTTATCTAATAAATGATGATCATATAAGTATATATTGTATCTTGTCTACATTTGTGTCATAATATGGTAGGGATCTTGTTGTTGGATTTGTTTAATATTATGCATTACTTGAGCAAGGTAATGTGTCATTTGATCTTATTCTTGGCCTAGATTAGAAGGTGTAGTAACCAAATACTATTCTAATGGGTCTAAACTTCATTAAATGTATGGGATATTATAATATGGATAGGGATTCATCTCATAAGCTATGTCATAATAAGAATATTGAATAAAAGGGTCATTGGTCATAAAGTTCTCATAATCTAAATTATACATAGTCCCACTATGTGTGTAATGAGGCATGTTTGGATCTATGGCTAGGTCTCATGAAAAATAAAGTGTCTAAAGGTAAAAATTAACTAAGGTCTACAACAAACAACCTTTGGATCTATAAAAGAGGCCCAAAGGGTAAAACAACTAAAATAGGCAAAGGTATAATAAAATAAACTCAAAATTGGTCTAACAAATGATACTAATTTATTTAAAGGTAGTTATAATTAGTGGCAAAGGTAGCACAAAAACTCAAATCTAATCTATGGCTAAGGTAATAATTTACCTAAAGGTAATTATAATTAGTGACAAGACTATCTAGATAAAGTATAATAGTTATGAACTATGATCAAAGGATAACAATGATTTACTCAAAGGTAGTTATAATCATTTAACATGAAAAATAAGTCTAGAGTCAAAAATAAAGAACTCAAAAAATAAATCAAAAACAAACTAAACTAAATTAAGGCAATTGTCTTGGGTGACACTTGGTAATTGGATCACTAAGAATAAATACTTAGTTCACCAGAGAACATTTAACCAATAGAACTAGGAAATTTTCAAACTCAACACAATAAACTTTAAATAAGGCATGTGGTAACAACTTGGCTCAAAGGAATCTCAAACAAGGCACAAGAAAAACAACAATAACTAGGTCTAAGCAAGAGGTTTTTTAGATCAAATAGGAAATCAACATAAGTAACACAATCCAAACATAAAATGTCACCTAAGAAAGCCCAAATTATATGAAGCTTATATGTAGAATTTATTAGTTTAGGATTTACACTTTGAAAAATTGATTTTCAAATTTAATTCAAAAATACTCGGATGTTCTAAGGTAAAATAGCTAGACCAAAATGGGCAGTGTAATTGCAAGTTTAAAGAAAAAAGTATATCAATAGTTTGGAACTTGTTTTCAAATGTGACAAGTGTTTTGAAATTATTTAGGTAGCATAACAATAATCCTCCAAACAAATGGCATGATAATGGTTTTAGACTCAAAAAATAAGGTAAATGTTTGAGATGAAATGGGAAGCATAATAATGCCCCATTTAAGCAAGAGAAATGCAAACAGTTTTGGAATACAAATCTAAGGTAAAAGTGTGACACAAAATGGGTATAGTAACACTTCTTAGGCTAAAGTGGTGTGAAAATAACATGATAGTTTTGGATTTATTTAAACTTGATAATGTAAATAAACAATTATTGTTCAAAACATGCATGTAAATCAAAGAAAATAGAAATATCACTAATGGCTTGCCCTATCCCTAAAATTGACATAGGTGTGCATATATTCTACCAAAAATTATGGTGATATACCAATGTTTGTGATGAATTAAGTGTTAATTGAAAAATTAAATTACAAGTGTAGGTAGATTTTTTATGCTTCCTCTATTTTTCAAACATTGGTATGATACACGAACTTAGAGTGAGGAGCACTTAGAATTTGGAAAGATATTATATAAAAAATAGGGTTGATTAAAATATATAAGTTTTAAATGTACTAAATGGTCCCAAGTGTGGCTAACACAAGGATGTAATCACACCAATTGGGTTTATACCTACTAACTTACTATGTAAAGGTCTATTCCTTTACACAATGACTCCATCTGCATACTACTTAGTGAAGTCTAATGTTTATCAAGACATGACCTAGATTTTTATTAGAATTAGAAGGCTATCCACTCATCCCCTTGGATCTCCATGAATCATGTGCCCAATTTATATACCCCACCATGGAGTGGGGTTGGTATGATGATGAAAGATGAAACCCCAGGTCAATGCACCCCTGAAGAACTTTTGAGGAAGAAAAAAGATACCACCTATAAGAAAAATGCAAGAAAATAAATTAGAAATATTTTAGAGGTTGATTTTGGTCACCCAAGTCACTCAGATCTTGGGGAGAGCATATACAACATTCTTTCTAACAAGACTAAACAAATAAGGCAATAAACTAAGCCCTTTGGGTCACTCAAGTTCCCTATAAGGTACGAGGGGAGAGAATACACACTATAGTTTATATTTTTCCAAAAATAAATAATATAATCTATGAAATTTGAAATTAGCAAATAACAAGGAAAAATAAAAGTGAAAAATCACTTAAGAGATCTAACTAAAGTGTATGTTCTTTTTAATAACACTAACTCAAATGTGATTGAAATTTTAATATCTTAGACTTGTTTTCACTTTTAAAAACTTTAAAAATACTAAAAGATAAGTGTGATTAGGTTGATTTTAAACACTAAAAAAAAGGGTATGTGAGATTTACAAGTGTTTAAGCCTCTCTGTCTCTCCACCTTAGTTCCTACAAAAATTTTAGGGTATTTTCTTATCTCTAGGACAAAAAGTAAATGAATAAACAACATTCCATTTTGAGCTCTAAAGTTTTTGAAAACAAAGAGAAAAACCACCATTTATGTAATAGAGTTAAGCCACCATTTTTTTAAAACCCACTATTTTATTTAAGACATAGATAGAGACTACAATTTCGTGAAGTCACCATTAAATAGGGCAAAACCACTGAAACTAAATGCAATTTTACCTAGAAAAGCCACTATTTAATAGGGTTAAATCCACTGATTAGAAGGTTAAAGACACCATCACATAAATAAATATTATAAATAGATATGAAAATGGTAAAGTCACTATTACATAGGGCAAATCTATTGATTACACAAAAAATAGAATAATGTTATTTTCAAGGCTAAAACTCTAAATTTTAATAATTAAACGATTTTTTAAAAAAAAACTAAAGGTTTCTCATCATTATTCTTGGCCATATGGGATGTTTGATCCCATTGGGCATGCCATTATATATCTTAAGATTTTTAAGAGCACACAAATGTTGATTAGTTCCTTGTTAGTCCAAATGATAAAAAATCAAGCATAACAATACACTAGAACTAAACACTCTTGCCTAATAACTAGGGGAGCATAAAATAATAAACAAAATCACAAAATAGAGATAAAAACAACATAATTGATTTACCTCATTTGTCAAATTTGATGTCCACTTGTTGGCATAAGTATGTTCATGCTCAGTCTATGATAATTAAATACTCATAACAATGCTTCTCCATGGTGGTAGCACTTCTCCAATGATAAGTTGTGGCTTGGTGTGAAGCTTGGAATACAATGGGAATTATAAAAATACTCTCAATTTCTTCTTAAAGGTATTCTAATAGAATAACCTTACACTCAAAAACTTTTTGCTATATGATGTGGGCACTTGTATTTATATCTCTAAGAACAAATTCTAATCCTAGGGAGGTTAGGTTGAATTTTAACTTTGGTTATGTATAAAATAGCCTAGGTTGAGTTAGGTAAACCCTAGGTTGGGTCAAAGCACTCATGAAATATTGACACCTCAATTTTAGATATTTATGAGGCATGACAAATCACTTTAAATATTTGTTAGGTTGTGACTCAACATTTTGTAATATATATGAATTAACAAATCACTTTATTATCTCCTTTGACCTTTGACTTCATATTTCACTAAAATTTTCTTTTTTTATTAATGAAATTCATAATTTGATTTGGAATTTTTATTTAGGAAACTTAATTAAGATTTGAAATGTAATTAATCTTACATATTGTTTTCTGTCTTTTGGTAATTATTTTAAATGTTTTTAATTAATAGTTCGATAGGTGAAAAGTGTCAAATTACTAGGTCCTAATTTGAGTATGGTTAAAATTGAACTAGGTTATTGGTGTATACAGGGTAATACATCACATAAACTAGCCTTACCATTTTTATGAGCAATTAAATCCACTATGTAATTAAATTTGGGAAATTTAGGTGATTTCTAGGCTTAAATTTTGTTGTTTGCTAGAAATTGATCTGAATCTTAATTTAGGCATGAAAGTGGCCAAAACTATGCGTATACAACTAATACAGTTTTACACAAATAGAATCATGCAAAATTAAAGTAATTAATATGTTTGTTAGGGAGTCACATTTCCATCAAAACAAATAGATCAAATTTTTAACTCCTAGATCAAAATTTATGCTCAAAAAACTAAGAACTACCAAAAATGTCTCCTGGTAAACCTATCTAAAATTTTGCAAGAATCATGCTTATTTTTAACGTTACTATTTATGAAATTTAAAAAATAGTCCTAGTGATAATTGGGCCTTTGAATATTGAATAAAATTTGGGTCAAATTTTTAATGTTCATAGACCTAATCTCTACCCCATTCCCTAGATAGAATTATACTTTTGAATTTGAAAATGGAAAGAAAATAAAATGGGGACCCCAAGACCTAATCAGGCATGGGACACTTAATTTGGTATATTAGGATTTTTATTAGATGTTTCACATTCTAATAAAATTTCTAAGGGATAAAATCTTATTCAAGATAGTTTGCATGAAATTGGGGGTAAATCCCTAGATAGAACTAGTTAGGGAATTGAGGGGGCAAAACCCTAATTATAATGGGAGTAGGCAGTCAAGGTTATAAGGGGTTAAAACCTTTATATAAATATAGGAGGTGGTTGTGGATATAGGGTAAAAAATCCCTAGATATAAAAAACATAATGGTTGATAGGGATTTTTATGGGTAAAATCACAAACAACATAGGCTCAGGGGGCTTAGGTCCCTAATGACCTAGTTAGTGCCGAAACCCTGATTAAAAAAGAAAATTGAAAAAGGGATGGTCCTTAAAATAGTCAAAGATTCATCCTTGATTAAAAATAAGGCTCCCCAATAGGTAAAACAACATTAAAAAACTTGATGGAAATCCCAAATACCTAGTTGGGTTTAAAATCTAGACTAACACTAAGAAAAAGCAAAGACCCCACCCTCAGACCTATTCAGAGTTAGAACTTTGATTACAACTAAAACTCCTCAAACAAATCCTAAAAAACCTATTCAAGGATTGGAATAATAATTAGGTTCTATGATGAGAAGATTCAAAAAATTAGGTAAATTTCTCTACAAAAATCTCAATTACAACTAGGCATGAAAATCTAGACTTGATAGATTTAAATGGGAAAATTTCTAAGTTTTTCACTAAAGAGAGGAAGATTTTACAAGTACGATATAAGGATTGCAAAGTAAATTTTGGGAGAAGGTAAAAAATAAAACTTATTTGAATGGGACTAAAGGATAATATATATTCAGTTTTGGATGTTAAAATGACATGGAAATTGAAATGACACACCAGGGCAAAATGAAAGATATGCACAAGTCAAAGACAACTAGTTTGGAGACCTAATAAGTAGGAAAGTATCCTAAAAATACATTACCAATCAAAAATTAAAACATGAGACTTATCCAAAATTTTAAGTCTAATAGTATTGGATAGGTGTTAGGGTTCCAACAGGTACATGAACTATAATGAACCCCTTGAGTAGCTACAAGGAGTTGAGAGAGCAGATATGAAAAGAATGCTAAGCAAGAATAAGTTAAACAAAAATCTATTTCGAGGCCAAGTTTTATATACTAAAATTCACCATTTAGGCTTAGTCATCCCAATGGGATATATTTTAGGATATTTAAGGTAATTTAAATCCAAATTAACTCTTAGAGTAGGCTAAGAGAGCTAGAAGAGTTAAGAAAGATAGGTTTCAAATGCCAATTGGGAGGTTAAAACTCCAATTTTATGCCAAGTGTAATATACAAAGATGACTCACACATGAAAATTATTTATAAAGGTGATTGTTTTAGGTCCCAATTTGGCATGTAAACTAATATAGAGCACCAATTCAACTTGTGGTGTTGAGACCATTGAACCATGAGCAGAAGCGGGAGCATAGCAAAAGGCAAAAAAAGAGGTCCCCAAATTTTTAGAAGAATTAGGGAATGTTGTGAAAGAAAAAAATAATTATATAAATACCTTAGGTCATTTATATTTATAATAAATATTCTTATACAATCATATTCTTCTTTAACATTTATATTCGTATCCTATTATAATACATTAAACAATCTGAATAAGTCTAAACTTTTATCTTGTTTAGACAACTAAATATAGAATAAAATAAAACACACTCTTAATGATATGAACAAGTAATTAAGAACACACTTAATTGTAAATAATGTCCTTATTTATAAAACAAAATTAAATGAGCAGACACATTTCTTCCTTTAGCCTTTCATTAATCTATCTTGAATTGAAATGAATCAAACTAATATATTTAAGCTATTGAAATTGATATACAAGAAATATATAGATATAGAAGAAAAAATACAAAATTTACAAAATATTAAATTATCCAAAAATATTAAATCCATCAATAGATATGAAAACCTCCCTCAAGCTAATTTTATGATAATTGTGTAGGATGATTGTGATTAAGCACTGCCTGAAAAGACATGTGTACTATGTTGTGTTCAAAATCAAGAATTAAAATTTTGCTAAGACAATTATATGGTAGTAGAGTAGGGGTATAGTGTGTCCTTGTCTATTGAATATGGCTATTTCTAGATTAAATTTTGTGATTTAATTTCCTACATGAGTATCTATAGCTGTTTGTGAGGGTTTTTTAATTATGTGTTGGAGATAATTTATTGTGTAAAGACCTAAAAACACAAAACCCTGACTCATAAAAAATAAACACAATAAATATCAAATGTCAAAATAGTGTAATATGGTTAGCTTAACATTCTATCTATCCTAAAAAAAACTACATTATTTGAGTATTATCTACATAACCACGATGGGCCTCAAGCCAATGTAATTCTCCCTCCTAGGATGGGTGTGTGATTTGAGATTGTGTAAATATATGAATGTAGCTATAATATTGATTGAAATACTTGAAAATGTATTACATTGAATTATAATAAAATATATTTATATTTTTATTATGACTATTATAATTCAAAAAAATTGAAGTTGGAATAAATAGTTCTCTTTTGTTCAGTGTGCAATAAAATCGCCAATTAATTGCTAGATTTATTTGGAGAAGCCTTTATGTGATTATATAGTAGAATAGTTTGAATATTTATGATAATTGGACTTTTTAAGAGTGTGGGAGGGGATAAACACAACATATTTAATTAAAAAAATTATTTTTGGGGTGTGAGGAATAAGTCCACACTAGTGGACAAGGTTTTAGTGTATCTCTATCTGACTTGGCATAGTTTTATCCCAAAAAGATAGATATTACTATAGAATATCATGAAAGTGTATGTAAGCATATTATAGATGTCTAAGTAATGTTCTGAGTATTTTAATATAGTTTTTAGAGTATTTTATGCTCCAGTAGAGATTATAAGTTAGCAAAATGGAAAATATACTAAAAGAGGTATGGATGTCAATATTAAACATTGTGAATCACTTGATTTATTTTATGTTTCTAAATTTACCCCCAATTTATTCTATTTATACAAATAAGTGAAATTATTAGAGTAAATTAGATGCAAACATAAGTGTGTATACACAATTTGTCTTTTAATTTAAATCTTAATCATGCAATATGTCTTATTATGAACCTGAAATAATGCCACTAAATATAGTTATTATCCGTATTTCAAAATTAAAAATCTAAAACTTGAAATTTAAATTTTAGAAAGAATTTAAGGAATGTATATACCTAAAAGAGAATGCAATATAAATTCCATGTAACTTGAAAGTGAATAAGTGTGTGCCACATTGTTGAGGCATTTAGAGACAAATTGAGAGTGATCAAGTCTCAATTTGAAAACCTTTGAATGCTCTTGAGTTGGAAAGACTGTATGATCCAAATCTCATTTGACTATTTCTAGTAATTTCTAAAATAATTGAATGGGTAGAACCACAGAATATATATGTATATGTTGAAAAAGTGAAACCATAGATATTGAAAATCACTAGATTATAACATGGCCCATTTACAATATGAAGATGAAACACACCATTGTAGATAGATCTAGATTCTATTTTCAAATTTGAAACTTTCAACCTTGACAAAATTTGAAATTTACATGCAGTAACTTGAGCATGAATAAGTATCATACACCCTGTATTATACTTGTATTGATATTAAATGCCTTTTTGAGCTTTTAACTTATTTTAAACTTTCTATGTGTAATTTATTTACACATGCCCATGCAAATGTATTGAAATTTTTTTATTCAAGTAACTATATAAATGGTAACACATGTATGTCATGTGCCCCCATAATCTAAAAATTCTAAATTATGTTATAATTATTGAAATTGTATAATGCCATAAATTTAAAATTTGCTCATGAGAACTTAAATTTTCAGGACAAGCCCATTGTGATGACCCATTTTTTAGATGAGAGATGTAACCTTCAAGTCACTTGTCTCAAAATAAAACATATGTGAAATATAGAGTCATGTAGTAACATTTTGAACAATTGAATTAGATTACATCATAATGTTGAATATAACATTGATTTCTATATGAACATGTGTTAGATATATATTATTTATCCCTAAATTAGATATGTAATCTTAATTGGATAGATATGGTTAAGAATATATAAATTACAATGCATAAGGGTGATGATTAGATCTACAACAAGACCATTAGGTGTTAACTCAGATATAAACATATATTGAATTTATAAAATTGAGATAACCTAAATATAGTAAGTAAAACTATGTTATATATGGAAATAACAAAGAAGTAATATACTTAACTTGTTCTAATACTAATAAATTTCTAGATTTAGAATAGGTAGAAAGTAGACTGTAAGAGGATTTTGGGACAGCCATCATATTCTAGTTTGGATGCTTCTAGAGCTGCGAACACTAACTTTGAGCCTAGGAAGGTTATGTCAATGCTACTATCTAAACTTGATGTAATTATCTTTTATGGAATATGAAACTACCTAGATGCTTCTAAGTTTGACTCCACTTTTACTCTAGTGAATTTATATTTGGGTCATAGACTATCGCTCCTCATGAGTTTTCAAAACCATACTTATCCATATTGATAGTGACCTTGGGGGAAAATGGATTAGTGGGTACATAGTGTCAAGTTAACCAAAATTACCCTTTACAAATGAGTATTTCCTACATATACAATACTCTAAGTATGGCCTCATACTAATGTATTACTCCCCTACATGTTGGATTTTGTGTGAATCATGCAATATGTGCAAAATAAGTACTACAATGTAACTTAAAAAATTAGGCTCTTATGTTGCTCCTTCAGTACTAAAAAACTTTGTATGTGTTTTTCCTATGATTGATATGAGAATAGGAAAAATTATGAAATAATTTATTTATCGATTACTTGATTGAATGCTTTGATAATTTTCTTTAGGTCTTTTTGAGTGTGTGCTAGGTTTTGTAGGTAAGAAGTTTATAGGTGAGGAATGGATGAGGGTTTATCTTGTATTTATATCAATCCATCTAGATAAGTATCTCACATTAAATAACTTAGGTTGACCATTAGGATATAATTCATTTTCAAATTGGATGACTTCAGGGCATTAGACACTTATGTTAGAGTAAGACACTAGCATCGATGTAGGTGTTTGTTTCAAACACTAGTGTATACAGAGCATAAAAGTATGTACAGACTTAGAACTTGTAGAGGTGGGAGATAAGTAGGTTTTAATAATTATAGGAAAGATATAAGGTTTGGGTAATCAACATAAGAATGATCAGACTAAGATATAGGCTAAGGGGCACACAATAGAGTAGATGCAAGGCTTCTAAAAGTAGAAAAAGACCAAAACTAAGAGGTTATATATAATCCATAAAATAGTGTCTACATATATATCATTGAAGCACATAATCAACATATGCATGATGAGTATCATATAAAAATATTAAAAGTAAAAGGATAAATGCATTATATTAATCATGGCACCAAACAATCAATGTCATATAATGTCTCATAATTTACATATAATGTCACACATAATGCCCAAAGGCCACATGCAAGTGGCATGTAAATATTACATAAATACACAAGGCCAAAGGCCATATGTAAATGGAATGATGATGTCATATAAGTAATACCATGTATATACTACACACACAAGGGAAAGGGCCACATATAATAATCAATAAAAGCTTATATTATCAAGTAGTAAAGTAAGAGTGAAATATAAAGCAAATGAAACTAGTTTACATCAACCATAAGTATCAAGGTCAATATTAGTAAGCAACATATTCATGTAACTTATGTAAACTATGAACGATTAGAGAAATATCCATATGATATGTATATCAACATGGTATAAAGGTTGTGGTTAGATATAACCTATTTAAGTGTTCATGGATAATGGAGAGATTTTCCCAACTAAACAAGGCTATTGGGCAGTAAGGGAAGCCCAACATCAAAGATCAATGTGAAAGTATGTATTGTATCACACTCAAATACCTCATGAAAAGTAATGTGTAATGAAAACTTAAATATACTTTTCATATAATAAATAACATATGGTAAATAAGTAAGCTAGTTTATTTTGAATATGCTTTTAGGTCTTGATTTTTAATTTGTATACATATATGAATATTTTTGGAATCTTTGAAATATATGAATGCATTTGAATTTTTGGAATATTTGAATCTTTTAAATTTTTTAATTTTTTGTAATTTTTTTAATTTAGTTATTGTATAGGGATTCCAATAATCTAAAATAAGGTGCAAAAACATCAAGTTTTAAAAGGAAGGCAAGTAATGTACCCCCAATGGATGTGTGAATGAGTCATAGCAATGTGGCATAAATGGTTAAGATAAATAATAATTTACATGTTCCTCAATGGGCAAGAGATATATGTGATAATGTAAGTACATGTAAAGCTATAACATGATAAATATGCAATAATGAGTAAGAATGAACATTGAAAGGGTTTGTAAGATATTTTATTTGTATTGTTTGAATTGGATTGAAAATGAAGAGGGAAAATTCCCAAGATAAAAATAAATACAAGGGCTAGAATAATTCTTAGTTTAGGGATAAAATAAGTAAAATTTAAGTAAAATCAAAGAAGTTATGTACAAAGGGAAAATTTAAGTAGCTTAGCCAATTATATATGTAATGGGAGGCATTTATGTATACCACATTGCATTATATGAAGGAGTGACTTCTTGTGAATAAAATGTGCCAAATTTAGATTCCTTTGAATCTATATAAGTATTATATGATGTAATATAACACTCTATAATTATTTATATGCCCATGTAAACATGTATCCTCATGTGAAATAGGAGAAAAAATAACTACTTGTACTTGTGATGAAGCTCTCTAGATAACAAGTTGTACCTTAGGAGATGAATACCTCTTTATATGTGTCACTTTTTTATTAGGATAATGTACCATTCTCTTTGGAACTAACTTAATATGCCATGTGTAATTGTATCACGTTCATAAGTACATGAAGAAGCTGATTTTTTAGTATGATCATGTTCATAAATAGATAGAGAAACTAATTATGTAATATGCTTCAGAATATGTAGATCATGTTCATAAGTACTTGTGGATTAGCCTCTTCATTAGGTATGCCAATATCAGTTATGTTTTCATCAATAAGATCTTGAATCTTGTGTTTAAGCTTAAAACATTTGTTTATAGAATGCCCAAATCATCTATGGTAGTCACAATATGCATTTCTATAAAAAAAAATTAGATTATGGTCTATACATGTCCACTTCCATTGGTGGATGAAGAGTTATGATATTACATTTAAGTAGATTATCTAATAATACATGAGGAGGTGAAGGAAACCTTTAGAATTGCCTCTTTTGTTGAGCTTGTAATTGAATCTTTTCTATGGGATCTGAGATACCATTAACTATAATTTTAGCTGCATTTTTTATTTCATTTTGTTTGATTTTATAATTTTGATTGATTTTAAATTTTACATTTGAATTGGAATGGGCACTTGAAGTATACTTAAGCTTATTCAAAGTACATAGTTTGACTTCACATTCTTTGACAGTTAGCATAGTTCATTGAAATATTTGAACCTATCAAATATAATTAAATCTTGAAGTGGAGATATAAAATTTTTAGTTAAGATATATTGAAGTTCATGATCAGACATTTAATTTATTATTTTTCCTAGTATAGTCTTGTATCTTAGCACATATTCACTTATTATTTCATTGGACTCTTTTTTAAGCTTTTTAGTTTGATCATATGAAAAAATTTCACCAATATTGATAGAAAAGTGTGTTAATAACCAATTTTCCAAAGGGTTTAAAGCCTTTACTAATTAAAGAGTAAGATCATATTCTTTGAGATTTCTTATAATGAGCTTTGTCAATAATTTGTCATTATCTAAATAGTCTATACAAACGACATGTAATGCACATAAATGTTGTTCATGATCACATTTGCATTCATATAGATAAAGTTTAGGAGCCACAAATTCATCTAGTAATCGATAATATGCAATATCAAGTGCCAAAGCGATGTAATAAATAACATGTTTCCATACAAGGGCTAGCATGATAAATAATTTTCTTGATGTGAGATAACTTAGGTTTTAATTCAAGGATTACATGTTCAAGAGAGAATTTATAGAAATAATTGGAAGAGTTCAAGTAGTAAGATTAGGCATAGGAATAGATAAATTTTTGAATCCAAGTGATGTTCCAAAACCAAAAGATGTTGTTATAGAGGTAAATAGATGTAAAAGTAGGAATAAATACAATAATTGAAATAGTAGCAATTGAAAATCGATTTTGAGCACCTTTATTTTGCTCATATCTAGAAACATATAAGAGTTAATCAATATTTTTTATATGTTCATGAATAAATTCCATAAATTTTGCTTCATTAGGTGGACCATATTGTTATTGAGTATGGATTTTTGAATAATTCACCATTGAAGAGGGTGTGGAATAAGCAAAGGAATATACTTTAAATTTGAAAATTTTAGACAATGTATAATACATTATTCCTCTTGTTCCCAAGTCATTTCATATTTGACAAAAGTTATTGGATAATAATAATGAGATGATATAGTAGTGAAATCATTTGTAATATAAAAATCTTGAGTTTTAACATTTTTTAATATATCTTCTCTATTAATATCACATGTATAAACATAATGAGCATCATGCTAAAAACTAATATAAGATTTAATACTGGATTTTGTAATCTTATGCAACATATGAAAGAAACATTAAGTCATTGATCCCATTATGAATACAATACAAGTGTAATTGTTAGATTTAGAGTGCAAGATATTTAAGAAATCAAATAATGAAATCTAATCTAAAATAAAATGTAAACTTCAAGATAGAGTAGTAAATGAAACAAATAAATACAAAAAACAATCTTACAACCATGATGTATCCACCACTTCTCCATTGTGATCAAATAAAGATTTGATCTTGAATGTTAAATGTGACTGCTCCACTCTTTTCTAAATAAAAATAATTTGGTATAATTTTGGGGTGAAAACTAATTTTGATGGCTTTGATTCACTTTGATTCATAATGTAAATTTGATATCACTTTGTTAAATCTAAGGTGGATGATTTAAAGTGATGGATTACAAGTCAATTAATATGATTACGAGAGATGAGATGAATGGTTGAGGATTATTTAAATTTGTCAAGTGACCTTAATATTTGATGGCCAAATTTGAGTCCTCATCCATGAAGATGATGACTAATTCTATGTGTTGAGGAAAAATGGGAGGTGTTTAAGTGACTCACCAAGTTTGGGTCAAGTTAGTTTGTTGAGTCATCTAGAAGGTTTAAATTTATGGGATGACTCATAAGGTGGTTGAGGAAGTTGACGGACTAGTTTGATGAGTTAACACATGACTATGACAAATGTGGAGGATGTCTGAGTAAGGTGTAATATATGGATTTTTAATTATTATTTGAGGAAAATGATGTGCATAATTATAATTAATTAATTATTTGAAATTTTGAGGGAAATTATGTTAATATGAATTCTAATTGAGGATGAAAAATATGGAAGAAATAATGATCATGAAATAAGGGATATACTTGTCTCAATATTGATGTTTAAATCTTTGTAGGGATTATGTGTAAAATAATTTATACCTAACTGGTAAAATGTAAAGAGTGATTTGGAAAAATAACATTTCTCATATGCATACTACACACTTGGATGATGCTTAGGACTTAGAGGCCACATGAGTAGATGTGGGATTGATATATCCCAATGTTGGTAAGTTGTGGGTTGTAAACTAGAAAATATAGTTTTTTTTATGTGAGATAAAGGTTCAATAAATTGATATTTGAAATAATTAATAAGGATATTTATCACTTTGATGAATTTATGATATAAAATTTTGGATTAAAGGACTTAGATGGATGTTGGTATGAAATTGGAATAAAGTTAGTTGTGAAATGTGAAAATAAGGATATGGGAGGGAAAATATTTGAATGATGTGTTTGAATATTTAGGGGTGAGGGTTTATTTTAAATTAATTTATGATAATTCATTTCATTTTGTTTGATTTGTTACATATTTATTTGTGATATTTTGATCTAGGGTTGGAGAGGAAAATGGATTGGATTATAGCTAATAGGCATCACAACAAAATGTGTGAGTTCACTAAAGGACAAAGGGGAGAGTGATGTGGTAAGTAACAAATTTGAGATTTTTATTTTTATTTAATTTGAATTTAATTCCAATCAAAATAGGAGAAAATGATTTTATTATTTATCAAATAGTGAATTTGAAATCAATTGTGGTGAATTTATCAGGGCCAATAGTGAAACTATCAAAAAATATAATGAAAACATCAAAAATTATAATGAAATCATCAAAAATCCTAGCAAAATCATCTATAACTTTAGTAAATTTAGAAAATACATTACCAAAATCATTACAAGGAATGGAAAATTTGTCAAGGATAATGGCAAAATTATTGTAATGGTAAAACTAAAAATTCATGTGATATGAAATGATGAGATATAAATATATGTGTGACTATAAAATGTGTATATAGCTAAATAAGACTAATATAGTGATTGTTTAATTGTGTACAGGAGAGATTGCCAATCTTATTTACATGAGATAGCTGTTAGAAATATTTGTAACTAATGGTGAGGGTTAATGATTATAAGGTGGGGGTATTAGAGGTGATGGGATTGGCCTATATAGGTGAATTTCCTAAGAGACAACCATATATCTCTTATCTAATTATATTAGTAGAGCATTGATATAGTGAAACTATCACATTTAACCTTATAATAAGGGAGATGAATATTACACTAGAGGATGTATCAAGAGGATTCCCACACAAAGGATACAAGTTTATTGGAGTGAGGGTGCATAGGTAGTGACACTGATAGGTTGTTTGGATAGGACCTAACTTTGATGGTGAAGGGTGGTATAGATATTCACATCTTCATGAGACTATATATAAATACATTGATAGTTGTATTGATGCTTATTATCAGTGGTATTGTGCTACCTAACAAGAGTGGGAGCTTACTTATAGTTATTTTATAAGATGTGATCAGAGACATTTTGGAGAGTGAAACATAATTTAGATGGGGGGAATTCATATTGACTCACTTATACAAGGACTTAAACCATGTGGTTTATACATGTGGGGTTTCTATATGCTCACCCCTAGTACTTCAGTTGTGTACATGGGAATACTTAGAAATTAAGCACTGTATAGTCCAAATGAGGATAAGGATATAAAATGATCCATTTGAATATCAAATGAATGTGTATGTAGGGGTACAATAGACAAATTTGGGAGATGTGGAATACTACAAGAGGGTGATTGATGAGTTAGGATCTAAGCAACTAATTTGGAGGGCATACAACAAGGCTGATCCACACTAGAGGGAGGATGAAAGACATTTGGATTATTTGATGACTCAATATTATATTATTGGGTGTCATGAGTACATTATTAAATAATAAAGACAAGATAGGGTGATGAGTTGGTTTAATATTAGACAATATATCCCCATAGGTCCTCATGTATTTATATGAGCAATAGGGTAGAGAGAACATTATGGCATATAGGTTAATCCTAGAGTTGTATAACATAGTTGGGTATAGGTATAGACAATTTCTTTCTATGATCTAAGGGATGTAGTGGATGAAAGCATGACAAATGACTATGCAACATGGTGGGATTAGTAAATAACATTGAGGCTTATAGATCTATATATGCCACTTAGGACATAGAAGAATAGATTACAAACTACATTTATAGGACAACCTCATAGTAGAGGTCTATGATCAAGGATCAAGAGGGTTTCTCTAGCATAGGGTGGTGGAGGAGGAGAGATATGGGAAGAAAATGTAGGATACATATATCATAAAGGCTAAAGGAGATCAGATGAATGACATAGATATGGGAGAGGTTGAGGGAGATGGAGGATGAGGAGACTCTAGTGGTGATGATTGATAGTTGGTGTAAAATGGGCACTTTTGGTATTTATTGGTTTGTGACTCACCCAATGTGAAGTGACACCAATACATCAATAGCTAGAGAAATCACCATAAGAATGGTGAATCTCTTCTACTTTTGAGAGGGAAAATTACTTCGTATGATATGGAAGTTTTGTGTACTTTTCACCTAAAATTATAAAAGCAAATACAATCAAAAATAAAAGGAGAAAAGGGGATAAACACATAGCGAGATAAAAATAGAGAGCCACCAGGATAACTCAATATTAAACAACAAAAATAGAACTCATTCCTCTCACACAAGAGTGAACATATAAGAGGTGAGAGTTTTTGGAGCATAAGACATTATTGAAAGCACAAATTTTCATCACAAACCTGATTACATACATATTGTATGAAATTACATTGAGATAAAACATGCATAAAATCATGGACATCAAGGAAGCTCATCCATGGAGGATCTCAACACAAAGTTTGTGAAACACCATTTTTACACACAACCAAATAAATGAAAAAATTTAATGTAGTCTTTGTTCACAAATAGGAAATTTAAATTCATAAACAAAAAGAATTAAAATCTACAAACACCCTAAAAAAGTCTCACCCACTTGCTTGCATTTCACTGCTCCAAACTGGAAATAACATGGCTCCACATAATTTTTTAACCTGATCTCTCCAAGAGATTGATGAAAAGAAGAAGAACCTATACAAAATCCTTTTTTTTTCTTTTTTTTACAATCACTTTTTGCAATATGAAAAGCCCTCTATTTTCCCATTTTTTTTTCTTTTTTTATTTGGGCAAATTTAGAATATTAAAAATGGGCTTTTTAATTTACATTTACACAAATGTTAATTATAAAAAGGATTAATATATCTAATGAGTAAAAATAATATAGTCATTTAATGACCTTAATTAATGTTAATTAATTTGAAAATAATTAATGACATAATTAAGCCATTAGTTTCATGTCAAGCCCACAACATTATATCTACAACTAACTAATTATAAACCAATAAAATATGATGTCTTTTCCATTGGTCATGGTCATGTAAAATATTATGGAAAACAAGACAATATATTAAAAAATGATGAGAAAATATAGAAATGAGGTAGTGAAATTTGGATGGGCAAATTTCACTACAATAGTTGGCTTCAACTAAAGGACCACATCCCCTAGTAGAATCTAATAAAATTCTATAATATTCTAGTGACTTATGCCTCATTCAACCTGAAAGTGTACTAAAATATCCCAATTCAACCAACTAAAAATTAGGTAGCCTATCATAATTTTATGGGAAAAAACATAAGTTGTCATGTTAAATCATACCTATTGAAACTCCCTACCAACTATCACTACTCTTATCCCATGATCCATAAGCAAAAATATACTTATTTACATGTAATTTTAGGAC